>VYXH01005908.1:0-189593 GCA_013397275.1 Burhinus bistriatus
AAACCTAGTTTAAAGCCCTTTCATATCATTAGTTAAATTGTTTAGAGCCACAGGAACACAAAACTTGACATGTAGGCTTGTCCTTGGAGTTTGAGGTAAGCCTGTTCTGTGTCCAATGCCCTGCTGTGGAGCAAGAGGTTGAAAAGTGGGCATAGAGAAGCACAGCCCAATGCACAAGAGCTTTGCTGTGATAGAAAAGGCATTCAAGGCCTTCACTTTGAGCTTCCTATGCGCAGCATTCACCTCATGGAAACAGGCCTATGGAGTTTCCCACAAGGGGATTTCCTGTACTATAAACTTTGATAATTCTTTCCTCTGGTGGCTTTGTTGTTGAATTGCTTGTTTATTAAAGAAATGGGCTTTGTTTAGGAGAAGACAGTTCTGTTGATAACCCTCAACATTTTCAAAAGATATATTAGAAACTTCCATCCGTATCTGAGCACTGAAGACACACTTTTGTTTTCAGAAGTGCTGAAAGCCTGCAGCTTTCCCTAGCCTCAACTTCAGGTTTACACTAATCAGGAGTCATCACTGGCACACAAGATCTAAATATCCCCACCCAAACCACATCTTTTTAACTTCTTGCCTTGCATCTTTATACAGGTACTGTGGAAATTAATATGTTACAGATTTTGAGACAGCCAGCTGGTATCAATGAAAGCCAGAGAAGTACTGAAGATGCATATATTTTACACTAATATTTCACTAGTAGCTTGAACTGCAGCTGGAGTGAGCCTACCTTATTTTTCTAAAAGCATCCCTGATGACTGGGAAATGTTTCTGTACTCATGCAATATAGTGATGATCTATGAAAATAGGTAAGAAGATAAGCTGTATAAGTATATACATTTTTCTAAAGGTAGGTAGAATTAAATGTTGGAGAACATTCAACCTGAAGCTAATAGATATAAGACACTGTGGTCCATACTAGTAATAAATACATTAACCTCTTAGTTAATCATAGATCTTACTGGTGAGTTCTGTAGCTACATCTGTAACCACTCTGCAGCATGTAAGTTGGGGTGACTAAGCACTCCTTATAACACTGATACAGAGGTAAATGTTTAGTTAGGGCTGAATCTAGCCTTTAGGCTGTGTCCTGAACTCTCTTTTCTCTCAAAGTCAAATATTATTTTTAGCTTTTATTGACCGAACCAGCTGCCTCCACTTAGCATTAGTTGCTGGTCAAATGCACTTCTCCCCCTCTATGTCTAAACCGACTGGCCAAAGAAGTTGGGTTCTTCAGACACGAAATGGATTTTTATTACTGAGGTCCACAGTGCAGATCATTGGAAGTTACGTAATAATGTGAAAGGACATATAATTGAAAGGCTGTCAGAAGATAAGAGTGTATCAAGCTTCACAGAGCATTCACACTGCAACTCATGAAGTCAGATGACATTGAAAGAGCAATTCAGTGTTTAATGCATGCGCCTCTGGTGGCTGTGCTCTTCTGCAGCACTGATGAAGTATCAATCACAAAGTCTGCAGCACAGAATTTCATACAGGAGTTTTCCATTGAGGAACTTGGCTGTTGCAGTTCACAGTAACTTTCTTTCTAGCTCAACTTACCTGCTGAGGACACAGTATTCCGTCCTTGAGTAGACAGGGTTGCTCTCATTCTTCCCACTGGAGCAGAGAGGAAGGAGAGTGTGAGTACACATGGAGCAACGCACAAGAAATGAGTAACTGCAACAGAGGCATATGTTATTATTGGATTTTTTTTTTGAATGTCAAGCAATAATACATGGAAAATCAAAGTAAGTCTGTAACCATCCTGAAATTGTCCTAAATGTGCAGTAACACCATAAAAGATGCCTTTATTTACTACAAATAATAAAACTGTAGCATTGCACTAATCAAATTCAAATCGGTTCAACTGCATAATTTTCAGTGAAGAGGTGCTTATGAAACACAAAATGAACTCCAGAATGACAGGTTCATTGCTTCCTAATCAAAAGCAGTCAACTTTAAACACCAGCCAGTCAGGTGATAAGTTTGTCATTTCTCAGCTGCGCTCTTGAAGGGAAGTTGCCAAGAAGGCTTGACAGCCTTTAAACTTCACAGAGCATTTTTTGCCTGTTTCTGAACGTCATGTTGATCTACAAAAACTCCTGGGAGGCTGGGAGGAGAGGCAGAGTAACAGCAGTTCTATTAAAATATATTTGCAGCAGTGAATGTCAAGCAGAGTTTATGGTGTGAAAAAAATGTGTAGTTCCTGAAAAGAAATTTTCAGCACTCCTAGTCTGGGTCCTTCTTGTCTTATTATGTCCAGCTACTTTGGGGGACTGAGGAGTGTCGATGATTAATTGCCTAGGTGTCAGAGAAGTACAGGCTTGTAATGCATCATTAAAAGCCAGAGATCAGGGTGTCTGAATTAAAATGGGAAGCTCTGAATGAATATATTACTCCTCTATACAATTAACAGCACAAGCCAGAAATCATTTACCTTCATAATTTAGAACAATGGCAGCTCTCCAGTGAAAACATATTTATAGTAGTTTTGCATTGCTCTCTACAGGCTTAGTACAAAAGGGAGAGACACAAATAAATATTCCCCGAGGCAGTAACAGAGAAATCTGCCTTTGAACTGTTCTTTCCTTTTAATCAGCATGAGCTCTGCTAAATAGGGGAAAGAATTACGAGTAGGTGGAGAGCATCTAGGTTACTGAGGGCAAATCACTCTCAGGGGAATAACTTTGCAATTTGAGCAACAGAGTCTGACCTTTATGTGACTTGAGTTGAACAGGTCTTCTCTGTTTTAACCCGGCATGAACAGCAATTGCAAGGCAGCCAACCTGAAGTCACTCAACCGTCTTTCCCTACGTGAAGGTCTGATTTCCCCTCTTTTGGCAATTATACCATTGTCTTGGAAGAATGATGCTGACTAATGTATTCTATTTCACATTCTCAAGTGTGGGACCCTATAGGTATTTTAGTAATTCTTGGTATTGGTTGAAGTCCCATTAAGCTTCTGAGGTTCTTATATCGCTTCTTGAAGTTTATTTGTCTTGTAACTTAGGTTATAAAAGTAGCACCATAAACATTAATTGAACACCCATTAAGCAGTATGGATGTTTGTTTTGGGTTGATAGAGGACATAAAGCTTCATACCCTGTGGTGGAAAACAATTAGATCTGATGATGAACGTGCTATTAAATATACCATTTCCAGATTTCTATCAGTTTAACTTTAGAAAATAGCACCCAGCTGTAGCCAAAGCATGCACAAGTGATAGAAAGTCATATTTTAATTGTCATGTCATAGCCTGTTATAAATATTGTCGTTTCTAATGTTTTATGCTAATGACAGTGACTAATGTTAGTCATTATCTCCATTCATTCTCATAAAAAATTTCCTCAAGAGAGGACAACCATAACTAGAATGCTCTTTAAAATTAAACAGTGTTTTTCTAAAATAGAGAACATAAAAAACATTTAAATACCAAGAGGTTGGCTAGCTAATTTATTTTGTTTAGAGTGTGTTTGACAACTACAGCTGTTGTTAATTGTGACATGAGTTGAACAGATACTCATTTAGAAATGTTTTTGGCATACTAACGTGTATAAATGCCATGTCTTCGTACGGTCTCTGCAGAGTGGGATAAAAGGTGAACCTCGCAGCGGGATACCTGTGGCCAGAAAAAAAGTCTGATGCTGCCCCTGTAAAGCCTTAATATTAACAACATTGAATTTCCTCATCCATTTCTTATTTCAGTTATGAATTCTGCTTACTTGACAGGTACAGAGTACTTCATTATGTGCACGAACACAAATGCTTAAATGGATGAAGCAGCTATTTATGTCTGATAGGAGCTAAGTGGGACACTAAATTAATGCCAAACAAGTGAGTGCTCATTTTAGTTTCGTTATAAATGGCTGCAGCACAGCAGTAATGTGTTGACTCTCATGTGCTGACAAGTTCTATATTTCTTACAAACTTCCCTTAGAGCTCAATGTGGAAAGACAAATTCACACTCTGCATGATGAAATTAGCAGCCGATGCATTAATAATTGAATAAGGATCTCTGGAGACACACCAGAGTTCAGCAGGAGAGTTGGTGACTGACTGGTTTTAACTAGAGACTTTTGTCATATATATATATATATATATATATATATACACACACGTATATAGTTATGCACTTACATAAGCCCTGAGTTGAGAGTCACTGCCTGTACGTTGCCTTTGGTATCAAATCTGCTTCCTGCTTTTAGAAGACCTTGCATAGTTACATTTGATAGGTTCATGAGCGATTGCTGACCATTAATCTAGGCNAGTGAGTGACTGACTGGTTTTTATTAGAGACAGATGTTTTTTATATATATATATATATATATATATATATACACACACGTATATAGTTATGCACTTACATAAGCCCTGAGTTGAGAGTCACTGCCTGTACGTTGCCTTTGGTATCAAATCTGCTTCCTGCTTTTAGAAGACCTTGCATAGTTACATTTGATAGGTTCATGAGCGATTGCTGACCATTAATCTAGGCAGTGTGTGGCCTTACTCATCCCTCCTTCCCCTGTGACTGTTCTCAAACTTACAGGCAAATTCAACAGAGTCCCTTCTGAATTTGTCTCCAGACAATGAGTACAGTATGAGTGACTGAAAGATTTTCATTGTGTGCAAGACTCCTGCCATAGACCTCCACATCTTGGAGTTCCAATTAAGTTGAAATATTCTCCTGAAGTGCAAAACCCATCTTCTCTCAGAAAAGCATCAAGATACTGTACTGCCATCTTCGTTTCCATCCCTGCAAGCAAAGTTGATGTCCTTTGATTGAACCACATGCATTGCAGATTCCTAGGTCTGGGAAAGAAAGGAGCTTGTGTATTTTGGACAGAAGCAAAGAAAACAAGAGGATTGCCAGAAAAGAACTGGCTTTTTAAAGATACTACCAAGGCCATGATGCAAGTCCTAATACTTAAATTATGATCATTCCTCACACCAAGTCATATTATGCTCTGAAGACATTGACAGAACAGTGTGACATCTCATAGACAGCAATACTACTGGAGTAAATTCTCATGGGTTTAAAATCAGCACTTTATTGCACTAGTGTCAAGAGAGTGGTAGCAATTTGAATAATCTGAGAATTTGCCCCAGTTAGAAGAAGAGTAGCAAAATTTAACACACTGTTACTAGATTAACCCCACATAGTTATCAGCTCTACTAACTGTCCATGCAGACTTCAGTCAGCGGTTTCGAGTTGAATAGGTTGAACTGACCTCTGTGTTTTGCTTTCCTCCAGTTACAGGTAATTTTATAAATCTCAGGATCTGGAAGACAGAAAAACTTAACTTCAAAATATGTATCAGTGTAATTTCTGTCATTTCATCAACTAAAGGAAAGCTAATTCTAATCTTAGTTTTCTTAATATATTGCAATATTTTGAATAAGCTATAATATAATTCAATAAAGTGCTACTGTCTTTAAAGCAATACTCATTAATATAAGTATGGAGTTCAATTCCTTCTCTTTAGATATGCAACTCTTTTTATTCAATAACTGTGGTTGTGTTATTTATTCAGTAAGACTTTGGTATCAATCTTGTCCTAATCAAAATACAGGATTTGAAATCTTTTTAGTATAAGAAACATTTAAACAGTTTCTGTTGTCACTTGAAATAGAAGATAAGTCCCAGAGATTCATATTTGTATAATGAAATAATGTCTCAATCTATTAGACGCCCTTGAAATATCCTGCAAGTGACTCAGCTGCGGAAAGAAAAGTATTTTTTTTTGCTTTATGATGTTGGGCCATGATGCAGATGTTAGAGATCAGAGAATATCAGATGGAGGAGTAAACATGCTAAAAGAATACCCTGGTTTCAGCATCACCTCTTCTTATGAGGGGCTTGAAACAAAGACATGGAAAGGAAATTAGATTTACAGATACATTTTTAGTGGACCCCTGTATAATATATTTCATTGCTGTTTAAAAGTGATGTTACCATCATCTGAGTTTTTAAGGAAAAGACTAAACACATAAACAAGGCCAGGTACTGCTGGACGAGAAGAATATACCTGAATTATGCAGACTGAAGAGGAACAAAGAAGTTGTATTGATGGGGACAGGGGGAGAGAGATCACAAGTCATTAACCATGGCTTTATGCTTCACATCTCTGTACAGTGGGTTTAATCCTATTAACTGGTTTCCATTCATTCTGTTATCCCATGGAATAGGATTCTAAGTCTGCTCCAGGTTAGTCATGAGTATTATGTAGTCCGATAACTTCTATTTCTCATTAGCATATACAAGGCACATCAGAGGTGCCACTGTTTATTCTTAACATCTGAAGTAATCACCAAATTTGACTACTCCTGTAGAAGCAAAGAGATTTTTCTAAAGCCTTCTAGTGAATGAATAAACCAATGGCTTTTACCCAGGTTTTGCAGGTCACTGGATGTTCAAAACAGCACAGCAAATTAAGACAACCCCTTCTCTTTTGCTGTCACTGCAATTTTGCACTTGAGTATATGAGGATTTGCTAATATAAAAGCTATTGAGGAAACTATGGAGTGATTTTCTTCTAGCACTGCCTTGAAAAGTAGCAATAAATGTTGCATTTCAAATTACAGCTTTCCTTGAAATGTGACTTCATTCAAAAAGAAAATAAAGCATCTTGGACACCAGGTTTTTGTCGCTTGGTGACTTCCAATCAGAGGTAATCCACTTTGAGATAAAAGATAATTTTCTAATTGCCAGTGCAGTAACCTCAGTAGGAAGACCAAGTGGCTACTTTTTGGTTTATGCCTCATCACTAATATTGATGCTTCTGCAGGCCAGAAATTTGTTTTCCCTTGTGTATTCACAACCTTCTAGTCTTCATACTTTTCCTCAGTTGCCCCTTTCTCTTATTTTTATTATGTCTCTTCTGAAATGTACAGATAGTGTTCAGATGCACCAATGGAATAAGTTGGCAAGTCTGTTGGTAATCTATTCATGTATTTGTGCTTTAGTACAGGTTTCCCAGAAGAATAAATCATACCTTAAAATAGATATGTGAGCAGGTAAATGAGGAAAAAAAAAACCCACCTTTTTTTACATTTTTTTCTGAACTTGAACACAGTTGCGGAGAAACTGGGAAATGCTGCACTCTCCATAAGCTCTCTTATGGGCACGAGCTCTAGGAATGGCCAGCTGAAGCAGAGCAAGGCGTTGCAGCAGCAAATTATTGCTGCTAGAAACAGGACAGAATAGCAGTTCTTTCCTTGGGAGCTCTTGGGATGACAGACTAAGTATGGGCACTGTCCATAGAGAATCCCAGCTACTGCATTCAAGCAAAACAAATGCATATAGGTAGAGTCACTGTGCATATCCAAATTATGCTCTGGGGGCTGGGATAGCTGTGCTGAGCTGGGAAGGCTAAAAATTCAAACAGTCCCAACAATGTATTTGCTTTCTTTCTAGCCCACCCTGAGAAGAGGCAAGTGCAAGCCAAGGGCACTTGCAAGGGCAAGTGTTTCCATGTATTCTCTGTAAACCATGGAAACCATCTTTGACTTTAACAAATCAGATGGGATGCCAATTACATGGAGTGAGCCAAGCTTTTGCATAAAATAATACCCCTTCATTCATCCTGGAGAGTAATACCATAATTCTACTTTTTCTTCTTCTGTTGTTTGAGAAAGTAGGATTTGCTTTTCTGATGTCCCATATGAGAAGTGTAGCCTCTTCTGATCACAGAAAAAGCTGTGTATTTTTACCAGCTTTTTCCTTCTAATTTTGAGTTTACTGAAAGAGATTTCCTTTCCCATCATGGTTTTCATCAGTTTGCTAACATTTCTTAATCCAATTAGTGTTGTTACCTTTCTTGCTTTCCTTCTGTCTTTCAGATAATGCATGGATAATGCATGAGATGTCTGCTGACTTTGGAATTAAAATGTCCATTTTGAACTGCAATATGCAGAAATGTCTAAAATTGAGCACTAACTTAACACATGCAGTTCCAAAGTCTTCAGTATTGCGAATTGGACCAGCCATTAAAGAAGCAGACTTTTTCAAAGTCTCTTTTAAGAGCTAACTTTCCCAGCACTAGAACAATAAACCCAATTTTGTCTTCCAGGTACTCTTCTGAAATTCCTATCTCCCACACAGTGTAGGAGTATCAGCTGCAGTTCCCTGTCCTTTCTGTTACCCTACCTTTGCTAATCGCTGCTCCTGTGGAGCTGATAAGAGGTTTGCACACAGATGTATTAAAGCAATTTTGGTGAAGCCAGGCTTTTGCAACTTAAAAGTGGCAGTCTTCATCAGGAATAGGATGAGTATTATGGTATGAATAGACAGTGGTTTCGATCCTAATCAAAGCTGGAGGTCTGTTCCCTATGCTTTCATCCTCTTGTAAAGAAATATTCAATATGCATCTCCACAGATGTATTTGTGTGCTCTAAATGTCTCCCCTAACATACCTCTGTACCAGGTATTTTAAGAAATTAGATATTTTTTGAACATAGATGGTGCAGTAAAATACTTTCAAAAGATAATTACAAGTTCAAAGACTTCAGTTAGAACAGCAATTCCTGAGTACAAGCAACTGGATTTCCTTAGTTATTCCCTAGATGAATGCACTAAGAGAGTGAAGGGAACTGTTAGAAGGTCAGGAATCTCAGGGTGGAGGTGGAAGGTGGAAACATAAAGTGAGAGAAGATGGAAGATTTTTTTTCTCTGAAAAATAAAGATCTGTGAATCTCAGATGTTGGCCTAGAAAAGCCAACTGAAATTCGGGCAAGAGACAAGGGATATAGTGTGGATCTTAACAGTGCTTGCATAGAAACTACCCATAAAGGCCATAGGAGTATCAGTTGCTGCAAAATGAGGTGACAATGCGATCTTCAAAGGATGACTTGGAGCAGCTCCTGCAAACTCCTGTGCCCAGACCCAAGCAGAAAGGCAGATGTTAACACAGGAACACAGGACGTTTCCTTGCCAGGGCAACAGATTTTGCACTCTGTACAGCTTTAACATCATGTCTACATGAAGGTAAAGCCTTCAAACTGTATCTAGGTTTTGGCTTGTTTGTTTCTTTTTAAGCAATGGTCAAGAAGGGCCTGGTAATATATGCGTAATTTTCCAGAATATTAAAACAGGCAAGAAATTATTAGCATTTAAGTAAATAAGAAATAACCCAGGTCATAATCATACTCTCCTAAGGGCTAAAAACTAAAAAAATCAGCACAAACCACCCCTATCTCTTAGGAAACAGAGCAGGGGTTAAATACTCTGTGTGTTGTGAGTGCACTACAGCTTCATGTTCCACTTCAGCCTAGTGGATTTGGCAAACGAGTGATTACACTAATAAACAGAGAACCTCTTCCAGATGGACGGATGTACCCAGAAAGAGATAACCTGTTGGATAACCAGTGCCCAAATCTGAGCTGAGTGAAAACTTAGGAATATCAGACGTTTGTAACAGCATCCCAGTAGTGATGCGTTCCCCATGAGGAATAACTGTACCAACAGAGGAACTTCCTCCCCAGTCTCAGGAATTTGATAGCTCACTTTTGCCTTAAAGGATTTATATTCTGTATTTTTTTAAAATAAAATGACACATCGCTTTAGAATTTTTCTCTATGTTAAATGTACAGAAGAGAGTTCAACACTAGGGTTCCTCTAGAAGATGAAAGTGTGTTTGGTGTGTTCATTCTTTTTAGCGGGGGTAAGGAGATGTGCGTTCACAAGGATTACGGCTGTTCCCATTGCCCATAAACACGTATTTATGATGTATATTAAAAGAGTTTTAGTTCAATTCTTACTAATTATTTGGCCTAGTGACTTGCTTAACTTCATTTTACATTTGAAAAAATGAAAGTTTATCTCTCTGGTTTTGCTTGTTCCTAAATTAAATATAAGGTTTTCATCAATAGGGAGCACTGGCATTTTAGCCACTAGAATTTTTCAAGTATTTTGGATGCCAATTCAAGCACACTTTTGGGCTATAAAGTAATCTAATATTCTAATTGCACTTCACATTCAACTATTTGCTGTTACTTGGACGTCCGTTATGCATTGAGCAGATGTTTCTATTTGGATGAACACAATGACTTCTATATATTTTCCATGAATGCAATGAATTTAAAATCAAAGAAGATATATTAGTATTCAGGTTTCTGAAGTACATCATTCTGCATTTTGTCAAAATACATGTTGGTAAACCAGTGTATTTCTCAGTGGCCTACTTTAACATCATCTCTGAAATTTCTTAACTGTCTTTTCAGATCTATCCTACTTCTATTTTTATGTATTTCCTATTTTGACATTTCCTTTTCAGCCTTATTCATATATTTTAATCAAAGTATATTCGGCATCAATCTTTATATGGATACAAAGTTGGTGCAATATTAGTCTTCTAATACGGGTTTCCAGTCATTCCTATTGCTTTTTATCAGAATCTCATCCAGCTTCTTACCGTTTCACAATCGATCTTGGTCCAGAGAGATTTTTAAGGCATAGTACAGAGGGCAAGATTTTTTTTGTAACAACTGGTTGTTTAATAGGTAGTTGAGTGGAAAGCATTTTCACATCTTTGGTACAGTAAGGTTTGTCTATGAAATCAGAAAGAAGTCTATCTCTGCACAGCACCAGGGAACAGTGTCCAAGGATTGTGAGACTTTTGCAGCCTCTTCTAATGCATTGTGTAATGACAACACTGAAAAAAGGATCCTGAATTAAATAGAAAAATATTATCTGTGTCTACTGTTCTTGTGCTTCAGGTCTCCTTCTCAGCATTTCTACTCTCTCTGTACCCCTGAAATATTTTCTGCAATATTGTAATATTTTTTAGCCTTCTCAAATATATTTTTGAGTAAAAACTGGCTATTTTGTAAATATTTGTGAATTGTAGATAAGCATTCAGCTCATCCCTGTGTCTGCATTCAGCTGGCAGAATGAGCTAAGTGTTACAACTCTGCGACAAATAATTCACTTAAAGAATGTAATGTATATGCTTCAGAGGTACACATACATCAGTAGAATACTGCATATGCCTGTCCTATCAACAAAAAAGCAGTTATTTCCATCACATGGAAATTGGTTGGCACAACTAGTTCTCTGTGAGAATCTGGAAAAGGCACAACAAAACTGATTTTGTCAAGGACAAAAGGAGAGTAAAGGGCCACACAAGAGTAAACAATAATATTTTTAGGCATATACTTTAAAAGATTTGAATGATCCTGATCCAAGCATAGGACAGTTAAGAGTGATAAATATAATAACCCTGAAAAATAAATATGAGAACTCATTTAGGCTTTTTAGTAAAACCACAAAGGGTTGACTTACCATAAGCTATAAAAGATATCATTAAATCATCAGCCTTTATGAATAATTGCCTGTTGTGGTTTCTGAGGTGCTCCTTTCTCTCCCAGGACTCTGAGTAACTATGTACAACTCCAAGAATTGATACGTGTAAGGAAGTTTCAGTGTCAGACTGACAAAGAAAGTAAAAAAAAAAAAAGAAGTCATATCTTGCTACAGTAATGAGAAATCCTGTTCACCTCAATAGGTCTAATCATAGGTGTATAGGTTGTAAGATCTGTCTCTAAAATTATACTGTGCTAAATATAAGAGCGTAGAAGACAGCTAAATAAATGGGCTACATCAAGTCAGTTCAATGCTGTTCTGTGGAGTGTAGTCTGTGTACCAATAAAAATCTCAGTGATTTTTATTAATTCCATTAAAGTAGCACACCACCTCCAAATATTTATAGAGATCAAGCAGACTGACTTCAAGATGAGCCCTTCGTACATACAGAGGTACCATTTCCTGAAATGTAAACAATTGGCATCTGCTGAGCCATAATCCCTAAATCAGAAACACAAATGTTTGGATTAACAAAAAATGGAAAGCCTCATTCTTTGTTGTTCACGTCCCAATACATATTTTTTCACTTTCAGTGTTATGTGCATGACTAGCATTCCTTATCCAGGACTGGAAACTCAGTGGCTATTTGCCATAGTGACCACAAAGGACAGCGGTGATCAAATTCAAACTAATCCAAACCCTCACTGAACTCACTGACTTCAGGAGACTTGAAATCAAGCCTTCAATTCAATGCTACACATATGATGCAGTATCAAGCAACTGAGATTTGATATTCTTAAGAATCAGAGAAATAAAAGGCTATTTAGGTTTTCTGGTGCGTCCAGAGAAGGGCAACGAAGCAGTTGAGGGGTCTAGAGAACAATTCTTATGAAGAGCAGCTGAAGGAACTGGGGTTGTTTAACCTGGAGAAAGGGAGGCTGAGGGGAGATCTTATCGCTCTCTACAGCTGCCTGAAAGGAGATTGTAGAGAGGTGGGTGTTGGTCTCTTCTCCCAAGTAACAAGCGACAGAACAAGAGGAAACAGGCTCAAGTTCCACCAGGGGAGGTTTAGAATGGACGTTAGGAAAAATTTCTTCACCAAAAGGGTTATCAAGCATTGGAACAGGCTGCCCAGGGAAGCAGTGGAATCGTTATCCCTGGAGGTATTTAAAAGACAGGTAGGCGGGGTGCTGAGGGACATGGTTTAGTGGTGGTTTTGGCAGTGTTAGGTTGATGGTTGGACCCCATGGTCCTAAAGGTCCCTTCCAACCTAGACGATTCTATGATTCTATGATTATTTTACCCCTTTAAAGGAGTAGATGGATTTGCTAGGAAAAAGTTTAGGAAATATAAAACGTAAGCTTATGTGTACTGTCATTGAAATCATTTTTATATACATAAAGTATTAGCATTCCAGTTCACCAGAGAAGAAGTTTTTAAAAACTTTTAAGTATTTTAGCACAGACCTGGAACTGCTGTCTCTCATATTTGCAGTGCATATATATGGAATACAGAATGCAGATGTACAGAATAATCCATTGTGCAAACTAAAGCTGTAACAATGAGCAAACTGATTAAAGTCTAATGCTGAGGGAGTGAAATTTGAAATTCTTTTCCAGAGTAGTTTATTTTTGAACAGGGTTTTTTCTTGAAGCGATTAAATGCAGAGCTGGTGGAGAGCACTGAGAATTTGGAGAAGGGTGAGGGAGATACTGTCTCAGTTACAGGTGTTGGTGCTCAGTACCCGGGGCACAAGTAGTGATCTTGGGAGTCCTGCCAGTTCTGTTTTGCACTGTGGTTTTTAGGCCGTATGGATCCCAGTAGGACAATCCATAAACAAGCTTTCGCTGGGGTTTCAGGGCTTCCAGTCTTCCTATTCCCAAGGCACACTCCAGTCACTGCTCCCAGCCTCATGCCAGGAGCTCTAAAAGTTGTTGGAGCTCCTCCAGCTCCATAGCAGGAGGAGAAGGAACGAAATGCTCCAGGTCAACCTGCCTGGTGAGAGGGTTTCCTGCAGCCTCTCCTCCTAAAAGTAATGGATAGGTAACTGCAAAGTGGAACTGGTAGTGACCTCTCTGGACCAGCAACTCTTTGGAGCCTGATGTGGTCACTGGGCCTTGCCTTTGGCAAGATGACAGGGAAACTGTCACATTTCCACTGGATTCTGCCTAGCTTTACACACATTCATCACAAGTATTCAGTGTCCACTCAATTTTTTTTGATTCCACAAGTCTATTTGGCTGGGGAGTAACTCTAAGTAAGTTTCAGGGAAGACCAGGATTGTCCGCATATGAAAGATTGATGCTTTGAAACAGCTACAAAACAATAAAAATTAATATCAGTAAAATACCCCTAAGTGTGATTTTAATTGCTTTAATAAGTCCTTTTTATGCTCTATTTTCATTTTCTATTAATTTCTGGACACATTGTATTTCATTATCCTCTGTAAGAAGAAAGGAGGTTTTTCAAATTTGTTGTTAGGTTATGTATTAAATTTTAGGTCTCTATATTAGAATTTCCATACGACCTCAAAATTATCAAAATAATTACTTTATGTCTATGCAAATATGCAGGTTTTACTTTCATTCCTACCTTGTCATAAGAAATCCAAAATTCTAGGCAGTATAAGAAACACATC
Source organism: Burhinus bistriatus (assembly GCA_013397275.1). Taxonomy (NCBI): domain Eukaryota; kingdom Metazoa; phylum Chordata; class Aves; order Charadriiformes; family Burhinidae; genus Burhinus; species Burhinus bistriatus. The sequence goes on from VYXH01005908.1 coordinate 13,950, forward strand.
CCGAGTCAATATTCACCGATTTCCCTTTTTAAAATAGAGTGGAATTTTACCAGACATCACTTTAACCCCAGGGTAAAGAAAAGTAGCTTTTGCCATGTTAAATAATAAGCTGGTAAATTTTAGCTGTTGGGGGTCTCTTAAGTGCCTCCAGTAGGAGAAAAAGCTGTTTCTGGTGATTATGACTTTTAATGTTCGTAATTTGAAATAACCCATATACTGATATCAATCAGGGGAAATCTAGTTTTTCTGCACCCTTAATCTTAACAAAAAGGTCTTAGAAAACTGTATAAAATCATATTATATTATGGCCGCTGCCTTGACACTAGAATTGACATAGTGCGTTTGTATTTAGAGTTTATACAATAGTACATTTGATCCTTGATTTTATTATTCTACTGTCATATAATCCATGTCTTTCCAGATTTTGTCACACTGAGTTACTTATTCACCTGGAGCAAGGCCAGAAAAATAAGACCTGAACGTCTTTACTTGTAGTCATGAAGCGAATGTAAGAGTTGAGAATGCTGCTCTGGATGTGGGTATGTGTATGCACACATACCTGTATGCTATGCCAGAAAATTGTGTGACTTTTCTCAACAAAAAAAAAAGAAGAAAGCAGAAGGGGGGGGCGGGGGCAGGGAGAAAAAGAAGAAAAACCTTAACATTACAATCCATTGATAAAATGAAATTAGTTTTTTGGGGTTTGCCTTACTGGTTCAATATTTGGGAGCACACAAAAATGTTTCATAAACACAATGAGTTCTTCTGTCATGTAAAACCCCTGTCCTTTCTTCAAGGGTCTGGCAAGAAAACGGCATTTTCTACCTAAATTGTATTTTTCTAACTAAAAGCCAGAATGCCCTGAAAAATTAAGCTGTCACTAGTTAATGCTGTCAAAATACCATATCTCCACTGTTCGTGCTTCTTTAATTAGACTTCACTCTTTCTTCCCTTTCATTTTGAATGGTATTTGTGCATTTGTTATTCTCTGGGCTCTTTTTTCACAGTCCCTTGAAAACAAACCATAAAATCAATGATGCTGAAGTTTATGTAGGCTTAATATTAGGCAAAAAATGAAAGTCTCTGGTCCTGCTGTCGATAGGATGCATTTGTGTAGTTCTCCATGTAGCACTTTAAAGTAGGGTAGTCTCATTCTGAGGAAGAGCCATAAGGCTCAATTTTATGGGTGGCTGGTTTTATAATAGCTCAGAACAAAACATTCATGATCCTCATGATTCAGATTACTTATGTAGGTGGGCAAAGTAGCCATGCACAGTGCCATGGAGTTCCAGTCTTTCCCATGTGCTGCCCTATTAGGAAAGCATGCTGAGGATTGCAGTTTATCAAGAAAGGAGAAATGTTTCCTCCAAGGAATCCATAGATTCAGCAGGAGATTCTCATGGTTTGCGTGGTTACTCGAGCTCAGTCTATAGTTCGTACCTGTAGTCTTTAGTGCCTCCGATAAGAATGCCTTTGCAGGCACTCCCAGGCAGAACAGGACAGGCTATGGTGATATGCCATGCTACTACTTCAGATATGTGGACGCTAGAAAAGGTTTTAAGTTCACATTTCGGTCACCAGATGTGTGTGTGCATGTGTCTGGCTACCCACATGTGCATCCATATGAATACTAGGTCTCTGAAAGGATCTTAAATTACTCGCTTGGTTTTGCTCCTTCCTTTTGATACTGAGCTGTCTATATGAATTGAAAGTGAGAAAATAGTTGATAGAGAATCTAGTTTCATTGTAAACCCTTCCTGACTCATGACTTGCCTTCTCCCAGGACGCAGCATTATAACACAAACCAGTTGGTATAACTTGCAGCTAAAACTACTTCTTGGAATTCTGCTTCTTTTCTAGGGAAATGTGTTTTTCATCAGTACTAATGTTCAGACTCAGGAAAAAATGTATCTAAGGAAGTGTGTTATACACAGAACTTTAAGCTATTGCTCTTCTTGATGATACTAATCTGTTTTGCTACAGAGAATCATGTGAATTGTTACCTGTCATTGCATCCCCGTGTTCATCTCTTAATACTTGTGGTGTGATACAAACCACTTAAAAGAAATTCACTGCCCAGACTAGGTGGTTTCCTCTGTTACACCAATATATTTTTCCTATTGTATCTTTTGGTTTGATAAGTGCTAATAGAAAGATTCTTACCTAGTACTTTTAAAATGCTTACTGATCTACAGAGACAGCAGAAGTAAACAACAGTTAACAAATTGGTCTGATAGATGGTGCAGTCCCTCAGGAGGCATTCATAACATTGACACCAACGCTGAGTTATTCTCTCTCAGGAGCACCATTAACAGTCATTTTATCACCAAGTGTCTGTGTAACTGTAACATCAGTCCCAACGCTGGGCAGTTCTCCCAGTCAGAGGTTAACTGTAGGCAAAGCCACTTCACTACTGAAAAGAAAGTGGAAACCGGTCTAAAGTGCTAAACTTCCAGTTTTCAGTCCCTCTAATGCAAGCATTTACAGGTAGCAGAACCAAACTGTGAACAGAAGTGAGCAGTGTATTGACTTTTTTTTTAACTGTATACAAAGGGACAACTTGTGTCTTATTTTTTATTTTGATTAATAGTTTATTTTGTTTTTAGTCTGTTTTAATCCCAAGTTAGTCAGAAAAATAATAATTTAGAGAAGGACAGAGTGTCACTATATATAATAAGTTGGAAATGAACTATGAGTGGGATGCTATTTGAAGACAAATATAATTCTTGTAAGACTAAATGGTAAATAGTATTCAGAAATTGGCACAGAATTATTTCTTCACAACATTGGTGAAACTTTTCCTGGAACACCATGTGCCGCTATGGTTTGTTGAAAAGGATGTTCAAAATCAAAAAAATGTACAGAAAAGAGTTCTGGCATGAACAAAATTTAGAGAAAATATACCAACAGCAAGACACAAAAGAAAGTCTTATTAGTGCAGTCAAGACTGAGAAGTAGCTTGACTACAGCCTTCAGATACCTACAGGCAAAAAGGATTTCTGACAATTAAGGGCTCTCTAATTTAAGAGGAAGGAATGTATAATTAGCTGCAGCCAAGAATTCCGCTCTGTCCCCCCTCCACCAAATTAACAATGGGAGCTTTTAACCATTGGAGCAGTCTGTGTCCTGAAAGACAGAAATTTTTGGGACCATACAGGAGGTTAGACTAGACAATAATGTACAATTTCTTCTGCCCTTAATATCTATTTCTGAATTTAAGAATCTGTAAATCAGCAAAGATGAATAAGGTTAACAGAATCTGGCCCTCAGTCATATATATTTTATCATTTAATTACATTTCCATTTGAGGATTATAATTCCGTTCTCTTACGACTTCATCTCTGAAACTTTTCTACAGATCCCAGAAATGGAGTCTTTCTTATTCTAATTAAACTTTGAACCAAATAGAAGCTCTTCAGCTTGAGACTCTGAACTGTCATGAGTAAAATTCAAATAAACATCATTTTAGCTTCTTTGTTACGAGTGAGTACAGCAGTGATATAGCACAAAAAGTGTTAATGTCTGTTATAGCCCTTGAGCTATACAAATGTGTGGTTCTGTTTTGATCATGCTTGATATGCTATGTCTTGACGAGGTCTTATTCCATTCTATTTCTACAGGTTAGTGAGACTTTAATCAAGAAAAAAAAAATAATCTAATGAACAGCAATTTGAAACACAGCAATTGGAAAGGTCAAAATGGTACATTACATCCTTATTATCCAAAAGAACAGATGAGTTTAATATCCTGGCAGCATTTTCCTGTGAAGAAGATATTAAACAAGACCTGAAAATGGCACAAAGTTCCCTCTTCCTTTCTTATGACAAGGATTATAACAAGATGATGAAACCATACAGAAAAAATCTCTGCTTTAATGTTCAGGCTGTGGATCTTGTCTAGATTTCAAAAACCTAAGCTAACCAAAAAGCCAACACACATACTATTTGTTTCAGGTCCTTTACAACACATTTGCCTGCTTATATGACCCAGTTTCCATTAATATTTTCTAGTCTTAAAGGAGGGAAGAGATGTTAGCAGAAGGCACACAGTGTAATGAGTTTTGGCAAATGCTAACTGTGTTGAACTGCACCAAATAATGCACTGTACCAGCACTGCTTAAAATGTAGGTTTTCAGCTTCTGTGTGAACGGACTTAAGAACAGAGACATGTATTCCAACACACAACGCATTGCGTGCATCCTGCTTTAGAGAGTCCCTGAAGGTATGGAACTGTTTGAAGGCAAAGGAATTTGTAGTATATCCTGTAGGTTGTTAACAATTTGATTAATATTAGGAACTGTCACAATTTGCTTCCGTAAATCATTATCTGCATGCAGACTCTTCCTTTTACTTTATAGGTTAAAGGAGAGAAAAAAACCTTCTGGAACTCAATGTTGTATTTTGACACTAAAATATACCATCAGGGTCCTCATATTAAATTTTATTATGACAACTGAACAATTGCAATGCTTAAAAATAAAAAAAAATGAGTGTATGGTGTGCACCTTTATGAGTTACTTGTATACATTCCACATAAGAGGTCCGCTATTCCGTAAGAATGTAACAAGTTATATATTAAAGATATTCATAATTATTAAACACAACACTTTATATTATTTAGATACCTGTCTTGAAGTATTGCTGGCTGAAGTAGACATACACGGATTTGCACAAGCTCACAAGTAGAAATCCTATCAAACCTCTTTTTTCCACACCATCTAGGGAATAGATTTGAAAAAAATTTCTTCATGGTACATTACATGCAACATCTTGCTGAGAAAAGCTATTCTGCTTTGGTCAAGAGAGATAAAATGAACATATCCAAAATACGTTTTCAATGTCTCAAGTGAATATATATATATGTGGGTGTATATCTATCTCTCTCTATATAGATATATATGTTTTTTCTTTTCCTTAGGTGATTGTATTTTCCACTGGAGATTGTAAATGTCTTTTTCATCCTTTGTTTTGCAACTGTAAAGTAGGATAGCTTTTTCAATGCATTGGAAATGTGCAACCTATTTTGAAACTTCAAAGGTTTTGCAAAACTACAGACAGAAATCCCTAATGGGTGTTCATTTCATAAATGCCTACGGAAATTAATGTTTTCCGTGTGTCTAGAAAAAATCCGCAAGATACAAGTTTCTGTCAAGTTCCTTGTGATTTAGCTAACAGTCCTTGAAACTGAAATGACTACAAATAGCTCTTTTCTGCTTCCCAACGAGATATATCAGCCTGCGAGTATGCAGCCTACAGAAAGTAATAAACAAAACTATCCTTTTTTTTCGGTTCCTGATTATTATTCAAAATAGAAATCCATGACTTTTTATAATTTTAATTACTAAGAACCCTGACCATATATGCTTTTGCTATGAAAAAATAAAATATATGCTGTTGTATCCATTTTTTAAAAGATCATGTTTAGGGAACGGCTGAGTAGAGAATCCAGGGTATCGAGAGGGAGACTCAATGTGTAGTCACACAAACAGCTCCAGGATTTCTCAGAAAGTGAGTCCGATATATCAGATGAAGACCGTGGGTTTTGTTACACTCTCTTCAGTTTGCTCATGATTATACAAAATGCTGTTACTGTGTCACACACTATTTTACATGGGGAACACCTTGAACACAGTATGCAGCCTTACTTAGTTATTCCATTAAATGGATTTTTTCCACTAGGTGATAACAGTCATTCTTTTTTGAAAAATTCCCAGAGTAATCAAGTACATGTTATGAACCAATACATCAGTTTGAAGTTAGACTTTAGGAGGGACCTACTTTCATCCCTTATCTTCAATAAACCATGTGGTGATTGGGCATTTCCATGAGGTCTTTCTTTAATGAGGAAGGTGAAGAGTAAAAGTTGAATGTAAACTGTTGGACCTGTGAGCCATGAGAGTCACATCTCAAAGCAAAGGGTCATGTAATCCTCTCTGAAGTATGTTCAATAAATTAACAGCAGGAGAAAAAAGGTTGATTGGAAAAGTGTCATCCTGAAGCAAGATTACAAGAGAGACATCAAAACACAACTGATCACGTGCAGCACACACATTTCCACACTCATGATTTTGGACCAGGAGGTGCTGGTTCATTGGAATCCCAGTAAGAAGGGCACTCAGACTCTGTGCACTGTTGCTTAAAATACCATTTATTGCAGCTAACACTATAAAGAAAAAGAGGTTAGTACAGATAATCTCACGTCCCTTCAGATGCTGGGAACCCCGGGTTATGCACCATCGAATGGGCCTCCAAGCAGGACACAGCATCCTATGCAGGTCCTGTCCATGTAAAGGTTACCCAATATTTCAGTCTTCTGAGCTCTTTTAAAGTTTTCCTAAAAGAAAATAACTCCATTTATCATTTGCACTGTCAAGCAAAAAAGATGTGCACGTGAGAATTTGTTGCTGCTCTTTTAGACAAAGGCAAGGACCAGCAGGGGGTACAGGTGGAGGAACCAAGTGGCAGCTGCCCGCAGCCTGCTTCATTACAATTAGCCAGCTACGTTTATCCTGCAGCCAGAGGATATGCACGGCACAACACAGACCTGAAGGTCACGTTGTGTGCCCAGCACAGTGCAGGCCTGCGCCTGTTCAGGGTAATTGCTGTGTGGGTCGCTAACTCCTCCGTGTACAATGGTTTTCTGGTCAGGATCTCTGCACATACATACATATGTACCTATTTTGCATCCGCATATAAAAAGCTCCTTTTGTGCTCCAAAGTCAACTGATGCATTGTATTCAAATCTACACACATTAAAAATCTGTACCTGTCTATTGCAAACGCTCCTTTGTACAGGTCTCTGTGTCCATCAAGCTAGAATTGTGCAGGAAGTCAGATAGGTTTATAATTACCCAATTTATACCTCTAAACGCTGTTAAAAGGCTATGTAAGTACATTTTTGGAAGTGTGCTTTTTGTGCCTGCAGCTGAAAATCTGGTTATACTTGCATTTGAATTTGTTTTGTTTTGTCACACACTGTTACTTGATATTATATGAATAAATAATCCATGAGCTAGAAAACACTCTAAAATCAAAGGAACGAAGTCAGTTGCATTATTAAAGAAGGATTAAAATAATTTGACATGAAAGGCATTTTAGAGACAATAGAGCCTGTCTGAGTTACTGATGTGCACAGAAGCTAATACATCATTCTGCCCTGCTGCTGCCCGACAGCTGTTCAACATCTAATGGGAAATGTGATGGTGGTCACAGTCCAGTTCGTAGTGGACAGGTGTCGGCATTGCAAAAATCATCACCACAACTGGCACTAATTGGCACCTTTGTCGACAGTCTCAGCAGAGAGGCCAGTGATTGAATCAGCATGGAGACTGCCTTGCAAGCTCTGCTGGCATAGCACGCTGGGCTCAGCTCTTCCTTCACCAAAACCATCCTTAGCTTTGCACACATTTCAAAGGAACACGGTCAGGTCCTGACACTCTTTATTTGCCTGTAAATTGTATGAGCATGTGCATTGCTGTGGCACAGCTCTGGAAGTGATGCCTCTGTACAGAGTTAGGCACATCTGAGGGACACTGAAGCTGGCCCACCAGCGCTGGCCAACAGAAGAGTCTGTGGACCTAGGCTTGGTGTGGAAGAAGACCAAAGGGGATGAAACCAAAGGCTGATGTAAAGGAGAAGCCACACATGACCCACGTGGGGCTCCAGTCTCATCCAGGCTTTTCTCAATTTTAGTTTATTTTAGATGCAAATGTGATTCTGTGGACTTCTAGTAGCCACTTTACTCCTCTGTGCCTCAGTTTATTCTTTTGTATGAAGATCATAATATTTGTCTCACTCAGACATAATATGAGTCTTTGCTAACTAACCAGTGCCTTAAAGTATTTATACACCTTTGATGGAAGTCAATAGACACATTAAAACTCAGGCTTCAAATTTATAGGAACTTTGGTTTCTTAATAACCCTATTAAATGAGTTGTAGGCAATGACTATTGAATGTATCCATTTTGCATTTACCCATCTTTCCATTCACGCTGTTAAATATTAAATACAGTTTCTTCTTCCATGCACCCTGCCTTGTCCAAATCAACAATTAAAACTAATTTTCCTTTCGTGTACAGAAACCTGTACTGTTTGTGGTTTATCGCTTTTTTCTTTTTTTTAGCTCTATAGACAAATGTAATATGGGTCAATAACGTGACTGTAGGATTTGAGAATGTTTTTATGGTAATAAAAAGAAGTAAAAACATAGGTGATAAGTTTGATTTAAATTGGCAGCAGTAACTGAAGTATAGAGAGGTTATTAGAGCTCATTAGTACTTTTTTCCAAGGTGAAGAAAGAATCAGGAAGGCAGGAAGGCAGGAAGGCAGGAAGGAAGGACAAAAAGCAAAGGAAGTAAAGAAAAAGAAAAAGTAGGGAGGTTGGGAAAAAGGAAAGAAAGAACAGTTCTAGTTTCATATGTATGGAAAAAATGTTGAATTTCTTGCACATGGCTTTGTCACAGTATATAGATAAAAGTGAGAAAACCAAACTGGAAAATTGGCACACAAAGTCAGGTAAAATATATCATAAAGGACTGAAAAAAATATGTAAAAATTATGTAAAAACTGTGTAAAAAGTTTATTTGTTTATATCACTGTACCTGAGGCCTACCTTCATTAGAAATGATAAGGCTATAAGACAACATGAGCACTTACAGAGGCTAAACCACCACCGACCTAGATTCTGATCTCTCCCCATTGATTTTTCACTGCTGTATTACATCTGATTTCAAGGAAATGTCTTCTCATTTACATGCATCTACATAAATTCAGGATCAAGCCACCAGCTTTTGCTTCCTCCAGTGTTAATAATGAGCAGTGGCTGCTATAGTGTGCTCCTAAAGACACTCTGGAAAAAGAATATGTCATCGTTAGCCTAATGAGGGGAGAGAGGGAGAGAGATTGCTAAATGTTTTCTCTCTAGCCCAATTAAAGGAGAGAGAGCAAGACAAAGAGAGGGGGAAGGCGTGCTAGAGGGAGAGCTGTGTACGTGACGGATTTCTTCCTGCCTTTAGCTACAAGAGCATTCTCATTAGGTAGAACTGAAAAAGGCAGGAGGACATGGGAATACAAAGGATAAATCCTTTGACTGAAATCAGACTGTGGCAGCATGGACCATCAGTCTGAGCTGCACATTAACTTCCAAAAAACAGCTTGCTTGGGAATGAAAGAATATGATAACAAGTACTTTATTGTCATTGCTGTTCTTAAGACAAATTATCCATGCAAATATGAAGAAGCAAGACTCGTCTGCCTGCTGAGAGCCTCCTTGGCCATCCGCGGTCACCTTTCAGTGCTACCCTAGAGGGAGAGAACTGATTGTGTACAAAGGACTTCACCAATCTGGACGTTGCTGAGCTCACTGACAAGTGCCAACTCACTGTTTATAAAACAAGTAGAACTTGATCCCATGAAATTTTTGTGCCAGCAACATCAGGCTTGCCAGAAAGGGTGTCTGCATCTCAAACCTCATGCTAGGTCCCAAACTCATGCTGTCCCATAGGCTGGGTCTGGGCACTGTCAGGAAGGGTGGTAGCTCACCTGGCCCAGACCTGTGCCAGGTACTATGACAAAAATTTCACATGACAGATCATTGCAAGCCAGTGCTCAGGGCCATATGCCAGACCGGTTTAATTTTTTCCATGACTCAGAAGTCTCGGGGGTTGACTGTGCTGTTTAGGACTCCAGGTGCTATGCAGGGAGTGGAGGCTCCTAGCCCAAGCTAAAAACTGTGGTGTGAAGGTTCAAGTGTACATCACTGAAGCTGAGGAGACTGTTTTCTTTCCAAATACAGAAAAGAGCATTCCATCTAGTCGGGAACAGAGGGGGAATATTGGGTCCAGCTTCTGGTTGTCCAGCATGACAACGTACACACATTGTCTTGTATGACGGAAGAGTACCTGCTCCTTTAGGCTGCAGCAGAGATACAAATGGGCTTGCTAGGAAGATTTCTTTGTGCCCACAGCTCTGTTGCTGTGTCCACATGCAGCTCATGGCACCTTTCTGCCTTGCTGTCATCCCATATTAAAGATACACCCAGCCCATGGGCCTCAATCTGCATGCTTCTGACTGACTGCATGGGACCCATGGTCCATGGGCAGGTCCACAGTATCTGCAACAGGACAAACACAGGAGCAGGCAGATGATGGGCGAGAGTCAAATGAATATTCTTTGTGTCCAGAACCTGAAATTTAACAGGACCGCATGGTTACATGAAGATGCAAGGTTTTTTCCACAGGTTATAGAGACCTATGACCAAAGGTAACTAGGAAGGTGGGAGTTTTCTTGTCACATGTCGGACACCAGTCCGTGGGATTCCAGGATTATATCCTGCACTGTTCTCATTGCCTGCACAATGGCCTGAGCCATGCAGAGAGCAGAAGAAATTACCTTGCATCCCTATTTATATATAATGCTCAGACACTGAGCTGAGCGATAAAAAGCAGGCTTGATGTGCCTGGTATAATCCAGTCCCCAAATGTTGAATTCCTGTTACTTATTTTAAATCTCTCCATATTTCCTTGCCTTCTGACTAAAATGTAGCAGCTTTGTGAGCTAAGCTATAGCTGCCCTTTTACCGCTTCAAGTGCCAGAAGCTTTAGCTATGGAAAATGATTTTCTAAAGACCTGCTGTGCTCTGTTAGTCTTACATATTGCAGCTTCTCCCAATAACTAAAAAGAGGTTGAGAAATTTCCCAAGAAAGACTTGCACTACCAGTCTCTTGCTGTAATTATTTTTTAATCTGTGACTCCCGAGTCCCTGTCCTGGCAGATCTTTTGGCTTGTTCCATCATCAAGCTATGACTGGATTAGATTTTTTTCCCCTGCAATATGACCCATTTTCTTTATTCACCACTTACCTGAGCGCAGACAGCAGAGGGGGAATATTGGGTCTGGCTTCTGGTTGTCCAGCAGGAGTCACAGGATGATTTCCCAAACCTTCCAGTGAGGAACACAGGACAGGAACGGCTCCATGAACTCTACTGTCAGCACAAGAGAAGGTGGTGGGAAAAGCAGCCTGTGCTGCTTTAGGGAGAAAGGTAAGTCTGCCAGGAAGGCTAGCAGTAGCCCAGACTCATGCAAGCCAGCCCAGCTCAGCCTCGTTTGTACAATGGCAAACAAACAGGAGGTGAGGGAAGACTGCGATTAGGGTCCAGATGCTTTCAATCTCCTTACAACTTTTTTAGATTATTCCAAATTTCTCCCTGGGTATTTATATATTACAAATATTCTAGATAACAATGACAATTTCATAATATTTCCATTCAAAACTTTGAACGTTTGTGTCTCTCAGAGGCTTTTCACATGTTAGATTCCTTTATCCTTTTTTACGGTTTGTTTCTTAAGAAGTACTAAGCTCCCCAGTAAAAAGCTGCCCAACTCACCTTTGTAATACCCAAGTTTTTACTATTTTTTAATTAAAAATTCTGGCCCACTAAATTCTGACATTCTAGCAGTGCACTCTGTGCTGGGTGCTAGCAAAATCAGTGACAACATGACTCTGTACTTCCAGCTCCTCTGTCCTGAACTGCAAATATCACAAGATCTGAAATAGAAACATTATCACTGATGTTTGAGAAGAAGATACTAAATTCAGTTTGATTTAGTGATAAACCCTGCCACTTTGGGAGATATAATGACTAGCTAATGAAACAGTCAAATGCCATCTTCTAAAATATCCTAGTTAAAAAGAAATTTATCACTTATTGTTTCTGTTGGGAGTTTAGCACAATGGTAAAATTGAATGGACAAATGTGAGTTCAGTTAACTCCAGCTCATGTACAAGGGGCTGAAAACCCATCACATAACTGGATCCCTCTAAAGTTTACAAATGGCAAGTCTTTGTGCCCCAGCCTGGTAATAAGGACCTTACATTACCCAGGAATGGTCTAAGGTGATGTAAGGAGGAAGGAGATGAGTACAGTCATTGTTAGCATGATGCAGATACTACTCGGACATTTTCTGGTCACTTTCCCCTTCCTGTCGTATCTCAACCACTACAAAGTCTGCCACATATTAAGGAGGCTGAAGTCATTAACTTCAACACATAGCAATTTAATTTTTATATAAAAATACTGTATTAAATAGGAGAGTTGTCTGCAAAAGCTACTAGTAAAAATTCAATCTCAATCAGCAAGACCAACACAAAAGACCAATCGAGTCTGAATTATCAGTCAGCACTTCAGTAACATTCCAATTATTTTCATCATTCAGAATGACCATAGCAGTATTTTGAAATTATATTTAAAACTGTAGTGGTTATTAATCAGGGAGCTATGGCAAGCCAGCATCAGGATCAGCAGAAGGGTGGAGACAGATACTATATCATTTTGATCTTACTGAATGAATTGCTTTTAAGCACAAAACTTCCTGCAACTGTATCTCTTCATCATTTGGATGTCCAGAATAACAAGCAGCCTATCTTGTGGTGGTTTAGAGGGCTTTTACTACATGTCACAAGAAGAAAAAAGAAAATAAATTACACCTATCGCCCCCTAAAACCGCATGATTTTTTTATTCATATAGACCTAATCTTCATTAAATCTCAATTTCTTAGCTGCTAGGACACACAGTAGGACCTGCAGTAGCCCTGACTGTAGCAGATCAGAGCTGGAATGAGTTGTTAACAACACTTGTTTAGGGCTGATGTTTCCTTATAGGAAATAAAAAGAATTTTTTTTTTCTTTATTTTACGAAACTCCATGGCTACAATTTTTGTTTGTAACATTCATTCACATTTTCACTATGTAAAAAGCAATACTGTTAAAATTTTCATGATAATGTTACTTAAATACTCATGCTTTTAAGAAGAAAAACATTTATTTTTTACTTTTAAGCAATTTTGGGACTCCCACATTCATCTGCTTCAACAAGCCTCTTCTTCTCAAGTGTAGCTAAGTTATGTCTTGAGCATCATTACTTGGGTATTATTAAAAAAGTGATGTAATTTTGCTTTATCTTAATTCTTATTCCAAGCAAAATAAATGGTTAGTGGAAGCATCAGTGGTTTCTCTGCTCCTTTAAAGTTCTATTTTCCATGGATCAGCAAAATTTTATTACAATGCTCAGTAAAATCTGACCAAATTTACTTTTATTATCTTTAAAAAAGAAAGGTCAGTAAGGCTATTTTTTCAAGTAATGCTCATATTTTTTGGTGATCTTAAACATTAAACAAAACAATTTCTTTTTATGTATTAATAATAGGAGCTGTCAAGCACTAGGTTTACATAATCCTATTTCTGATTAAAGCATCTCATTTAGAGAAGCTAAAACTGCCAAAAACTGCAGACAATAAAGTGTTATCTGCGGAGTATTTTATTTCTCTGAAACACAGTTCAGACAAACCTGCTCCGTGTAATTATCCACACAAAGAGCTGCTGGATTCTGCTTTAGTTAAAAAAAAAATCAGAAAAATCTTTAAAGCTTTTCTCTGTATTAAAGCCACTTCAATGCCAACTGTACACACTGAACAAAACTCTTCAAATGTCTCCTAGAAGATCCATAATTCAGTTAGCTTCCAAAGAATGAGGAAGAGAGCTGCGCATAGGATTTCCTTGGCTATTACAGTCCTAGCCTAAAAAGCCTGTGTCACCTTTGGTACGAGTCCAATAAGATTGAAGCAATCCAACTTGTTAATTTTATTTGATTCTGGCCACCATCCCTAGATAAAAAGAGCAACGAAGGCTGTGAGTCTGGGTAAACACTGAACCTGAAGCATCACCCTTAGCTCAGGCATTGAGAAGGAATTGACCTGAATTTCCCCATGGCTATCAGAAAGATACTTTACCCAGCTATCATCAAGCATTCCTTTTGTGAGGAATGCTTTGCCAGAAGCGAGTGAACTAAGGGAAAGATCCTTCCGTATCTGCCGTCTTTTAGATACTCTCCTTATGCATCTGCTACCAGCTACTGACAGAGCTACACCTTCGGACTGAATTTGGTGTGATCTGTCCTATGGGTCAGCCTTTTACTCTTTCTACTCAGCTGCTTCGAACCGATAAATCTTCTGTTCTTCTTCTTTCCACACTGCTTTTTGCAGGTATTCAGGATCTATTTTATATAGATACAAAACCCAGAAACATTCTTGCCAAATGGTTACCTAGCATCCTTATTAATTATTAGTTGAGTGCGTATTTCAATTATTGTGACAGGAGGTGTAAAGGTGTCAAAAAGACTTAAAAAAAATTATCTCAAATAGTACAGACAGAAAAATCCCTTATAGCTCAGTTACAGCGTCTTCTGTCAAAGCAGAGACTTTGGGAAAATTTGGCCTGAATAACAGCACATTCATGCTTCAGGGATTACCACTGAAACAGTACGGCATTCTCATTGAAAAGGGAAGAGGTTTGCCATAACATTCTCTGATTTCCCAATGATTTTCCATAAGACTTGACTCTTCCTAGCATGGAATAGCATGCAACTGAATGACAGGAAAATACAGTGTGCCTAAACATGATGTTTAAACAGCAAAACAAAAACTGATCCAGGCAATGTTGGTAACACAGCAAACAGATGAGGAGGGGATATTTAAGGCTATGACAAGCAACCTAACCATCCGTCTGGACAGATAATATAACACATAGGAGAGAATGAAGCTATTTACTGGCTGCAGCTCCCATATGTTACCAAGTTATAACTCTCCTCTTGTACTGTGACATGTTCATTTGATGATATTTCATCCTCTGAAGACAAGTGGATGAAGAAAGAAATGTCTTACTTATAAGTCTGTGAGAAGCTTGGGGTTTAAACTATAGAAAAAGGAGGTTTGCATGTTTTGTTTTTAATTAAAGCGCATTTGGTAAGTGTGCAATTATATCCCACCAGGTAAAAGGCACTTTCTTTCTTTAACTTTCTTCACAATTCTGTCAAACTCAATTTAAGTGAATATTCGAGAGCCATACAATATTACAAGCACAAACTGAGAAGAAAACGTGCAAAGGAAAAGTGTAACTTTTCAGAGATGTCATAGATTTACAAAGTAGAATACACTTGATCTTGAAATATTGCCACAGTTTCTTACACTCATTACACAGATGATTTCATCCTCCTTATATATCTGGGTGATCTTTATATTCTACCTTACTAAGTGACATCGGTATGTGACAACTCTGAAATTCAGCTCTTCAAACACACACTTTGTGTCTAAATTTAAGGATGGACTTTGAAATTTTTACATGAAGTTTTACTTTTTAAAAGTATCTGAAATTGTTATGCTTCTATTTTTTCCCCATATGAAAACACTGAAATTGATTTTAAAATGTATTGCATTTAGAATGAGAATTAACTTCACTACGTCTTATCTCAGTAGGTTGTCTAACACCCCCTAGAAAATAAACTGGAAATTATTACTGACACAGCTGAAGAAGATGAAAGAAAAAACATATTTAAATCATGCAAGCCATAATAATATTCAAGAACTAATGTATTAGAGTAGTCACAACCATAACATATTCATGTGCTATATTGAGGACTCTGAAAGGCAGTTTTAAATAAGCAGTTATAAACACTTAGTTGGTTCAAGGAATTCTAACAATGAGAGACTGCATGAATGGTAAATACCTAAGCAGAAAGCAAATTATTTGCTTTATCCCCAAAGCCAACACACAGTCTTTCAGCATCAGAAACTCTATGAAATTGGAATATGTGGGTACACACTTCTGAAATATTACCTTTTCATCCAATTGAAGTAAACAAACATCTTGCACACTTCAACAATGAATTGAAGAGTTTCCTTTTACTCCTGAGATGCAAAATGGGAGTGAAAATAAGCACTGCATTCATGGTTTGTGGTTCAGAAGCGAGCAATTCTCTGCCCTGTTTTCTCTGAAGAGCATACTGGAACTTGCCTGTGTAGTTTGTGGAATGAAATCCAGAATGCAGCTATAGTTAAAATATTTCAGAAAGCGTAACAATTCCACATGTTCTGCCTGATTTCTGCTGCTGGAATAGCCGGTAGAATATAATGTCACTCTTCTTTTGGGGAAGGGATAAATCTTGAGTAGAATAACAAACATTATTATAACACTAACAGTCAAGATGTGGTAGTATTTGAAATGCATGATTTGAGTAATAAATAATTGTGTGACTTTTATGCAGAGGTGACAGACTGGAAATTTTGGAGAACGAGGCTGACAAACCAACCGGAATAAGCAAACGATACAAGATTTCTCTTCCAAACCTGGAAATGTCTGACCCTTCTTGAGTGAAAGTGGGGGCTATATTCTATTTCTGTGTAATAGGTGGAGTTTCTGGTAATACCACAAATCGCTGTGCTGCTTCTGTGCTACCAACCACTAACCAGAGCTGAGGCTCCAGGTGGTAACCACCATGCCCATGTAGGCATCTGTCTCTGAACTGGAAACCATAGGATCACTAACATCTACAGTCCCTGATACTTTAGCTGGGTTACAGCACACTGTTCTCTAGTTCTATGCAGGAAAATTTGATCTGGGATTAAAAAACCTAGTTCCTGGATGGCTGTGGGATTCCACACCCACTCATGAGAAGTGCTTACCCCCTTCCACTTTCAGTGAAATGCAGAAGAAGGGTTTTTCTGTTGGTGTGTTGTACTACACAGGTAATCTGAGATAGGTTATGTCTTTGATACTTCTGCTTCTCACATTAGGAAGATATGTATCATTTTTCTCTTTACTGCACCCCAAATACAATAAGTAATAATTATGATTCTGCTTTTCATTGCTTTTCATTTTTCATCTCTCCTTTTTATCCCAAACCATGAAATATCTGGATCCTCTAAAAAAAAAAAAGCAATTTTTTTTTTTTTTTAAGATGGAAATATACTTAGCTATCTAAATAATTGTTTCCAAAGTGCCTTCTGTAAAGAGTTAGATCTTATGACCGCTGAGATGCATCCTCAGCCATATGTAGCAGGCCGATGGTAACCTTGCGATGTCAGGATAATCAGAGAAGTGCGCAGCACTCCATACAGCTAACGTACAGAGTTTGGGGGTCATTTCCTCGTCAAACATGATTCTCTAAATGTGTCGGTCTGAATGTAAACTATTTTACATTGCATGCTTAGCAGAATTTAAATGTGACGTGACATTAATAAAGCATAAAGGAAAAATGCTCATGCAAAAAGTCTTTCACATCATATTTGTGCTGGGCACCCATTCTTCTCTATTAAGGATCAATTTTAGCAATGCCCGTAGTTTTGCTTGGCTCATTTTTTCCCCCACTGCTCTCAGGAGTTTTTAGTGTACTAAGGGGGCTCAAGTCTTAGGCTATCAGATAGCCCTGTTCATTGAGTTATCTTGATGAACCAGAAAAGGAATAGGCAGACTTTTTAACACACAGTGAAGTGGTGAATTATTTCTTTCTTTGTGGGTATGTTTCATGAACCTTCTTCCAAGAAAAGGAACTCACATGCTACTTTTACAATGCTGGTAGAATAAGAGATTTGTTTATGTCAGATTTTACACCTTTGTCCTCTTCTTAAACATCATTAAAATAAAATCAGTTTAAAATCTTATGACTTCACCCACTTTTTAGACCCATGAAGGACAGAATGTTGTTTGTTTCTGTTGAAGGTCTTTTTGTAATTGCCAGCAAAAATGTAAAAATCTTGAATGACAGAGCACTTTCTCTGAAGGCTGTTTTGAAAATATCACATTTCCAAGGGCATATGTACAAACCCAGTACAGAATCATTGAATGTGCTTGTTAAATTAGAGTAAAAGCATGCACTGCACGGCAGTCCCACCCTGGTTCTGCCACCTGTGCAGCTCTGGGGCTGCAGTGTGTGATTAGCAGCGGCACACTACTTTGTCACCCTCAAAGCAAGCACAGCAGTAGTTGATTGCTCCCCACAGCCTCTTGCCACTCTTCCTTTGCTCGGAGACAACCATGGTTTACTACCACTCTGTGCCCATTAGCGATTGTTAGATCTGCCCATCACCAGCTCACTCTGCACATCTAGAGTAGATCACCTACATATGCAAGGATCTCCTCTCATCCACCGGGCCAGCGGACGAACAGTTTGAGGAGGAGATGAAGCAGAAGAGAGAGAAGGCTTTACTTCCTTTCTCTTCAGATCATTACCTGTGCAACACGGGCTGGAATGGCTTTCGCCTCAGAGAGATTAATCAAATGGTTTGCAAATAGGACATCCTCATCAGTGTCCACACAGATGATGCCTGGGGCGGGCAATGAGCCAAAAGTCTCCAAAATAAGACCCTCACCCCTCGACCCCAGAAGTTTAGATCAGCACAGGCCGTTCATGAAATTGCTTGCAAATACCACTCCCCCTCTTTCAGATCCATATGATTCCTCTCCAGCTCAGCTTTCTGACAGCCCAATCCTATATAAGTTAAATCTGTTGTGCAACCATGCTGCAACCACATTTTTCAAAGCTATCCTATTTCAAAGGTTATTTTTAAATACTTTTTTGGGTTTTTTTTCTGCTTGATCTTCCCTACTTTTAAAAGACCACACAGGAAGATTTGTTGGCAATTTACTGTATAGATAGTAGGGGGGGTGGGAAAAAAGATTTCACTTGGCACCCGGATGGGCAGTCATTCATAAGTCCTGGTCACAAGTGTGTAATGCTTGATCTCACACCAAGGCAGGGTTTCATTTCAGTCTGTTTCTGCCATTATGACTGATGCAAGCACTGCTTTTGTACTGGTCCTCAAAGACAAAATGCTGCTTTCTGTGACAGGAAAAAAAGTGTCAGAAATGTGATGTGAGGTCTGACAGACTGTTGAGATTAGCGTCTTGCTTAGTGAAATTGGTTCCAGGATAAACTCTGGCATAATCTGTGGGGTAAAGGTCTATGTTTCTGTCAAAATATTAGGTTCCATTTTTCAACCTCTTTTTTAGATACTTGTCCTAAACACTTTTAGCAGGAAAGGTACCCCAAAGTTGTCTCTTTCAAGAAAGAGACGACCTCACTTTATGAAGCATTATAGACTGAAAGTATTCCAGCCATATCTCATGTCATGCACATAGCTGTTTTCAGAACCATGTGTCCTGTCAGGGCATATAAATTCAACAGGCTTGGTAAACAAGTGGCCCAAAGGGAGCTGCTACCAGCTGCATTATAAATATTCAAGACCCACTCAGCCATAATTAGTTTATTCCCTTATGTTGACTTTAATACTACGCCCTTCTTCCAGTCTGTGTATTTTGTTAAAGTTCCCCCTTTAGAACAAAAGCTTGCCCAGGCAGTTTTATCCTCCAAGTACAAAGAAAATCTTCTTGCTGTGCAACAGCACTGTAAGTGTATCCCACACATACAGGAGGGAAAAAAATCTTTCCTCCTTTCTGATGAGTACACCAGAGTTTTATTATCCTCTATGTTTCTTCTGAAAGGAAACGTCACAATTTATATGCTTTGCTCCTCCAAACCTTGTATTCTTTTGCATTTTTCTTGATTATTAAATTTTTAAACATGAAAGAGCATAACTTACAGTTTCATCCCTATTAATGGTAAAAGTAGCTTTGCTGCTGTATGACCCAGAAATTCTGTGAAGTGCCTCCGTTCCTATCAGAAGCATTGCACAAAGCTGGAAAATATAGTGTTGGGGCTTGCCTATCAGAAAACATATTTTATTGCATATTTGCAAAATGAAGCATAAACACATTAGAAATTAATCAGTGATACAAAGGCAGAACAATCCACAGAAAACCTAGCCAGTTGAAGAGGCAAGGGATAAATGAATTGAACAAGAAATTACCTCTTCAAATAGTGATTTCTAGCGTTTAGCACTTGAAGGAAAATAAACTGCAACATTTCTGGGTTTAAAGAGGTTGAGTTCAGATAAAGCATTCCTTGCCTCTTTAACTACCAGCATTGCAGCTTAGCAAGCTCACTGCTCAGTGCCACCTCTTGCTTGTTCAGAGTCCTACTTCAGAGGTTGGCAAGTGAGGACATGGCAAGCTGAGTGGAGGGTGATGAACCTGTCTGGTTATATTAGACACCCACTGCCATCTAGGTTGTCTTCCTGTTCTACAGCCTTTTCTAACATAGAATGAATGTTTTCAAAGTCAAACACTGAAACAGTCATGACATAGGATCCCATTTCTGGAGAGGAATCCAGACTAAGCTCCTTTTGTGGTGCACATAGTATATAACAGTTCAGTAGCTGGAACAGCTGGATTTTATAAGCCACATTTAAACCCCATTTCAAAATGGAGTTATGTTATTGGCCACACCATTATAGAAATATCATTAGGATTATCATACAATTTAACGACAAAGAAGAGTGTTATTAAATGCAGGACTTGGAGCCATATGTAACTTTCTTCAAATCTAAAGAAAGTTCAGTTCAAATGTATGGTATTGGCTCATCTCAATAGTAAGAAAATGTAATCGCTTTTGCAGCTAGAAACATTCAGAGAATAAACACTGAGAATAGCTTAGATACAATCAAAACAGAACTTGGAGATTTGTCAATGGAGTGAGGTGATGTTTAGTCAAGTTGTCAGGGCCTTGAGAGTGCTACCATCCCTCTCTGTCCCTGTCCAGACCCCCACAGCCTTCACCCACCCTGCCCACAGCACAGGACCCCTTTTCAGCCCAGAGCTGTCAGTCCCTGCACCAGAGATGCTACGGCAGGGATGGTTCTTGACCCTACCTCCTGGACAACCCTCAGACCTGCTCTGTAGCCATGTTTCCAGCCTTGTCTCCAGCCTTTCCTGGATGAACCCTGGATAGAACTCATTACCTCACCTTGTCTAGGACTGTGGATGGACCTTTTCCCATTATCATGCCAGTCCTGCTCAATTTTGGTCTGGTCAGTAAAGTCGCACTCCTTGCTTGTGCCAGAGTTGCCCTTGCTTGGCTCCTGGCAGAGCTTCCCTTGAGGAACACCTCTGCTATTGCTTCCCCCTGTCAAAAGCAGGGTAAGAGTGTGAGGCAGATTGCTTCAATCAGAGAAAAACTTTGACTAAATGAGACTAAATGTTACTGGCAAGATTATGTGACTGAAGGTAAGCAAAGGGATTTTATTTAAAAGGTAAAATCTGAAGTGCCAGACCTGTGGCACTGCAGAACAAGCAGTGTCAAAGGGCAGGATCAGGATTCAGTCCTTTTATCCCAGACCAACAAGCTGCTTCCTCTGAAAGCAGTGGTCATCTCGGTACGAGCTACATGACTGCACAGCTTCACAAGCACAGTTTCATCAGCTTAACTGATCTCTCTCCCTGCCTTGACGCTTAGTCATTAGGTAATAAAACAACCTTGCTTCTAAACTTTAGACATTTTAGAAGTGCTTGTATTTTTACACTTCAACTCCAATTTTATCTTTGGGTATCCATCAGGTGCTAGCAAATCAATGGAATTAAACTGCATGTGTATATATATATTGAACTGAATGCACATGGGATTCATCTAATCTAACTTCAGATAATCTGAACTAGTCTATATGTAAACGAGTCATCCTGAGCTCCTTTTTCAGGCAACAGAGAGAAAGATATTTTTCTTAAGGGCAAGATCCATCAGATCTAATTTAAACATTATTTTAGCATGAGACAGGTCACATGTTATGAGTCCTTAGTGTCTCGCAGCCAGGACAGGGGATGCCACCAGACTGGGGATAGCAGCGGTGGGGTTGGAAGCCAGGCAGCCCTTGGGAGGGGTTTGGCCAGGGCTGAGAAACGGGCTGCCAGGAACCCCAGGGAGTTCAACAAAGTGCTGGCCTGGGGATGGGCTAACTCCCTGCAGCAGGTTGGTCCAGGGCCAAGTCGCTAATGAGCAGCTTTGCAGCCCTTAGGGTGCTAGACGCCAAGTTGGGCAGGAGTGGACAGTGTACCCAGGCAGCAAGGACAGTCCCGCACCATGGGCTG
Source organism: Burhinus bistriatus (assembly GCA_013397275.1). Lineage (NCBI taxonomy): Eukaryota > Metazoa > Chordata > Aves > Charadriiformes > Burhinidae > Burhinus > Burhinus bistriatus. Next base: position 35,756 of record VYXH01005908.1, read on the forward strand.
TGTTAGCAAGGGCATGGACAGCACTGCTGGGGAAGGAGAAAGTAAGGGCAGCCACAAGAGTGTGGGTCTGAGGAAGCTCTAGCAGCTTCAAATGAGCATGGGCAGCTGCCTTTGGCGCAGGGTGCCTGGAGCCTTTAATGCAGCTGCCCCTGATTAGGGAGGCTCAAACACCCTTCTAGCTGGTGCTAGGGAGAGGCAGGTTCTGCTTTGTGAGCTTCTTGATCTTCTGGGGACAAGGTCCAGCATCACTGAGGAGCCCCTGTTACTACAGAGCTTTGTCAGGGAACTCTTCCCACTCTTCCTCCAGAGCTGTGGCAGCCTTGGTGCCTCCACAAGCATGAGGATCAAGCCCTGGCTGAGTTGCAGGGGCCTTGCCACCCTCAGTGGTCTGGACCTCAGCCAGTGCTGCTGGAATTGCCAGTGTGTGCGAATGAGACTGTGCTCCCAGCGGCCATCTAGGTCTCTGGCTTTGCAGCTGTAGCGTGGCTCAGGACTCCCCACATGAGCGACTGTACTGTGGCCTCCAGAGCCGGTGACAGGGGCTCCCTTTTCTGATGGGCTGCTGGGTACACTGGTAGGTGCATCTTGTCTATCAGTGGTACCTATGCTAGTGTCGGGACTGTCTCTATTTATATCTCACTGGCACAAAGCACTCTAGTAATGATGAGCTCTACTAATGTCACTCTTCCTGTAATAGAATTAGAACTATTTAAATATAAAGTCTTTCAAATGACAAAGCAACTTCACAAGTTGTCTAGTTTCTTAAGGCTCCAGTTAATCTGTTTGCTTCTGTCCTCAAGACACCTTTATGTACACATATACTTTGATAGGCCTTACTCTGCCTTTTGTTGCTAACGAGTGGATAAAGACTCTTCACTGTCAACACCCTGCTCTCCACTCTTACAGGACACCTCTCCAGGTCCTGTCTAATGGCTACTTTCTCCCTTGTAGCTCTCATGCTCCTACCAGATTAGAACCTACTCCCCCATATAAGCATTCAGTTGAGCACATCTCATTTCTGCTTTCAGTGGAAAGCAATGTATTTGGCTGTCCTGTTTGAACTTCACGGTGCTTTATCGTAACAGTATTTGGCTTGTTGTTGTTGCTGTTTAATTTGGCCTCTCACCTTTCACACTTCATTTGCGTCTGGTATTTTTGGTACCTGAAACTATATAGTCTCAGATTAGCTTGTAAATAAGTCATTGGCACTTCAGGCTAATAAGTGGTGCAGTCTGACTGTAAATTTGGTCTACGTACTTTCAGTTTAATTTTGATCAAACTGAGGACATCTCTCTGAGACTGTGTTTCTCTCAAGAACTGTGCAATTAAATAAATGAGAGCTAAATGCTGAAGGCAGTCATGATTCAAGTTGTCAGAGAATCAAGGTATTAACTGTTGCCTTCAGTGTATTCTGGAATTCACAGCTACATTCATGAGGGGACATGGCTATTGCAATGGAAGACTTCAGCCTCAGATATTAGGAGCCTGGTGAAATTCGACTTACTGTTAGACATCTGTCCTCTACACCATACCCGGAGAATTAGACATCAAAGAGTGGTAGCCCCAAAGAGTATGAAACTATCTCCATTAAAAGGAGGAATACTATGGAGCTGTGTTTCTTACATCTCATTCCCCACTGGAGCTTTCATGCAAACTGCAATACAAATGGAGGGCTCATTTCCCTCACCTCAGGGTGCCTTCATAGTCGTATTTTTAAACGCTCATATCTTTATATCCTGGAAGAGAATATGTAAGTTTGTTCTCAAAAAAAAAAACAAAAACAAAAACAAACAACCAAACAGAAAAAACACAAACAGCAAAACTAATATAAAATCCACAAGTAAAATTATTCCTTCTTTGAAGCTGCAAGGAGTTTCAGGGCGCGAAGGGGGACAAACAGTTGGACTTTATCATCTTAAAGGTCTTTTCCAACCTAAATGATTTGATGATTCTATGATTCTAAATGTTATCACTCCCACCTTTTCATCCAGAGGATCACAGCACTAAGTCTGGGTACAGAAGATGTAAGCTCATCTCACTCACTGACCAAAGTTATCACAGTATTTGCCATGCACAATCTAATTTTAACTACTTTCATAACTCCCACAACAGGTTCCCTGTTCGTGTGCACTATCCACTGGAAACATCTATTATTTTCTTTTAATTTAGATATAGAAGAATTTTGTGAGGTGGTGTCCCCATTGGAGTGTCCCCCATTATACTTTCTTTTTCTTTGGATACTGCTTGTTTTTCAAAAATGACATGTTGCATGGGATATAGTGAATGGAGCTGAACAAACTCAAAATTCCTGTGCCTGAGCATAAATGAAGCAGATCTGGATGCTAAGCTGTCTGCCTCTGCCTATGATGACAATACAGAAACATGGGGAAAAGCATTCAGTCCATAGGACCAGACCAAAGCTAGTCTAAGGTGAAAATCCCCAAAATACCTGTGGAACATCAGGTCTTCATCCCTAACTATATCCTTCTTCAAATCTGCTGTACTGTATGCTAATGTAGGCATAGCCCCCTTTGCCATAATTCCCCTTCAGACCAGTTTTTTTTCTGATGATAGCAGAACAAAAACACCCAGCAACCTCAGTATAAGAATTCAGCTAATATAATCTAAGAATTCCACCTTGTTTTCATCCCTTATACCTAACTGTTACGCATTAGAAATCCAGTAGAGAGCTCTGTCAAATTGAACTATTGAACTCAGAGTGGCAAAAGTCCCTCCCCAGGCAAGACATTTAAATCATTTTCAAAGTTAATTTCCTGCTCCCAGACGGAGAACAAATCTAATCGGGATTACTTCATTCTTCTGACGAACAGGAAAGTGTTGCCTGCATACTCAACAAGGGAAAGTGTCCTAGAAGGCAGCCAGAGCACTCACTTTGCAGCAGTGAAGAAGCCTCTTCTGCAAAGAAACGCGTGTGGATCAGCATGTGAATGGGGATTCAGGTTTAACCTGTCAGATCTTCCTGGTCTCCTGCTAACCCCATTTTGTAATGAAATTATGAACTGTTTACAAGTTAACAGCACACATGGGAGACTGAAAATAGTCAGAAAAATATAGTATGGCTGCAGGAGTATCTTTCAGAAAACTGGCTATGCATTTAAAAAGACCCTCCTCTGGTCCCTCTGGATTCCTGGTGACAAAGGCTTTTCCCAAGTTCTAAAGATATTTCCATAAAAACTTCTGATAACAAACCTTTAATGAGCATTGGAAAGAGTTGAATGAGGTTACTAGATGACTAAAGAGAGTTTGTAGAAGAGTGAAAAAAAGTGTATATACACATGGGAACAAAGGTGTATAAACACATATACATGATACAGCTTAAAACAAAACAGGGTTAATTAACATTTAAGTCACTGTATTATCAAAGGTAGAAGACAACTAGTATTAACTTTCTAAACAAAAGAGTTGTCAGATTCTATTTCTGCATACATTTTTACAATTCCACAGGAAAAAGGTACATAATAGCACCTGAGCTCCTAAGTATTTCTCGTTTCTTTTGAATGAATTAGTGGATTATGTATTTAAGTCTTTTCAAAGTGGTTTAACTTCAACTAAAATTTTCCCAATTTCAGCATATGATATATGACTTTTTATTGCTCTACAGAGCCAAATGCTATACTTTGAAAAAACTGAAAATACCGATATGGTCAATTTAAGTTTACTTAGCAGTAATAGGCTTTCAGTGCATGCAAGGAAATCAGATGTTCATTGCTAAAAGCATAAATCCTCATTTATATTTAATTTTAATGTTTGTGCTTTTATTTGTGCATCATATGTAAGTACAAGGATGAATTACTTGAATGGATATAGAGTTCTTAAGTACAGTATTTCTATAAACCAGGGGAAAAAGTAAACTTCATCAAGCTAATGCTGTAGGGATGAACAATCATAACAATTAAAATCTCAGCATTAAAAAATAATTAATTCAAGTCACTGAAAACTATTTTTTCAAGTTCTTGAAAACTACCATTGAAAACTTTGTCATTGCCAAGTAGCTCATTCATATTATTTGCTTTACTCAGAATGTATCTCAGTTGCTTTACTTCGTACTTCTCTCTGTCCAGAAATTCTTCTTTCTGCACCCAAATTTATTCCTAGTGATCGATGGAAATTTCTGTTCCTGCTGAGCAATAATGTAACTTACCATATAGCATGATTAGTCCTGCCACAAGAATTAAAACAGTTAATGCCATTGCTTACTTCCTTAATTTTACTTTTTCTGACAAGCCCACATAAACTTTTGCATAACCAAAAGATGCATATCTCCAAATTACTCCTTGGTGAATCTAAAATTGTCCCTTGAACTAAAACTGACCCTTCTTAAAGAAAAGGAAATATTTCTTCAAACATGCTGAAACAAGCTCAGCATGAAAAAACTAGCCCGCTAAATTTTCAAGGATCACTTCTGGAGCCCTACTACAACAGATTAAATTGCCTAAGGGTAATGGGTAGGAGAGGGAACTCAGGAGCCTAACTGAAACCTGTAGGAAACCTTTCTCCCATATTGACCTTCAGGAGCATATAATAGAGGAAGAAACATCCCAGTTTCATTCCTGTATCTTCAAACTTTCTCTGTTCCCTACTTTTTAAGGTAGGTACTACTAAGCCCATCTTCCTACAAATCTTAGACTATGCTCTAGGTTTAATATGTGTTACCTGCAATAAGATAAATAGGTTTTATTTGGTTAGTAAAAACATTATAATTAACATTTTCTTGCCCAGTAGTAAAAAAATTCTTGTTTCAGGTCTTTTTTTGTATGTGTGAGCTTCCTCTGTATTGCAAATGTTTCACTAGCTCAGACTGTATTTTGATAAAAACTGATATTTGAGCAATATACTGTGAAAACACTCCATTTCTATCTGTTCTGTTGTTATTAATGCAATATTGGAAGAAGAACTGTAAGTTTAAAAGTCAGAGTTGAATTATTTTTTTAGTATTGTCTATTATCCAGCACATGTTTACGGTATCCTTCTGCATTCCATTACTTAACATTTTGTGCGCTTAGCAAAATCATCTTTAGATCAAGTTACAAGATTAATACAGTGTAATAACTTTTTTTTTCTTCTTTAAGAAACTTTGGTGGCTGTGATTTAAAACATGCCCATTTATGTAACAGCGTAACAAAATGGGTGGAGACAAATCCCATAATGCCACCTTTACTGTGCATCATCAACCCGGTGATTATACCACTGGATATTTCCCCTCACTAACTTCAAAACACAGATAGTAAACAATTAAAATCAGGATATAAAAGAAGGAATTAATTGTCTGCTTCAGGTAATTTGGAGAGAGCCCGCAGTGTTTAAAGCACATGAAAACAATGAATCCATGGAAACTACTTAAATAACTGCATGAGAGCGAATGCATTTTTTAAAAACTTTTAGCAAATGTTAAGTTCTCCATACAATGAACTGTACTGCTTCTTCTACTTCATTACAGTACATTTCTTGGCAAAAAGTCTTGCTAAAAGTATCTAACTGTCTTGCTTTTGGAAAATGCAGTTTCATCCAATTGTTTCATAAGATGCAATAGAAAAAAAGAAACCTCATTGTTTTATATGTGATCGTTCTTCCAGACAGATGGTACCCACTAAATACCCAGAAGCATCGTTGAGATGACTATATTACAAAAATTCAGGAAAGATTAATATGTAATGCTTACCAAATGGTACATAGCTAGATCATCATTCCAGAATCAGGCTTTAAGATAAGAATAAAATGAAAATATGTATGGCATATTCGCTTAGGTGGATGGGCTGAAGAGAGATAAGAAAAAAATTCCAAGTACTAGTTTCTTAACTGGGAAGTGGTACAAGTGATTCACTCATAGAAAACAATGCTTTCATCTTGAAAATCATTAATGAAACTACTGCTGGTTTCAGTGGTGCAAGATCCAACCCAAGACTCTTCGCTATATCCAAACCCCTACATTGGAATTATCCTTTCAAGGTACAAATTCTGTGATGTGAATAGCTTGGTGATAGAATTTATTTTCAAGGGTCATTTGCAAAGATTTAAAGGTTTTCATCATGCCCATGAGTCATAATTCTTACAGACCAAGTGGCACTTTCTTTTGAAACGCGAATGTCGGCTCTCATGAAAGAGTAAAGACAGTGTTTACAACTCTAAAAACAGTCTCGTCAATAAGAAAAGAATATTTTGTTTGCTATTCATTGTCAAAATAACACTACTGAACACTAAGCAGAGTAATAAAGATTATTGAAAGCACATTTATTAGCAAATCATCATAGATATTTAAAAATATTTGTGCTTTTTAGTGGTTTTTTTTTTTTCCTGTTATTACAACTGGTTTAAGCAAAACTATATCAAAATAATCTGCTTTTCCCATTTCCCTCACTTAATCACAGGAGAAACACCAATTAAAATGGTAAAATTTTCAAAGATCATTATACACACTGTGCAGTGCTAAAGAAGGTTAGTATTAAGGTGTGCATGTGGCCTTTGTTATGATGAATTTACCTCTCCATTGAGAAACCATTTTAAGTTTTTCTCACAAAAGATCCCATCCTCTAAAAAAAAAAAAGCAAAACAAAATTAAAAACTAAGAGTGGAGAGAAAGAGACACATTACTTTGAAAGGATACAGACTACTTCATTCTGAAAGGAAAGCAATTTTTTTCTTTTGGTCAAGAAATATCTAATACAATGCAACATGAAAAGAAACCAGAAATTATTTTGGTTTGAATTTTCAGTACGGTAGTAAAAACATGAGATACAATATTTTCTGGTAAAGTATTGCCTTTACTAAAAGGCATATTTGGGAAAAAGGACAGCTTTAAGACAGACAAATTCTTCCGTGGACTTGGAACAAAGGCAGCAGCCTTACAGTCAGGTTGGTCTAAGCTTAGCTTGATTACCTTAAATAATTAGACAGCTTCACAGAAAGAAGTGATTTGAACTTGGGAAGAAGAGGGAGGAAGGGGAGGAAGAAGAGGTTGTTATTAACCCTAGAATGTCAGAGAGAGAGAAACAGACAACTACTGCTTATATGACACTGTAAAGTTAGCTTTAGATATAATGTGGTAAAAGTTGCAATGTGCTAACAAATTGCAATCTCTATTGACTTCATGATATGTAGTATCCACTAGATATGGAAAGCAAAAATTATGAAAAATAAAACTATAAAGTTTTGTTCCCCAAAAGCATAGGGAAGTCTCTGTTTTATTCCAGCTATATCTATTTCTCTAGTACAAGATATTATCTTTCTGACAAGTCTTGCCTCACTTACATCCAATCAATCATAGCTACATCAGCAGCATAACATAAACAAAACAAAACAAGAACAAATTTACGTTAATTTCTTTGTGAGTTTAATAACATGTAAGACTAACTTCAGTGTGGGATCTTCTAAAACAGGATGAAGATTAGCAGACAGTTTGCTAAGCTTCTGGGAGTACATACACTTCCACAAAGCATCTTCCTGTTATGATAGGTTTCATCTTTTATCTGATCAGCTCCTGCCATTTTATTTCAAATATCTATGTGCTAAGCTTGTCCCGTATCTAAGAGGGAACTCTCCAAATTTCCTCAAAGCAAATCTCAATTGTAATAGATAGGCCCATGAAGAAATATGAAAGCATATTGGCAATGTTGTTTCCAAACGTGAATGAATTAGACATTAGTAGTAGAGATTTCAAAAGTGACTGAATACTAGAATTACACAGTTAAACTCATCTGTTGTTTTCCTCCATTGTACCCTAACTTTAGAAAGTTTGGCACCAGTGACCAGTTTTCGCTCCTTACCAGGGACCTTCAGTTATATCTTTGAAAGTTAAAGTGACTGTGCCTATATTGATTCCCTGGGAAATGAAGGAACCAAGCAAGGAAAGCAAAATGTTATGTAGGAGTCCTAGAGCCTTAGACACAGTAACAGCTCTGGAAACACAGGCAATTTGTTCTTATTCTTGCATTGATCTCATTTAAAGTTACCAGTTCAGATAACTGGATGAGATACAAATCTGTATTTAGGTGAGTGCTTCATTAGTTATGCTTGGGAGCAAATAATGTTCAGCCTACACTTCTGGCAGACGTGCTTGTAGTCACTCTGGTGAATGAAACTATCAGAGGGTGTATAGCATAAATTGACAAACTGCTGAGAAAAACATGAACAATGCCTCCCAGAAGCTCCATTCCAAGTCTTAAGAACAGGGTCTAAGAACTGTAAATACAGAACAAGTTACTAAAAAAATAAATTGTTTCCTAGTCACACTATAGAAATCTGGCAAGTCATCAGGGAGCTAAACCTGGGATCTTTACTTTCTCAATTAAATTATCACTATAATAGACTGGGGGAATGCATCTGTCAAAGTGACAGTTTGCATATGGTCTCTGAATTGTACATTTGTTCCATACAGTACCATAATCCTTTATCCATTTTAAGTTTTCAGTCAGTGCCAGTGATTCACTGAAACTTGGTCATATTTTAAATTAGCAAAAAAGACTTTGAACTTCTCTGAATTCCCATACCGCTGCTTTCATGTGTTTACAATAGTGCTTACATTGTCTGAGTTCATCAAGCAAATTTCATGAGCACTCTGACATAATTAATGCAATAGGGCACTGCAGATTAGTAACTGAATATCAGTCACCACCAGAAAGGCTGATTTCTAAATAAATCCACTTACAGTGCAGGTAGGTTGGGATCTAGTCTCGTATGTGTAAAACATGGAAGGAACAAACATGCAAGTAGAGTGTCAGTAGTAAATGTGTCATTCCACTATAGTGCATAAACAGAGATCCACCAGGTCATTCTTCAAATAATAAATTGTCATTTATTTGGGTGTATCTAAAAACTATCCATAAAAAGATGTTATCTGTTGGATAACATCTACATGAGACAATGAGAAACGCAAAAATATGTTCTATTTGGAAATAGGAGAGCTACCATACCAAAGAAGGCAAAGAGGCATACAGCAAATGAATGGAAATTGTGAACTTAACCTCTGCACAATTTCCACCCCTTCTCATTTAAGATTGCTATTATGAGCTTTTCCGTTTTTCCTGCTCCAGAAGAGTGGGCCTTTATTCACACGTACATCACAAGGACAGTTGGGGAAGAACTATTATAGGTATAAATAAAGCCAGTTAATTTGAAACAGGTACTACACTAAGTGCACAAGCAAAATCACTGGAAAGAAGTCTAGCTACCTGTGGTCTTTTGGACACAGATTTGTATCTTGCAATTCCAAATATAAAATGCTGCACAAAAACTCATTCCTCTTTCTGGAGTCCAGAAACTCCCACAGCACTCACAGAATGGATTTGGGTATGGAAATAATTTTCTTCTACCTAGCTTGATTCTAACATAGTTGCTTTGTAAAATAAAAGCTAAGACTATTTCAGATGAATGTTTCTGAAAGTAAAAGGAAAAAGGTATTTCTAAAGATAAATCCTATAATAAATATTCTCTGATAGTGGTTATTTTACCACTTTTTATTCTATAATGGTTCAGATCAAAGTAGTCCTATTTAATAACTTCAGAAAACCTGAAATGAAGAAACATAAACAAGAGTAAAAGGCTTATTGAAAATATGATATAAGATGGCAGTATTTTACGGTATTCCTTTAGTAAAGTCACTTCATATATTTGTTTTCTTTAAGCTGCGGCAGAACATGCAAGCCATTCTCTGCCATAAGCAGCCATCTGTCACATCACTGTCCTTCATATTTTTTTCATTTCTGTGCAATAGTATGCACTGACTGAACATATGGCCTAGAAGGTGGACAAATGTCCCTCCTGGCTAACATAAACTCTTAAGTGATGTTTGCTGGTGGAAATCATTACACTTCTCATTAACGGAGTGAGAAAACTCCTTCCTCCAAGCAGTCAGCTGTTAGCTCAGGAAGCCATCACAGGAGGCTCCAATTCTCTAGTATCTCCTTCATTGCTCTGTGTAAGCCAGACTGCTGGCCAAAGCATGGTACAGGCACTGGTTGATCTGACCAGTCTTAACCTTCTCCCAGAGAAGGACAAAGGTCATTCTTCTTTTCAGCTAAGCACAAGTATTAAATATTAGGGCCCTACTGAACTGAATGAATCCAGAAAGGAGGTGGGGATGTAGAAAGAGTCATTAAAGGTTTTCAATTTCTTACCATGTGTCTCACATGTTCTGCAACAGTCTTAATTAGGGATAATATTGAGGAGACATGGGTAAATAGTGCTAGGATAGCTAGATGCTCTAAAGTACAGTGCCAAAAACAGAGGAAATTCAACCTGCTGCCATATTTTCATTTAACCCAGATGATGCTGGATTAGATGAAAGGATAGGGTTTTAAAAGCCACCCAGATTTAGTGGTGACCATGATAAACTGGAGAAGGAATATTAGGGAAGAAAGCAGTAGCAAACCATTCCTTACAGAGAGGGGGGCATCCCACCTTTCTCTACAAATGTTTTAGAAGAGTGTGTCCTTTCCTGAAGTTCTACTGTTACAGAATAGTGCAGGCCACTACGAGTCAACAAGCACATTACAACTTTTCCTGTTCAAAGCATATCTCACCACATTCTTAATGACTTCATCATATTAGATTATGCCCATCTTTGAAGTCTTTGTGAAAATTCAGCAAATGCAAAAAGTGATTTAGAAAGGAAGCGATAAGTATCTGTGCTTGAGAGAGGCCATTTTTATTGGTTTGTTTCCAGGGTTTCTTGAACACCGACACTTTCCTTTAGCATTATCATGAAGATTCATATTAGCAGAAAATGAGTTTATTGATCTTCAAGTCAAGGTCATCAATTGATTGTGAAGGTCATCAATTAATCTGAGAAGTTCTGTGAGAAAAATGGCTCACAGTTATTCAGATCTCTTGGAGAGGTATTTTGCAGTTTTATGATATATTTTTTGTCATGAACACAAATATGTGATTGTCATGGGATGGAAGTGTTAGACACAGTTATGATTTAGCAGCAGTTCAGTTTTATTAGTGGTTTGAGGCAGATCAAGAGATTGAGTTTTAGCAGCACGTAATCATTAACTGATTTAAAGATTTACAAAGTGATTTAACTAAATAAATGAACAGCGACTTGATTACAGATTCGAAGATGACAAGATTCACACTAACTTACTATAAGGTATCCCAAACCAACACATATACATATGAGAGCAAAGCACAGATCTCAGATTAATGTATATAAGTGTAAAAAAAGCATATAAGAGCGTGCGCGTGCACACACACACACCCACACCCACACCACAGTTTATAACCGCTGAGATCAACGGTCTTTTAATATCGCACTACTCTGTTGCGTCAGTGGGTACCCCTTCTAACTCCTACACATGCATGGAAAATGGAAGAACATCCACATTCATAAAGTTAACGCATACAAACATATAAATGGAGAGGTGGATGAAAGAGAGGCTGGCCTACAGTTAAAATTTCCCTTTTCAAGTTAGAGCAAATACAGTGCATCGACATTCCTCAACAGGCTGTAATTGAGACTTGAGAGGGATTGTCTTGTCCTGGCGCTCCAGTCCTCTAGGTGTTTACCTGAGACAGCATCCTGACTCAGGGGACATACTGGCCACAGCCTGCTGCGATCCAGAAGAGCTCAAAGGGTCTTTACTAGAATCGCACTTACAGGATCCAAGATAATTGACTTTTGTCAGGTATTTTTCCACTTTGGCCCATCTTGGACAATGGAATATTCCGGTGCTTTCCACCAGTTGTGCAAGTCCAGAACTTGCTAGATCTGCAAGTTCTGGTACCAACTCCCTTTGGACCGTGATCCAGGTACAGATATATTGGGCTGTCAGGGAGGGATATTCCCAAGTGATAGGGGAAGCAAGAGCCAGGCGCGTTAAGGGACTGCCTTAACGCTCTGGTCCTTTATATTTTGCAGTTCACGCCTGACATCTCCTAGGCTGGTATGCGGCCCAGGGATAGGGAATTGCACCAAGTATCGAGTGGCCAAAGAGGGTGCGGGGTGGTTGCACCACCACAGTGATGGCATACTTTTAATGTTCCTATATGAAAACAACATGGTTAGATTAACTTGATATGATCACAAGGCACATGATTAGCTTTTTTTTTTTTACTTTAGGAATAGGCTTGTTACACATACACCAATAGAGAAAACATCACTTCCTACAGGTTTACTGTATTACTAGGATATATCTGGTGCTGGGAACTTTCCTGGTCAGCTGTTATGTTTTGTGGCATCACTTGTCCAAGTTTTTTAAATTGCAGGTAACAAAAGCTATGATGATTCAGTAATTATCTAACCAAAGACAACCTAACAAATATTGTCTTAGTCCCTGTCAGTTGTAGGTGGCAGTTTTCTTGACATAATATATACAGAACCAGACTTGACTAATGATACTGTAGTCTTTAGCACGTTTAGGTGATTTCAGCAGTTACCATTCTTGCTAAGTATTTGAGTCTCTAAATTGCAGCAAAGAAATGACTGAGGACCTTGTTATAACCTGAACAAACTAATAGGGCAGCCCCAAAATATGACTACAAACTTTGAAGGACTACAGATAGTTACAGTTACAGGATGTGTTCATTGTCTGATTGAATTGCTCCAGATCCTTCCCTGTACTCCAGTTTTGTAGGTTGCTAAGGGTCTTTCAGGCCACTAATAATATTTACCTTATCTTCTCCAATGTTCTGATCTTCGAGACAGGTTAAGCAAGCCTGAGCTCTGTCTCAGATGTGCCAGGAGCAAGCTCATTCATTGTCTGAATGGAGCTTAGCAGTCCCTGATCATACCTGCATACAGGGAACATAACTTCCCACACCTAAATCATTTTACCAAAATAGTGGACCGGTTTGTAATGTTAATTAACCTTTTTGACCTGCATGCTCACAACAAGGCAATTAGAAACAAAAGTTAGTGGTTGATTAATTTTTATTTATTTGATGCATTCTGCTGCTTTTACAAAGAATGTGCAAAGTCCCTAGATGCAAGAGTTAGCTTCCAGAGAAAAATAAACCTGATGTTTCAAGGTTTTCACTCAGTACAGTCATCTTACTTTTTGTGCTTTTTCTTAGGGCCATGTTGTAGTTAAGACAGGATGTGTCCTTCAGCCTCTATCTTAAAGCTGTTTTTAAGCTTTTTTTTTTTTTTTTAAGCTTCTTCTATTCTCACCTGCCCAAAGCAGTAAAAGCAGAATCTTCCTCCTACAACTGTCTGTATTCACTTTCATGTTCTGTCATGATATATATCTGCATTTTGATGTGGAAGTTTATACTGTCTTCTAGAACAGCAGTCTTCTAGAACTTAGAAATGCTTACACCCTTACATGTGCCCTTCCCCATGCTATCATCTCCCCGCTTTTAAGCATGTTTAATCCATGAATAATAGCAAGAAACCAAAAGATTTAGGCAAAATGGCAATATTTTTAAAAGTGGGAATTTCCAAGTTTCTTGCAGGACACACAATATTTCTTATGCCCTTTCACCTCTGAGCCCAACAAGAGTTACATCCTAGGCTCCGAATAAAATCTATCCAAGGTAATTGCATTGCAGTAATTAGAAAATGAATTCTGTTTTCCTACTTCTGTCTTGCAATTTTCCTGCTGGTCTTATTTTCTTTACATTGTGGCAGATATAGTTCCTGTTAATATTGATGACAAGAAGAAACTATTTTCCCTAGTAAATGGCTTGATTACTTTGCCTGTAGGAGAAAGAGCAACAAATGGATGGAGTACACTTTGGTAGATACCCGTATTTGTGAATGGGTCATCTTTCTGCATGTGGTGCTATGATATGAAATCAACAGAAAAGTATTAGTGTCTTTTAGGGAACCAGTTTTTCAAAATGCTTGATTGAGAGGGGAGATATGGTGAAGATACAGGGCTGGGGAGAGGTATTGTGGTTTATTTCTTTTTTCTAGTTCAAGGGTTCCACAGAATTAAGAAGCTGATTCCTCTATTACCAGCCGCTTCTTTTCTTAGATGAGCAAAGGAGAAGTTCCATAGGTGCATTAAAATATCATAGAATCATAGAATGGTTAGAGTTGGAAGGGATCCTAATGATCATCTAGTTCATTTAAAAAAAAAAAAATAAAAAATTGCTTCTTCACCTAGTAAAAAGGGAGAACCCTTAGTTCAAATTCCTCAAACCTATCTAAGTGCCTGTCTCCCCTAGAAATCAGTGGAAATTAAGCACTTGAATTACTGGAGAGTATGCCTGCCTGTCCCTAGTTGAAGTCACTTTAAGGCTTTCCAGAGCGAGAGGCATAATAGAACAACCTACAGGGATTAAATAAAATATACCAAAGCTTCGAAAACTGTCATTCTCACTACAATTCCTCTACTAGAATCATAGACTCATAGTGTAATTCAGGTATGAAAGGACCTGAGGAAGTCTCCAGTTCAACCTCCCACTCAAATTAGGGCCAGGCAAGGGATCAGACCAGGTTGCTCAGGGCTTTACCTAGTCTGGTCTTGAAAACCACCAAGGAAAGAGGCTGCATAAAGTCTCTGGGCCTGCTTCACTGCTGGGCTGTCCTCATGGTGAGAAAGCTTCTCCTTATAGCCACTTTGAACCTTTCTTCCAACTCACAATTTTGCCTGTCGTCCTCCACCAGGCACCACTGTGAAGAGGCTGGGTCTGTCTCCTCAACAGTCCTCCACGTAAGCACTAGGTTCTGCTGTTAGGTTCCCCTGAAGCCATCTCTTCTCCAGGCTGAGCAACACCAGCTTCCTCAGCCTCTCCTCACAGGGCAAGGGCTCAGCCCCCAAACATTTTGGTGGCCTCAGCAAACTCATCCTGGTACTGGGGGCCTAAAACTGGATGCTGTGTTCTGGATGAGGTCTAACAAGTGCCAAGTAAAGGAAGATAACCTCTCTGCTCTGTCTACTGGCCATGATTCTCTTAATATAACACATGACACTGTCGGAAGTTTTTGCTGCCAAGGCATACTGCTGGCTTATGTGCAGCTCACTGTCCATCAAAAGCTCCCACTCCTTTCAAGCAGAGCTCCCCAAGCAGCCCCAGCCTGTATCATTGCAAAAGGTTCTTCCTTCCCAGGTGCAGTGCTTTCCATTTTTCTTTTAATCACATGAGGTTCTTTTAGGCCACTGCTCCACCCTGTCTGGGACCCCCTGAATGGCAGCTCTGTCACTGAGTGCAATCCAGAAACTTCCTTGAGTTGTTTAAAGAAGGCTTTATCTGCTTACCCACCCAGGACATGGGGTCTCCCACCACAGACTCCTACCACAATGCCACCATCACTTGCCTCTCATCTGGTCTTGACCCACAAGGTCTCACCCAACCTGTTGCCATCCTTTACAAGAGGTACATTTGAGCTACTATTTCATGCAGAGAACACTTCCCCCAGCTCACCTGCCACTGTCTCCCTTGCCAACCTTTCCTGAAGAATTTGTACCTGACCATTGCAGGTCTCCAGCTGTGAGCTGCCCCACTATGCCTCAATCCTCTCCTGCGTTTCTGTTGACAAAGAAGCTCTTGCCACATTTTGTCCGGTGGATCCCATTACTCGCATTCTCAGCCTTTAAAGAGGTTCCTGTGTTTGTAAAAACCAAATCCTTATCTATGACACAACTTCTGTACAAAGTATTGACCTACAGGACTGGCCTACTCCTCCCCAAACCCTTCCCTTAGATCAAGGAAACGCCACCAGGGCTCCCACTGCCCGTAGGCTCACCCCAGGGCCCTGCAGTCCCTCCTGATGTCCTCAGGGTCTCCCTTGGCCAGATCATTGGTGCCCACATGGATGACCAGCAGGGAGATCAGCTAGCAACAATGTGGAAAAGGTGATAGTAAGAAGTGATTGGATGTGTTTTTATGTTCATATCTTAAAACACTTTGAGGATTCATTCAGTGGCTAGATTTCCCTTTCAGAAAACAATTACCTGTTGGAAAAAAATAGCTTCAGACTTCTTTGCATCTTCATAAGGAAAGAATTAGGAATGTTTAAGAGATTCTGAATCTTGCCCAGATTCTGTTTTCAAGTTCATGGGGCATAAACCCACAGAAACCTCAGCCGAAGGTTCTCCTCTGCTAAGCATTTTATTTAAAATATAGCTCTTCTGGCTTTATATCGGTGTTACTGAGAGCAGAATGTGATTCATTACAGTCATCCCTACCTTTTTTAAATGCCATTATTTTTAATCCTCAGTTTTATCAAGGCCTTTCACATGTCATGCTGATGTTTACAGGATGGCCAAGGAGTATCTTTTTTTTTTAGCCGAGGTTCTCCTTTAAAACACCTTGCCAGTATAATGTGTTTGTGTTTCATTATCTAACCTATGAACAGATCAGTCCTCTCAGGAAAAAATGTTCACTTGCTCCCAGGAGGCCAGAATAGCTGTTATACAGACGTATATCTGCATCCATCTCTCTCGCATCTTCATGATTCTGGTAAAATAGATTTGTTAGCAGCAGAAAATACTTTGTGCTTGTATCCTAGTTTCCATCCATGGATCTCAAAGCACTTTTTTGATGTTAACAAAGATAAATAAATGTTAATTAAGATAAGTAAGTTATCTAGACAAGTATGTCTATCAATATTTTGTGGATGGGGAAGTCAAAGTCCAGGAAGTTTATATGATTTGCCCAAGGTCATATTGCAAACAAACAAGAGGACCAAGGACAAAAAAGGCCTATTTTAACTATTAGGTCATTTTTAATTCCAAGCTATAAGCTTGAAAATCTATTTGTATTGCTATAAATATTTTGACATTTTAATTAAAATAAGCAAACAATCAATTATTATTTAACCCACTAACTCTTTGGGAGAAAAAAATGAAAGTATATCAAGGTGCAAAATAACATTTTCAAATGTTGTGTAATATTTTACAAAAGCATCGCTCAAGCATATGTCCTTAGGGACACACCATATATGGATCCCAGGAAGCTAATACCACAGTTTATGTCCCAGCATCATCTTCACCATCATTAGCATATGCAGCCTGTGTGCTACAAATGTTTATGTACCTACTGGTAGACAAATATGAAGCAACTCAAACATCAATATTAGTACACAAATCTAGGAGCTATACCTCAAACCATGAGACAGAGGAATTTAAATTAAATATTTGCTGTCAGCTACATGGTGAGGCCTGAGGTCTCAAGGGAAACTCATAAAGGAAACGTTCTGCAAAAAAGAGAACAAAATGAGAGAGAGTGTGATTTATTTGCCTATACATGGCCACTTCAGGCATGGTGGGATGTTTCATTTGGCTTCCAGCTGCAACTCTAACAAAGTGGAATTGTCCCTTTGGTCCACTGTCATGTTTGCCAGCCTTGTGCAGCTATGCTAGGTATTCTAGACCATCTCTAATAGGAGTACATACTTGTATTTAGGCAATCCTACCCCACACATCCAGGTTTACTCTTCTCACACGAATATCATAAATGTAGTTCCAAGATCTCTCACCTTTGCCTCCAAGCTAAGTGGTCTTTGCTGTTACAGCAGCCCTGCTTTGTATAGATTGCTGTTACAACAGTCTTGAGTCACATTTTCCCACAATCTAGGGTGTCCTTTAGCAACTGGGCCAAAGACTGAGACATTTTCTTTTATTTAGCTCAATGTGTATTAACTGTTCCTGGAAAATGAGACATTTCTAAAAAGAAATACTAACTCAAGTTCAGCCTCTGGTGCGTTACAGCTCTCTGGAGCACAGAGAGAGCTGAGCTCTTGTCTGTTCTCCAAGTTGCGCAGAAACAAGTCCACCCCTACCCTGAACTTCCTAAAGTGATACTGTAACCACAGTTATCTGGGGATAACTGTGCTTTGTCATGACTTCTTAACGAAAGTGGGCTGAACTCCAGAGCACAGTCCATAAGTCATGGCTGAGGAGCCCATTGTGTATCAGGAGCATACAGGTGCCTTTAACAATGTAGACATTAATATAAATAGCTATTAAAGCAGATGCTTCGTGTTTAGCAAGAGCACACTCTTTATCAGGTACATGGTGAAAAAATTTAAATCCACCTCTAGAAGTCACTGTGAAATCCAAATGTCCAAACTGTATTTCATTATGATTATTGAAACACTAGAAGCAGTTTTATGATGTGCTTCTAATCTATGTCAACCACATAATCACTCTTTAATTCAGCCAAGAAAAGCTAAACATGATTTACTTGGGCCTTGTATCTGATACACACGGAAAAATCCCAAACTCGAACCAATATACTGTCTGTTACTATAACCAGCATGCTGGGGTTATAGAAGAAAAAAATATCTTCTGTTTTTGACTGGCCTTGTTCATGCAGTAGCTTATCTGCTGATTAGAAAGCAGATCATGCTTTCCTTGGCATTTATTCAGTTGCTGTCTGGACTGAAAGGTTACAGAAGCACATGTACCATGGCTCTGCAAAAAGCAGAAAGGCCAGCAAGTCACGTATCCTCAGTGCCTGAGGCAGAGAAAATACTGTTCCCTTCTCAGAGTTTCTTTCCACCTTCAGTCTTCTAAGGGAGTGTCAGACTTAAAGTATCAACCTGCATTAGTGAGTTTGGAGACTGACAGTTTTATTCATTTTTTTATCAGATTTTTAAGTCCAATGTAACAGACAGCATATGAGATTTACTTCTCACCTACTATGCATACCAGAATTTCCACCTGGAAACCTAGCACCCACTTTCTATTTGATTTCCATAAAACGTAAAAAGGAATAAAGGTTGAGACAAGAGCTATAATTCAATTCAAGCTGATAAAGATAATTGTTTGCATTATTGGTTTTTCAATAAGACCATCTGTCCTTTTGCCAAATATCGATTGGAAATGTTCTGATTTACAGGAACTTCCCTGATTAATTAACACAACAAACAATCAGGTAACAAATGTGCTGAAAATGTTATTGTTCAATTTGTAATAGGATTCTTCTACACTGCCCTTTTTTAAAAAAAAAAAAAATAAAAATCATAGTCCCAGCAAATCTTCTATTTTAGTGAGAGACAAAATTCTGTAAGTCTGAACATTCAAACTAGTCCTTCGGCTCAAACTAGTGCCAAAAAGTATGTTCATCAACGTATCTCAGCTTGACACAGCATTGCCCAGTACAGTTGCACCCAAGTTATCCTATGATGAATTAGCTATGTAAGTGGTACAGTCAGATTAGACCAGCAGGCTCCCAACCTGTACAGACCCCACAGGAGCACAAAAGCAGCAAGCTAATATGGCCATGTCTGACATGACACTGGAGTTATTCACAGGACTGAATCCAGACCGAATGGCTGGTTGGAAATAGTAGAGTGGCATTGGCTTCAGAGTTTTTACATAGTATGATGCTCATTGTGAGCTTTGTCCTTACTGAGCCCAAACTAGTCAGGCTTCCTCTGAATGGCAAGCAGATCATGACTAACTTGTGGAGTTTTCAATTCTCTTTTCCTTTTTTGTGACCTCCTTTCCTATGCAAAGTCCATGACAGTCAGAATTTCTGCGGATCATCTACAGCTTCCTTCCCAAGCCAGGTTAGATGTCTAACGGTGTGGTTAGCCATATCGTCCCAAAATTTCCACCCTTAAAAATCCCTTTGAAGCCCCTGAATTTGCTCCAAACCACATTGGTATTCCCATATAGCTCCCTAATATCTCCTCTGTATGTGTAAGGTCTGCTTCTGATTTGATCAATCAAGCACTTGGTTTACACCTGGGCACTGCCAGGATTC
Source organism: Burhinus bistriatus (assembly GCA_013397275.1). Taxonomy (NCBI): domain Eukaryota; kingdom Metazoa; phylum Chordata; class Aves; order Charadriiformes; family Burhinidae; genus Burhinus; species Burhinus bistriatus. The sequence goes on from VYXH01005908.1 coordinate 55,373, forward strand.
ATACTCTAAGGACTGTTTGTCTGCCTTACCTGCAGCATCAGATCTGGAGGTTGTATGTTCTGAAAACATCCCCTTTCTTCCCAACTCATCCAAATACAAGGCATGAAAATCTTGTTACCAGCGGTCATAAGCACTGAAGTGTGCAACCTTTGTGTTTCTAGTGTTAAAACCTATGCAGGGACTGAACAGTGATCCCAGAAACTTTGAATGTTCAACACATGAGTGGTAGGTGATTACTTCCCAGAAAGAAATTTAGAAAAGTTTGGTCACTGTACTAACACAAGCTCAGTAAAAGTTTCATTTCTTTATACTGTGAGCATGACAAAGAAAACCTAATGCATTTTCTTGGCTGACCTTAATATATTTTCCTTATCACTTTTTAACTTGGCTTAAAATATGATACAGCAATTTTCAGGTAGAAAAGGAAAGACTAAAAAGCATGTAATTCAGCTCACAATGGATTTTACAGGCCTCAATGGAATTAATTACTGAGAACTTGCACATGTAGTAATTAATTTCATGCAATTCAGCACCATCTGCAGATGCATTATTTCCTTTCAAAGCTACTATAATTTGATGTAAAATAGAAATTGTTAGGAGTTTTTCGGCAGCAAAAGCTTTTGTATCTTGTTTATGCCAAAGCAATTAGGTAAGGAAATTAAATATTATTTGAAAAACATAACCTCTTTTTCCACTGAAGAGAAAATGACTTCCAGTTGTTGGTAATAGAACTGCTTGCACAGAGATTTGGGAAAAAGAAACTTTGATTTAGGAACGGTTTTCTGGTTTAAAAAAAATATTCAGATGTTTTTGGCAGAATTTGCTTATCATTTGTGGGTGAGGTGTATTATTGTACCAAACTTGGTACCAATTGCAAGCAAAACCTACTGAATATACACCTCACTGTTGAAGTAAATTCCAAAACTACCTTATATTATTTACATGTAAGATATATAAAAATATTACCTTAACTACTTTTCCCTTCATCGGCTTGCATATATCTTGTCCTGGAACAGAAAACAACTGACCTCAACAAATGAGATGAGCTGCTTCTCTTATATTCAAGAGAGGTTTTTTATCCTTTTTGACACCTGTTCAAGGTTCATCTGTACTGAAAAATCAATTCCATAAACCAAAATTAATTTAAATTAAGCACTTTCTTAAGCATTGTCCTGAAGTATTCGAGAGCATTCCTAAGTTGCATCTTTAAAGTCTATACAATTTAAAGCCAGAAATACTGTCAAAGAACAGATTAGAACAGTGTACTAGGATTTACTCTATGCATTAGATCAAGTACCAGTTTTGCACTGGGACCTCTAGAAAATTGATCTGATTTTTTCCAGATATATATGTAGCACCTAACACAAGGGCTGATTCTGCTGTAATGCTGTGACTGGCAAACAACATGTATATGGGAGGGAGAGGATATTCACATAGCACAGCTTTTTGCCTTTTTTTTTTTTTTTCTGTGATATGTTAGGCAGTATTCATTGTTCTTTAGCAGTAATAATGAACGGGTTACAGCCCCATCAATATATGCCCATTTAACACAGAGTCACATTAACACGGAATGGTTCCTGTTTTGAAAAAAACATGTAATTATTATTTGCATTTGTTAGCACTTACAGTATTCAACTTCAGCTGAGAGCCCATTGTCCTCTGTAAAAACAAACACTGTGGCAATAGAAAGCTGAAACAAAGAGCATAAGCCTTATAATTGCAGGAGGAGGTATAAGACCAGTCAGGCTCGATATATTTTCCACTTGCTGATCAAAGTCTGGACATGGTTTTCCTTTGTGTAAAATATTCACTGAAGTCTCATGTCTAACAAACAAACTAGATTAACAGTATTAAAATTATATTTGGAGCTAAAGGTGATGCCACCACGATAGTCATGTGTGAGAATGGTATAGGGTGATACAGATGATTGATTTTAGTGCAATCACTTATCAAAGCAAGAAGCAGTAAGCAAGCAAAAACTCTTTCCAATGCATTTTACAAAGAAAACATGAAGACTTGCAGGCAACAACTCTATAGTGTTCCCACAACTACTTTTAAACAAGCATGATATCTTAACCTAGATAAGTGAAGCTGGTGAAACATGAAACAGTTAGTGAGGTGTCCTTATTTCTGAAGAGCATTACAAATTCAACTTTTCGGATGAATATGTACTAAAATGGAGCTGGTGATCAGATCTGTAAAATCCCCCGTTCAGTCCTAAGAAAGGAAAAAAAACCTGAAAGAGAGAATGTGAATGTCATTTTGAGAGCCTGAATAGGGCAATAAGGTTTTTTGAAAAGGACCTTGAAATCACAGTTCTAAAAATGCCAGAGGAATTCGTTATTTTTGCACTGTTCTTACAGTCATTACGTTCACCGACAAGAGAAGAGATAAATAGTTTGAGGGAGGGAAGGCTAGCCAGATTCGTTCACTCGGCAGCCCTAGGATTTCCTCAGGCCTGGATTGACTGCCGTTTCCTGATCCTTCTGTGATGTTTATCACCATAGGTTATCACCAGCCTTTAATGTTTTATATATTCTTAATGAATATTGCCATCCTCCTTATTATGACAAAAAGGCAGAGTCATATAGTAAATGCAGAAAATATAATTCATTTAATGCATTTGCATAAATGAGATCTTCATGTTATGACAAAAAAGGCTCAGAGTGTATGCAGTCTGATGATTAAATTGGGAATTGGTAAAACAAGCAAACAAAAAATCTTGCAAATCATTGTTCCTCCAGACAGCTTTAAGATTATGATCTCCCAGTTCTTGGTGCTGCCGTACATGTGCAAGCAATTCAGCCTCATGAAAGTTTTAATTTAGAGGGCTCAAGTTCAATTCATTGCTCCCTTTTTTGACTGAAAAGAAATTATTTGGTCTAGTGAAATATTATCATTATTTCTAGACAACCTTAAATAAACAAACAATGTGATACATTCGTAGCTATCTGGCAAAAACTTCTATTTTTAGTTAAAGGCTTATTTTTGTGTTAGCCCTTCATGGGCTTTATTAGTTCTGTTCTATGATGTAACGAATTACCCATTATTAACATTATGAAACTGTTTCTTATGGAACTGTCTCTTTGGAATAGTTCAGGTGACTATTATAATCATAAACCCATGACATGATGACATACGTCCTGTGCTGTAATGTATTATATCAGAATCTTTTTCCACTTACTAAATACCTGTCTTATAAAGACCCCTAACCCTTGAGCAATCGTTGTGTGGGGATCCCATGGCTTGCTACTATAAATGCTGGTGCAACAGTTATTTGCACCGTAAATGAGGCAGACAAACCTTTGACTGCCATACATGCACAAAGACTGATTCTTTTGACTTCTGGATACCATAAATGTTCAGCACGTAGCCTTATTACCTACTAAATCTGTCTGTAATGTCTACTTTACGTAGCCAGACCTTCTACTCTGTCATATCTTTCTTTAAAAAAGGAAAATATTGATGTAAGTTGGAAGTGAGAAGCTAGAACGTTTTATCAGTCTAATGGCATATAAAAGTACATAAAAGAAACAAACATACCTAAACAAGTGCATGAGAAGACTGTCAATGCATAAATGAGTTGAAATATATTAGGAGGCTTATGAGATTTGCTTGCGCTTCTTCCACGAGCCTTTGAACTGTACACCTTCAGGTACAATTCTGATTTGACGATTAAAACTTCTAAGTGTCTGCAAGTCTCTGTAAAGCCTTGCTTTCCACTCTCCTAAAGTAATAGATGCAAGAAGATGAAATAAACAAAACTGGATTGGATGATTTCCCGTTTTCACCTTCTTCTCTTCATTAAAAATTCTCCCATGTCACTTTACACTGTAAGTGCAGTCACAGCTCAGCACAAAGAACGTTCTGTTTCATAGTGGTTGCAGTAGAAAAGAAGTAACTTGAATACAAATATTTTTATGTGGTAGACTTTGACTTCTTTCCTGGATAACTTTCATTAAATGAAATAACACCTCTTTTTTGAATGTTCAGGCTTCAGAGAAAAGATACACATTTACACAACAACATAAGAATATTACATTCTATTGAACACAGAAAATAACAGCTGCTGATTCAAAAATTCATCTTTCTAGAACATAGGAAATGTAGGCAACAATATGTGCCACAAGGCTTGCAAAGCATTTGAAAACAAGTGTCTTACAGCACTCATCTACAGCTCCTACAAGCCATAAGCTAGCAATTTTTTAGCACAAAATTCCTAAACAGACCCTCCTATCTTTTCCTCTCCTAAATAACATTCACTATAAATACTGAGAATAAATATACACAAACCACAGTGAGAGAGTAATTAAAAACAAAAAAAGCCAAACAAACAACTTGTAAAGCAAGTCATTTGCTCAATGATCACCAACTTCCCTTTAATTGTCTTAGATAATGCAAATACAATAATGTCTGCTTCATGTCTATTCTCCTTATTACTGAAATTCTATTTTCTAGAATGCAGCTACTTGAAAAAAAAAGATAGCGTTCAATATCAGGTATTAATACCGGTAAGACTTACTTCTACTGACAATATGGACATAACACACTCCCGCTCCATCTTCTAGTTTTTGTAAGTACTCTTGGTGACAGACAGCATATGCTTATTTTTAATCTATTTCAATTTTTAAATATAAAATGTTTTGTCATCCTAATGGTTTATGAGCCCAGATTAAAGTTATAGGTAGATAAATAAACAAATAGAAGCTAATTTCTCTGTAGTCAACACTATATCCTTAAGAAAGTGAAATAATACAATATCCTTCTGTCCAGGAAATTTAAGAAAAAATTGTTTGAGCTAAAACCCAAAGCAATAAACAATTACGCTTTTGACTGGTAGATTTTTACTCAAACTTTATCATGTTCATGATCTTGAAATAATCTTTCATTCTATCTAGTCCCACAGTTTCAATGGGCGTACAGCATAGCAGAAAAGATGTCTGCAAGAGGTTTATGATAATGAAGCGACCCGTGAATGTTTGCAAACCAGAGGAACGTACTTCGATTTGTCTGATGGTTTAGTCATTGCTATGGCAATTCATGACATTGGTGTTGTACTTAAGTTAAGGGTAGTGGCAAATGGAAATAAACAAGTTTTCAATGCTATAGAAAAACAGCCAATAGCTAGCATTTCTCCTGTGAAACAGGAGCCCTGAAGTTCTTAAATTTACGCAAAGTCTGTTTCAAGCCTTCTCAGATCATCAGGTAAAGGTGATTAGTGCAAACAAAATATAGTACTCTTTTCTAACAGTGCACAGAGCAATGTGGCCAGCAAAACATCCCCAGTGGCTGCTGGTTCTCATAACCCGTGGGAATTCACAGCTGAGCCCAGTGAACAAAGTCATCACACTTGCTACTGTTGACAAAAGAATGTACTAATAACGCTAGAACGTGAAAGGAATAGTTTACAAACTATTGGGTTAATTTAGATGCTTTGAAATAATCCTAACTTTAAAAAAATAAAACTGAACTTCATCCAAGGATAAAGACACAGTAAAAACAATCACAGGTTTACAGCAGTTATCTTTAAGAATTTGTGTATGGCAAGTGAAGGACAGAAGACAGAAAGGGAGCAAACAAAGAGTAAGGAGTTTTAGGTCAATTAGCTCAGCTGTATAAGCGGTGATATAGCATGTGAATTCTCAGGTGAAAAAAATCAACTGGAAATGTAAGCTTACTACTTATAAAAAACAAGTCAAAACAACCTAATACCCTTCTAAATCAATGAAATATGTTTTGGATTCAAGAGAAGTAGCTTATCCTGTATATGATGGCTCTCACATGAGACTTTTTAAGCAAGCTAAGAAAACATGAGCAAGATTAAATCATTCTGGAATAGGTCTGCTGTCAGAATAATGCATGAAGAGGAGTCCCTCAGACTTCTGCTCTGCATCCAGCTTTATTTAACAATTCCATTCGTGACCAGACTAGATTGGGGTTTTTTAAAATCTCTACTGACAATAGGAGGCTGGTGGGACTGCGTGTATTTTGGAGGTTAGGGTTCAATTCAAAATCATCTTGACAGAGTAGATAAATAGCCCAAAAAATAATCTAGCATGTGGAAGTGGGAATAGCTGACCACAGGCTGCAGAACAACTTACTGGTTCTTTGGAAAAGGATCTGGAAGTTACAGTATATCAAATAGTGAATACGAAACTACATCATGCTGTCATGAAAAAGACAAACATCAAGATGAAAGATATGTGATGTCTTCCTCACACTCCATTCAGCACAGGAAACTCTTTACTATATCATACCTGCTCTCTTCAGCAAGAGCATGAGTTCAGTTTTAGGAAACTTATATGCAGAACAATTAGAAAAACTTCACAGGATCAGATGCATAAAGAACAATCTGCTAAAAACAAAACAAAACACCAACACCAACAAAAAAAAAAACAACAAAACCAAACCTGAGGTTGGTCAGCATAAAGAAGGGATGTCTGAGAGAAGAATTCTGAAAATAGTCTCCAGAGCCCTAAAGACTGCTGAAATTAGTAAGAAAATCTCTATTCCACATGCGTAGTTGATATAAGAAGAAAATACCTTAGGCTACAAGGTGAGACATTACAATAATTTTTTTTATGGCCAGAAGTGAAACACTGCAATAGATCACCTTGAGGCTGTGCCATCTTCATTGTTTGTCATCTTCAAGAAAATGTTCAGCAGACCTTAGATGACAAGAGATAGAAAAGGAATAGGTTACCTTAAGGTAAGGTAGTGGATTAGGTGACCTCCTATTGTCTCTTTCCAATTAATTTTTCAAGGCAGAGCAAAACTTAAAATTATGCTCCTGTGTGCATACACTAAACCCTGTGCCCATTCTGTCACCGCGCTCCTACATGTTTTCATCTTACGTATTTTCCAGGCAACTTTATCTCTACAGCAACTGCTGGCATCTTAAACACCTTCTTCAGCAATAGAACATGCAACAAGATTTAACTTTTCTTACACAGCACCAGAAAAGGTAGTTTTCTCTGTATTTCAAAGCCACTCTACCAAGTAGCAAGATGAGACTATTTATTTTTACACCAGACATGCAATTTTTGTGCCTTTCTGAGGCACTGTCACGCCTGACAAATGCTACTCCAGAGGCAGACCCCAGGGACTTCCTCCCTGCAGAGCGTAGCACCAACCGAAGGCCTCGAGGGATACTTAAGGACTTTCTCACCTTCCCTGTGGAAGCAATGGCAACTGAAGCAGAGTTAGGATTGGAAAAGCCTACATCACATATACTTTTTCTGTGCCAGCTGCAGTTTGCTAGCTGATGGAGAAGAGTGATGACCCCAGTTACGCCTCCCATGTATTGGTGCTGCTGGCTGTACTAGCCAAGCATTCCTCCTGTCCCGGCACTCCGGGAGCTCAGTGATTAGAAACTCAGTTGCTCCCAGTTTACACACCTGCACATCCTTATACCTAGCTGCAGTCTGGCCCCATGGCATTAGAAGAACCCACATGAGAAACGGAAAATTCAAACACTGCCTCTTTATGACAAAGTATGTATAAATAAGAGTGAAATATTTATAGTACATTAACCATCGGAGAATTGTGTCTCTATATACAGGCAGGTCCATTCACCCAAAATTGTAGAGAATAAATAACATGCAATACAATTTCTTTTATACCAAAATGACACTCCAGAGAAAATGGAGAGCAGAAGCAGGATAATGTGACAGAAAAAGGCAGACAAAGGACACTGTAAAAATGCTCAGGGAAAAGGAGAAACAGGAAAAATAATACAATGTCCTAAGGAAAAAACATAGGCTGCAAAAAGGAGAAATAGAGGTTGGTTGATGTGATATGCTGAACTGAAGAGTATAAATGAAAGGGATAGGTGTAATGGGCAAGAAAAAGACGACTTGACAAATGAGACTGAAGATAACAGAGTAGTATACAGAAAAAAATAGCTAATACGATGCAGATAAATATAAAGGTAGTTCAGTGCTAAAAGAGAAGGGAAGGCTCAAGGTAGGTTGGACATTTCCTTCTTGAGACAAAGAGACTCATTTGAAAATGGCACAGGGGCAAGTGTGCGAAAAATGAAATACATGAGGAAACAATGGGGAAAACAGTAAGACAAAAAGCTGTGAGTTCTGCTATGGTAACGATGTTTCTTCTGTGCTGATGTGCTCAAGTTTAGTAGTACCTGTAATGGTACAAACGCTCTCTGCATAAAGCTTTACACTAATGTCATAAAAGATAGGATTTTTGGAAATGAGAAAGATAGTGGTCTGCTGGGTTGGGGGGGAAAGGAGCACAGCTCACAGCATGTACTTGTGGATATCTCAAAGAATATCATTCATAGTGCTAAAGAAGCACATTGAAAGTGCTTCTCCTTCTTCCTCCAGTGATTTCGCATATGCCCATTGCATACAGTGACTCAACGTAACACGTGCACAGAGGATTAGCTGCAGGAGGCCATACAGCATCTGGGACACTGACATGGGGTTGGAAGACATGACGCAGGGTCTACAAGAAACTGGTGCTTTTTTAAAAGTAGCACTTGGATTTCAGGCATATCCCAATCTTCCAGGGCATCTAAAATAGCACTACATACTAGGCAGCCAAGTCCAGCCCATGACCTAGTTCTTAAGGGGATAGTGCTTGACTTTGTTGGACATAATATCTGCTGTAAAGGTTTTACAACTGCGTGAATAGAGCTGTACAAGGTCATTTCACAGATGTGTTCTTAGCAACCACTAGCAGGCAGAGAGAACACTACCTCGGTACCTAATAACCTGTCTGTAGGTGATGTGTCTGGGAAGTTGCTGGTAGGAATTTGCTGTGACTTTCACCTTCTACACTACTCCAGAAAACTGAAAACCTAACTCAAACTCAAAAGTTCTTCATAAACCGGCAGCCAAGAAACAGTTCATAACTAGGTCACCTTCTAAAATCACAGAATCACAGGGGTTGGAAGGGACCTCTGGAGATCATCTAGTCCAACCCCCCTGCCAGAGCAGGGTCACCTACAGCAGGTTGCACAGGATGGCATCCAGTCGGGTTTGTAATGTCTCCGGAGTCAGAGACTCCACCACCTCTCTGGGCAGCCTGTTCCAGTGCTCTGCCACCCTCAAAGGAAAGAAGTTCCTCCTCATGTTTAGGTGGAACTTCCTATGTTCAAGTTTGTGCCCATTACCTCTTGTCCTATCACTGGGCACCACTGCAAAAAGACTGGTCCCATCCTCCCAGCACCCTCCCTTTAAGTATTTATAAGCACTGATAAGATTCCCTCTGAGCCTTCTCTTCTCCAGACTGAAAAAACCCGAGTCCCTCAGCCCTTCCTCATAAGTAAGATGTTCTATTCCCCTAATCATCTTTGTAGCCCTCTGCGGTACCCTCTCCAGCAGTTCCCTGTCCTTCTTGAACTGGGGAGCCCAGAACTGGACACCACTCTTCCTCTAAGGGAGAAATTCATACACTCATCAGATGTTGGGGCAAGGTCCTTAAAGACGTCACCTCTACACACAGGAATTACATATAACTATATCTATCTCTCACCCTTTTCACTGTGCCACGTGACAGGAATTTCAGATGGCATGAACTTGAGCTGGAAAAGCAAGAACTACTTCTTGTTTAAAGAAATCAATTCATACTGAAAATTACTTTAAACAGGTTCATATTTAGATTTGGCCACATCTTCAGTAACCAGGAAGGCAAACTGTTGGTGAAAGCAGTAGAAATCATAATGCTTTCTACTAAAAAGTGAGCTGCAAAACTGGGACTGACATCCCACATGGGCAGTAACAGTGGTCAGCCTTGTAGGATGAGAAAACACCATCTGATCATTAGCAGGGTGTGAGGACAATTCCATTCACCTCAACCGAACATAAGGACAACTTGCTTTCTCTCAGCCCTAGACAGCAGGACAATTTGTCGATGGCTCATATGGTATTAGAGGCTTCACACTGAACCAGACAAAAACCTTTGAGCAATCAGGTCTAGTGGAAGGTGTCACTGTCCATGGCAGGGGGCTTTGAACTAGATGACCTTTAAGGTCTCTTCCAACCGAAACCATTCTATGATTCTATGAAAAAGAAAAAAAAAAAAAAAAAGAAGTCCTCTCCTTTACTAGGTATTCCTGCCATAAAGGCAGTTTTCTCAGACCTTTCAGGAAATTGTGCACTGGGGGAAAGTGAGAAAAATCTGGGAATCACTGAGAGCAATCTGGGAATCACTGAGAACAATCCATCATCCAGGCTTCAAAGAGAAGAGAGTTAAGGTCATTGCAAGACTGTTCTTTCTTATTCCTAGCCCACCAGGTCAGGGGATCAAGATGAGTCTTTAAAACTAAGGGATGAGAGAAATAAAACTTCTAGGAACAAAAATTGTCCATAAGAAAAGTACACAGGAAATAGCAGTTTTAAGTGTTTCACAAGTAATAACCTTCCTCAGCAAATCCAGGGCAGACATACTGTGATCATTCCATTTAACACCTGGCATTTGAGACTTGTTTCTCCTGGCTGATGTCTCTCACATAAAAAGAGCAACAGGACATAGGAGAACAGGATGCACTTCATCTTCCTCACTTGGACTTTCCAGAAGAAGAAATTGACCTCACATCTTCAGTGGAGACTAGTGACTTTCAATATTCTTTTCAGCTCTGCTTTATTTGCCTTGCAGGCATCTTTCTTCATCGGATCAACAGCTACAGTGTTTATTTAGCATTTTCTTACCCGTTTGTCGCTTCTGTGAAAAAAGCTGGAGCTACATTTGTCTAACCAGATACACAATATAGGAGTAAAATGTAGGAAAATTCTGTCATTATACATTAAAGTTCTTAGAATGCTGTATTTGTGTCAGAAACATATACTCTACATGAGACAATGCATTCTGCTTTCAATTTTTAAAAATCGAACAGGTTTTGATTTAATTCAAAAATATGTCTAACACATCCCACCTGGTGAAAATCCTAGAGAAAAAGCCATCCTTACAAGCAAAAGTAAACTTGGATTTGTGGGTTATTAATTATGGGATAAGTACAACACACCATTGAAAGAAGAGGAAAATGTCTTTATAGATCTTCAGTAATTTCCCATCTCCTTTTGAATAAAATTGGCAAACAACAGAGTTGTTAAATACTTCAAAATTAACAATTCCCAGCATTGAGATGACTCAACGATTATGGTGTGCAGCTTTCATAATCAAGCCATACACATACACACCTTCTAGCTGGTAATTAGGGTAGATCTGTAGAATATAATTCTAAAAGTGTGTATTTCTCTTGAGTAGTACCTTCTCCCCCCGGTTGTATCTCCCTGAAATCATGGCATGTTCAACAAGATAACTCAGTGAATAAACTACAATTAGCATAAATGCCAAGTCAGGCTATTTCATTATATGGTTTTAGGGCATATTTCTATTTTCCTTGTCAGTCAGCATCTTCAAACTCAATTGCATCTCATAATTATTCCCAAATCGCTTATAAGTAAAATCTTATTAGTTGTATGTAAAATGCATTGCTGTGTTTGGAATCTCAGCGTGCAAGTGGAACGTTGCACCCTTTCTTGCTTACTACAACAGAAATAAAAGATGTGCATAAAAAAGTGAATCGTTCTTTCAATACATGTCCTTCAAATGTCAGCTACAAGATTAGGACTTTCTTTGAAAAGACTGCTTCCCCGAAGATACTCTTGTACATTGTATTGAATCAAAAACCTGTACTTTAAGCTCTTGAAAAAATGCAGCAAACTGGAACTTGTGAACTGGTTTTATTGGCTGTCTGTAGAAATAAATATTTGAGCCAAAGGGGAAAAAGTTTAATTTCAATGCACGGTAAGCATGGTTCCACAAGCAGCTGAGATTCATGCGATCAGACATAGGGGGTAAAAACACAAAGTCAGTAAAGGCATTCTCATGTTTCATGTGTATGCTTCTCAAGGGATGTTAGAGACCTGGAAAAGCGTGACTGGTTGCCCTGATTTCCTCTGTGAAAAGCATTAAAACTGTAACCACAGCAAGGAAAAGATCACTATTGTGAGATCCTTTACCTCTCTTGCCTCTGCTTTTGAGAAGTCTTCTCAATACTAGATTTAAGAAACGCTGCATAATATTGCATTTTAAAGCAGTTTTTTAGAAGACTACAAATGGTTCCAGTGGAGGCAGAGTAAGTTGTCAGTAGGCACTTCAGTGACTGGGGTCATATGAATCTGCTATTGCAAGCTGAGGCTTTTTGAATGCAGCAAAAATTTTGTGTGCATTTTGAAATATAATATCTATATTTATACATTCCAATTTTGTTTTTAAATTCCTTCCCAATTTATGTTTTCTGCCAAGTCTATTCTTAACTATGTTTGCCTCTTGATGGAGGATATTACCGCCCAAGAAAGCTTGAAAATGACCAAACTATCCAGAAACTCAGTCATCACAAATGGTGACGTGGGTGAATAGCTGAGCTCCTCTTTGAAAGACACCTGAATGGTACGGAAGGTGTCCTTGAAAAGCAGCTGGAGTAAATATTTTTAAGAAAAATGCCGTGAAACAAAAGCAAAACTTCTTTCATTTGTTTTACTGTATTTTTTAATTAAAATCCCGTTGTTCCTGCAGGAACACTTTTATTGCCAATATATTAAAAAAATACAGCATTTTGCAGTGTAATAACACTATAATACTTGAAAATTTGTAGAGGAAAAATTAACAACATAATGAATGGTTGAAATCTGGAGTAACTAAACTGCAAAACAGTAATGCGGTAATCCTTAAGGAACAATAATAATTCTAATCACAGGAAAAGAAGGAAAAGCAAGGAATATTAGTGTAACCACCATAAGGATTTCTTTTAATTTGCTTTAAAAATATTACAGATCAGCAATTACTTGTTGCTAAATAACATGTTACTGGATAAAATACTTTGGTCAATGTTCTCTGATATTTTCCATGAGCTACAGTGCAGTCTTTCTAGCTGAAGAATGTCTTTGAGATTTATAATGCATTTGTCATTTGTTGGAGGGAATTCTACTCTCCAGTTTATTTGCTTTTTGGCAATCAATAAAGCTGTTTGTAAAAAAGTCCCTTTGAATTTGTCTAGTCTGGTATTTTCATTTCTGTGAAGTAAACAAGCATGGGATAAATAGGAACTTTTATTTTAGCTATTCTATTTGTGACCTGAATCACTTGAGACTAATACTTTCACAATTTAGAAGAAGGTCAAAACATGTGCACGAGGTCACTTTCATTTTTTAAAATATCCTGGACAGCCAAAACTAGTAACCTTTACTGAACAAACTAAAAGATTTGTAGTTTGTAAAAAAGTATTAATATAACTACTGACATTTAACAGAATTTAATACTTTAAAACCAATTTGCATTTTTCATTTGGCTCTGAGCAAGCTTCTGCAGACTTCATTGTTTCCTGTACTTCATGTTTTGTGATGAATTTGTAAGACCAGAGTAAACTTGAGTTTGAAAAATTGTCATCTACCTCTGCACTGGTACTCTTTAGCTCACAATATGTCTGAGAAACACTTCTGCTGAAAAATGGATTTTCTGACCATTCAAGGATACATCCACTTTATACATCAACACTGAGGCAGGCTCCGCCATCATATTTCTTCTTCCTGCCTCCTCTGAAGTGTTTCATACGCCAGTGACAAAAGTCAGCATCTAGACACCATCCACATGATAATTCCCTCTCATTCTAGTCATTGCTTCCTACTCAGTTCTCTCTCTCTCTATTATGTGTTACTCATTTTTGATTTTAGGCTTTATAAGGGTGCTTCATGTAGAGATACTGGAAGCATGCAAAGGCAGAAAGCCTTGCTGTTTTTTCAAATCTGAGACTTGGTATATATAGTTTGTATTATATGACAATATAGCTTTCCCAGGTTATGTTTTTTCTCCAACAATCCCAAAGACTTCACCAGTGGCTTTTCTTTTAGTTTGAGGCGTATGCAATCACATTTGTATATGGCCTAGTATGTGTGAACTTGTGTACATGTTTATAGATACATCTTTTTGTTGGTTTCTGTGTCTGTCAGTAGCTTCTGAACATGCAGCCAATTTCAGGTTAACGTGACAGAGCGATAAGAATTTCAAAGTATATGAGATTCCTAAAAGTCCCATGAAAATAAGCAGCAGGTGAAAAACAGAGAATGGAAAGGGCAGGAATACCTCAGTTCTTGCATTTTTTCATTTGGCCTGCATCATAGCCCGCAAAGAAGAGCTGTCTGGCCATTTCACACTTGATAGCTGTCCAGTCAGCCCACACTCACCCTGCCAACCAGCTATGGCATACGCTGCCTCTTGCCTCAGCAGAAGAGGTGGGAGGGACCTGTGTGTAGACGTAAGAGGTAGGTAGGAGAAGTAAAGAGGCAGAATGAGGGGAGAGCTATGAGATGGCAATAGCAGCTAGGGGGCTGTGCAATGAAAAACTGTTCCCAGGACCAGTTTCATGGAGAAACAGGTTGCCTTCCTATTATAGTGTCTTTGTTTCTTCTCTGCTTGAGGAGCCATCTGCTTGAACAGATCATAATTATTTAGCTGACACCAGGTAATTGGGTGGAAAAAGAACACGTAGTCTGAACTACTTCATAACCCAGATTTTTTAGGTGGTGAGAGATATTTTGATTCTTGAACAATTAGGCCTCTTATTGATAATGGCTTATTGATAAGAACAGCAATAGAAGAAAAGGCTGGGATGACTTTAATGAACGTACATAGTTAACTAGAATAAAGTACTTTGATGGCTGGTATTCTCAAATAATTGGCTCATTAACCTTAACTGTATCAACCTTTTCTCATTATCAAGGTTAAATAATTGGATAGACTTCTGGGAAACTTGCAGTCTTACACAGAGGACAGCCATTTACTCACATGGTAGAAACCTACTCTTTAAAGAAGCTGTGAGAGAGGCATGCACACAAGTTACTAAATACTTGCATTTTAATTGTGAGAAAACACAAATAAAACGAAAAAAAAAAGTGGGCAGCTCTGAACAATTTTCAAGCAGTAGTCATGTATTTTATGAAGTATTTATTTACCAGTGATAGTCCTGCACTGGGGTCACAACAACCCCAGGCAAGGCTACAGGCTTGGGGAGCAGTAGCTGGAAAGCTGCCTGGCAGAAAAGGATCTGGGAGTCCTGGTGGACAGCTGGCTGAACATGAGCCAGCAGTGCGCCCAGGTAGCCAAGAAGGCCAATGGCATTTTGGCCTGTATCAAGAATAGTGTGGCCAGCAGGAGCAGGGAAGTGATCGTGCCCCTGTACTCACCGCTGGTGAGGCCGCAGCTTGAGTCCTGTGTNCTGTCAAATTCTGCTTTCTTGTAGATAACCAGCAAAGATTACTTCATGTGCAGGCCTTCTCATTCCCTAGCTACGTTTCTCAAAATTGTTTCAATGACAGAAGCACCTGAAGCCTTCAGTCAGCAAACAGGTCACCGTGAAGCACGACACCACTGAGATTTTTACAGAAAAGAAAATATCTTACTCCAAATGAAACAGAACCAAGAAGATGCTGTCCAGTAGTCATTACAGATGAGGGATATAGAAGCACCAGTTATGTATCATCTGCAAGTCAAATAAGGATTAAATTAGACTGGTGTAAGACCAGTATGCACCAACATGGTGGCATTACAACAAATCAGGTTCTTGTGTTGCTCCTGTTCTTTGACTAACTGAAAGATACCATTGCAAATGTTGGCCTTGCAGGGACCGTACATGACAGTAACCACCATGCGCTGCTCTTCTCAGGGCAAGGAGCTAAGTGCTACCTGCTGCTATCACCGCGACCACGTTCATCTCAACAATGGGCTAAAATCAGCTTTTCCCCACTTTTGAAGACATCTTCTGCTACTGAGAGACACTGCAGGATTATGAGTGAGGGAGTAGTTTGCAAACACCCTTGGGTTGGCAGCAGAAAATTGTGATCTGAGCAGCTGGAAGGGGCTTGAAATCTGAGAACTGACAGTGGGAGCAGGAGCAGTGCTTAAGCTGCAACTTTTAGACAGATTATGAATTTATCTTTTCTTTAGGTCTAAGGTGAGAAGGAGGGTTGAATTATTCATTGTGCACCAGGCTCAGCAGCAATACACAGACAAATGATGCAGACAGGGGCAGATTAAAGAAGTCCCCTAGGAATGGCGGAAATCTCCTAGGTAAACCAGTGTATTCAAATGCACAAAAAGACCTGAGATATTACTGAGAGATCAGTCCAAACAGACACCTATAAACTAGTGATACAGGATAAATATGGAAATTTAACTAAGAAGTGATACATCCATCATCTGGAGACCCCACCTGATACTCTAAATAAAGCTATTAAAGAGGAGAAGCCTCAGTAAAAAAAAAATCCAATCCTCAGCTCATTTCTGTCTTTCCCAGGATGCTACCAAACTGTTCTTTTTCTTTTTTTTTTTTTAAAAAATTGGTTTTGACTATTAGTATACCTACAGTGTAAACAATATGAAATCAACACCACCACTTAAGATGTTGTGGTTTTGGAAATCTATACTGTATAAATAATCAAATAAAAAGCTAAAGGTCAGAATAGTGTCTTGCTAAAAAGACTGGCAGCTAATTGGAAAAATCTGTCAACTCTGAGCTCAACTAAACTCCCTGTTGTATTTCTCTGGAACGTGTCTGGTGTTTTATTTACGTGTGTAGTGTATTGTGATTTTGCCTACTATGATTTGTGTTTGTTTTTCAGCCTGTTCTTGCAGATATTTGGCATGGAACTAATCCTCTCTCCAGCTCATCCTCCTTCGCTTCTAACCTAACTTGAGTTATGGTTTGATATTTGAAAGATTTCCTGCAAATAATTTTGTCTTGAGTGGGAGGATTATAATAATGTTCAGAACATTGATCTCAGTGAAACTTATAGGGCAAAAAATTGCACAGAGCATCATGAGTTTACCCACAGGCATAAAACATTAAATTAGTCAGACAGTTGATAAGTATGTAGTGAGGGATGTATAATATTGAACTGACTGATGCAGTTAAATGGTTAACAGACAAGGTTCAAGGAATAGCTATACAATGTATTGCATTTCTAAGTGGTCTATTATAAATCTCATACTTTCAAAATGGCTTATAAGTACTCTTGTTTTATGGATGAATGGTAACTAATCTGAGTATTCTCTAACCACTTGATTTTAGACAGAACTAGGCTCTGAATAACTCAATACTGAAGCCCTTTAAATGATCTTCAGATAAGCAGTTAAAATACCAATGTGCCCAAAATACTTTGTCACATCATTTATTTTAGTCTTGACTTGAAAATACTCTAAAGAAAGGATTTCTTATACTAGAAAGTGATGAAGAAACAGATACTGTCTATATCACACAGTTAATACCACACATTGGCACTACAGCTATCAAGGAAACCATGTATGAATTCCCTCTAAAAACACACTGCAGCTGGAACAATAAAGGAAGTGCTTTCCCATCCTAGGCAATCATCATTATTTTCTGTGAAATCAGGGGAAATCTTTAATCACTATAAAACTTTTCTGAGCAGAAACTAAATACGACCTTATGATTTGCACACACTTTCAATTTTCTACATAAAACTTAATCATTGTATGTAATAAACAAGGTCATGTAAAAACAGGGTTTTCTCCTGTAATCTATTCATTTGAGAAGCAAGGATGATTATAAAGCTATCAGACATCTAAGCCTCCAACAAATTAACTCTTCAAGGACACAACTGGAGATGCACAATAGTCACTCTGAGCTGTCGGTATGGAGCTTCTGCACTGTAAAGGAAATGGTGACTTGCAAGTGTCTATTGTATGTACCACTGCTTTGTATATAGTATAAAATATATACATACATTTTGCATACAATGTAAACACATACAAAATATTTTTAAAGGAGATTTCCAGGAGATAAAGGGTAAGAAGAGGTGATCCATTATTTGGAAGTGTTCAAGGCCAGGTTGGATGAGGCTTTGAGCAATCTGGTCTAGTAGGAGGCATCCTTGCCCATGGCAAGGGGGTTGGAACTAGATGATCTTTAATGTCCCTTCCAACCTAAACCGTTACATGATTCTATGATTCTATGTTCTTAAAACAGTAAAAATTGTCTAAGCTGAAGATTGTCAGTGGCAGAGGTCTGACTAGTAGTATGACTTTTGGGATATTTATTGTCTCTGTCTTAGCATCTCTGTTCCAGGAGCCACCACAGCTGCTAGGTTTTTCACATGGCACCTGCAACCCAGCACTCCATATCCAGTATGAAACCAGGTTTACTGAATTTGGTACCCAAAGAAATAGATGAAACGTAACAAAGACATAGAATGAGCCGATAGGACTGCAGGAGTCTCCACTGTATATGTCTGTCTTGACTTAGGCCCAGGGCAAAAGCATTGTTGTACAAAAGTTCATGCTCCAGAAAAGAATTGCCATAGCAGGTGTAAGGAAACCTCCACCACCACCGCAGATCCCAAAAGTGCTGTTAACAGAGAAGGGGGAACTTTGGAAAATGACTGTAAAAAAAATCTTTTCACCAAAAATATGTCTCCCAACTTAACTGTCATGATAAATAGGCAGGTGGGCAGTCACACAGATGGGCAGATGTGAACTATAAGTTAGGGATCATGAAAATTAGTTTCTTAAAACTAGAGGCTTTCAAAATGAGGAATAAGTTTAAGGTCAAAAGGAGTCATTCTAATCTAAGCCAGTCTTGTGCCTAAAACAGGTCAAAAGTGTTCCCTTACACTGTTAATTCCTGCCAGCACTACAGAAATACCTTTCAAAATTTGAGGCAGGATAATTTTCTTAATTACCACCTGTGGTGACAACCTATAACTCTATTCAGCTACACTAGCTACATATTGTAACATTTACAAATGTTCATCTGTACAAGCTTAGCATCAAACTGTGTCTAAACACAGTTTTGAGATGGAGCAGAGTAACCAATTCCTTTTATCTCTGTCATGACCATCCCTGGAAGCCTGTGCAGGAGAGACGAGGGGGTAGGACTGGATTGGATGTGACTCACCGGCTTTGTGTGTGTGGAGTACTCACACTTGTGCACTGCAGCTGCATGACACGGGGTTTTCTCCCATCTGAAAAACAAATCCTGGTACCTGCCAGCTTTACACACTCGCAATGAGGTCACAGTGAAAGACGATGTGTGGGGTCCTGTAGCTGCCTGCTTTGGTATCAGCAGAGATCGTAAGCCCAAAGGCTCTCATATATGCTACCATACACAGCGAACTGACCTTTTCTTTTACTGCCCTCAAGACATTTGACCAACATCGTAGATGGACAAATTGACTAGCTATTATCTTTCTAATTTTGTTTTACTTACATGGATATTTTTATTTTATGGATATTGTTAGCTATCTCTCATTCTCCTTGGACACTTATTCCTGGTTCAAGTCATTTCTTTGTGTTACACTGGTCGGCTGTTGGTCTTGATCAGGTTGTTACCATGCTCTGTTACTCTATACATTTCTTTGCCGAAGTGCTGTGCCCTTTTCCCCTCTCATTGTTACAGACTGCAGCAATTTTTATTCTCAATGAAGTTGTTTCAACTTATCTCTGTGTTTAAGACTCTTTCTTCAGATGAAGTGTACCTACTCTGTCATTTCCCAAGCAGCAGCACACAAGGGATTAACTATTTCTGGAATACATTCAGTTACAGAGCTCAAGAAGGTCTTTGTACTTTGGACAAAGACAGTGTCTCCCACTAGTTATTTATACTCTGACACAAGACTTATTCATGGCAGGAGGCAATAATTATGGGTGTCATCAAGGTGTAGAGACAGTGCAGGTCATGGATTCTCAGATGTATTTTCTTGTTCCATTAGAGAAAGGGTTTACAAGAGAATTCAGAGTCTTCATACTTAGATTATCAGAGAGAGGAAAAAATAAATTCATATAGTTCATGCAAATCACTTACAGTAGATACCTCCTACAAAGACTGCGGTTCCACAAAGCAATGGTAGCATTATAATCCTCTATGCTTTTGAGGAATGATAGCTGTATCAACACACAAACATTTTATGGGTCATTCTGTCCACCCTGCACCTATCTGTGAACTAAAGCATGCATACACCATTTCAAACCAATTTCCTTCAGCCGGGTAGAAAATGTAGCTGTCCAACGCAAATGTAAAATGAGAATTTCACCTAGAAAATGTTCAAGATTTCTTAATAATTTTTCCCTTTGTGAAAGGGATTCAACAGTTGTGGGAAATCACTTAAGAAGTTTTTCTTTAAAAGCACTTGTCCAGTTGAAAATGTGTTCATAAAAGTTTATTCACAATCGCTGAACATCATAAATACTTAATAAACACATAGTTGAACATTTAGATATAGCTTTAGCAGATCATGTTTAGCAATGACTGCATACTTTTGCATGAAAAACCACTCCAAACCTGGAGATCTTTTGAGAGATCTCTGAAGAAAGAACTAGACTGATAAGAAGGATGCTTGTTGCACTTTGTTGTTCAAATCATTGTTCCCTCAGACTTTGAGGTCATTAATTCTCTGCAGATCACAGCAGGATATTAACCAATCCATTCTGGAGGTCAGTTTTGGGAGGGTATTTGAAGAATAAGCACTCCTACTATCTTAAGTTTACTTCTTAATTTCAAAAGCGAGTAATGCATACTTCAGATATGCCTGTTAGCTCCAAGAGCTACAGATAAAAAATCAAGGAAAGATCATGATGTGGATATTCTTCTCTGTTCTGGAAATCATCCAGTGAACAAAGACCATTGAAAACAATTAAATAGACAAGAAACAAAACGTGTTCAACAGATGGCAATACAAAGTTTGCAACAGGATTTAGGCAGTATCCTGGGCTTAGTGGCTCAAGGGCAAGTGAACTCAGGCTTCCCTTTATTCAGATAACATCACAACATATGTAGTCTTTGATATTCATATACTATTACTTCTACAACAAGGCTTACTGGGCACAAGGAGCAGTGTAAGTAATTGGCCTTTGCACTGATAAAATGAGAAAGAGCAGGGAGAAGTTCTGACTTTAGGTGATCTTTCTGAGGAATGGTAGTATTTCAGAAGGGATGTCAGGAAGGACATTTTTCTGCTTTTTTAAGGCTCCATGATCCCAAGGACAGTTTTGCTGAATAGTTTTCCAAAATCATTGCTGTTCATTTGTTTTGTTTCACAAATTATTTGGGACCATGCTATCGACCTGTTACACGTAAGCATGAGATCCATGCAAATTTCCTGCACAACTTGCTATGCAAGCAATTGTTTGTTGAGTAGTCAGTGGTAACTGCTACTGTGCACATGCCAAAAGTTAAAAAACTAAAGCAAGCTACCATGGCTTGGGTTGCCTCCCGTTAGCTGAAGACTGAGCATGTGCACATGAAGAGTTCACAGAGCAGCTGACACTTAGTAGTGTGGATGTACTCTAAGCCTTTAAACTAATTTGGCTCTTTAAAAAGCCTGTTCATGTAATGCACTCAAAGTGCTTATAATCTCTCTCTCTCTCATTGCTTTAACAGCTTAATATAGACTTCTCTAGCATGTACATTAAAAGGCAGAACAGGTAATAAAAACAGAAGTTTAAATACCTTGTCTACTTTAGGAAATTATACTGGTTTAATTTTGCCATCCTCATCCAAGTAGCATGAGACCCTTGTGTAAACAAGGACAACAATATTAAAACGTGTTCAGCAGTATTGGTCTAACCAGCTAAACTTATGATTTAACTGTTTTCATCCAAGCTACACACTAAATGGTATCAGCAAGTTAACCACTTTTCATAAGAAGCTCCATTTTTCAAATGTTGTCAAGACCATTAACTGCCTATGCAAAACACTAGTGTAAGTCAGGATGGCTTCACCAGCATGCCACAGATCACCAAAAGGCTTTCTAATTATTTTTTTGAATGGGGACACAAGAGAAAATACGTCAGAAAAGCTAATAGCTTGAGTATTTTTTAAAAGTACCTGTTGACACCAGTGAAGAGTGAATGAGAGACAGCCTCAGAGGCTGTATACAAAGCTGACCTAGAAATTGCAGTCTGTGCTCATACAGCACAATGCTGTGTCAGGTTAGAGGTACCAAGTAAACTAAGACATCAGATTAATATGCACAGCCGTGAAAACTACGCTGAGTTCACTTTGCAGTCTAAGAGTTTTGGTAACATGGCACCATGCCCATTAGCCCAAAAAGAGAATCACAGCTGCACACAAACCTGCTCTGCTTTCAGAGCTCCAGCTGCAGCTTATTAAACTCTTTCAGCCGGGACCGCTGAGAAACGGAGCTCTGGAGGAGACCACTGAATTCACAACCTAATTTCTAGCAGGATCAACTGTATCTAAAGCCTTCCTGACAGCTGCTTGTCTATTCAGTTGTTATCACTTGGTGACAACTTGATTTCTCTCTTCACAGTTAGCTCTACGTTATATTAGGTTAAACCGATGTTGTGGTGCTCTAGGTCAGCCGAGAGCCTCTGGAGGGGATGGTTCTTTCCCTGGAAAAATTTGGTATGATCAGATGGGAGAACCGATATGTGGCATGGAGCACGTGGGGCTTGAAGGGCATAGCTATTAGGGAGACTGCAGCATGAGCTCAGCACATGGGACTCTGGACAAAAGCTGGGTAAAAATCCCTCAACCAGGCCTTAGAAAGAGAAGCAAACGGAACACTTTCCCGGAGAGCCAGAAGGGACTACACAAAACATGTTGCAAAGCAGGTAGCTACTGAAAGTTACTAACCTAAGAGCAAGACCAAAGGAAAGCTGCTACCCAGCGAGGGCAGAGGGAACAGGAGAGAAATCTGCAAAGTCATTCAGTTCAGTCTCCCTCACCCAGCAGATCTCAGTGTTCCTCACTTACAGTTCCTACTTCTAGTTGGTGTTTGGTAAAGACTACCTTTGGAGGCTGTAACCCAAACAATATTTTTTGTTCACTGACTGAAGAGAAAGTCGAGGTAGTGCATCCTGATCACCCTGGCTGGTGCAGATCACCATTGTGCACACTTAAAGATCTACAGCTTTGTGGATTTCCTGAATTTCCTATGCATGTTTTTTAAAAGATTAATGATTTTTATTTGAGAAAAGTTGCTAATGTAAATTGTTATTACTGTAAATTAAACCAAATTACTTCTTGTTCCCCTTCTCAGCAGATATGGAGACTAATAGCTACTGTACTTTTATACAAATTTTTTTGCACATGATCCCATCTACCTTCTCCAGAAAGTCTTCTTTTGTATGAGACTAATCAAACCCAACGTTTTCCATCTTTCCTTGGTAGTCAGTTTTTTTAAATTTAGCTGCTCTCTCAACTCTTTCCAGCTTGCATAAATCCTTCTCAAAATATGGTGTATAAAACTGGCACAGAACTTTAGCTGTGACTAAGATGTGACTGGGTGTCAATGTATATGAAAAAATAACAATGATAGATTTATTTCTGACATGATTCATATAGACTTTCTGTTTTACAGATTGAATACTCTATATCAGAAATTATTTTTCCAGTATGGAAGTCGTCTTTCATTGCTAAAGCTGAATAATTATTTCCCTGCATGTGATACTTCTATTAATACTTTGGAATATCATCTGCCTGCTATTTGTAAAAGTACCTACATGTCTGTTCACTTTCTGATCCATCTCAACGTACAGACCCAGCCCTGCTGCTTAGTAGGACCTTCCCCATTTATTCATTTGATTTCTACCTCTACTTTCTATTTTTTCAGTTGGATTTCATCTTCCTGAATCCAGTTTACCTACTCAATCAACCCAAAGCTAAAGCAAAGCAATGGCAAAGGGGGAAAAGCACATGCTCCAGGTTTGCCTCTAAATAGATGACTAAATGGGCTCAAATGTACAGAACTAGTGAAGCCTGTTTCTTGAGAAAGAGAGTGTGAAAGCTGAAAAATATCACTGGACAAAGAACTTCATTTTCAATATCCATTGCCATCACAAGCACTGAATAGCAGAGGATGTGGGGGAAAGCTGGAGGAGGAGGTGGCACCATTCGTACTACTCAGCCCAGCTAACTTCTACTCATGCCTTTGAATGTGTTTGTAAGACCCTTCAGGATGTTGAAAAGAAATGGTTTCTCTTTATTCCAGCACCCCAAACTACTAGTGAAAATATTGACTCACACTGAACTCAGATTAGGATTTTGTCGTATTTCATGTGACAAACCTTTACAGTTTGATGGGCAGCAATTAGTAACTACTATCCCGTTACAGTTTTTCAAACACTTGCACATCAACGTTACTGTAATTTCATCACCCATAATTTCATCATATTTCCCTGAGAGTGTCATAGGGGATATCATCAAAAGCCTTGCTCAAGTCAAGAACTATCACATCTTCTGCTTCTCCTTTTGTCCTCTAAACCAGTTATCCTGTTAAAGAAGGAAATAAGGTTGGTTTGTCATTATTTGCTCTTAGCAAATCTATATTAGCTGTCTCTTATCACCTTATTATTCTTCAAGTACTTTCAAATTGATTGCTTAACAAATTGTTCCAATAACTTTCTAGTATTGAATTTAGTCAGCCTGCTCTATAATTCTCAGGATTCTCCTTCTCTATGGATAGGTACTACTATATCTGCCCTTTTCCAATCCCCTGGAGACCTTAACTGTCTCATGCTAGATCTTGCTGATGGTGTATTCGACTCTGATGATTTATTACTTGAAGCAGATGTTTGTTTACGAAAAGAATCTAAGTTAAATCAGTATTTCAAATCAGAATACTTACAATATTATATAATTTAGCTGCAAGTCAAGACCTTTCATAAATCCACTCTATGGAAATATCATTGCCCTCAGGAGACGTTTGTGTCCATTCCTTACAAAAGTACTACTTCACTTAAAAATAACCACCTAAAAGATTATAGGTGGATTTACAGGAAAATATGTATGGCAGGAAAGAAGAAAGGCAGGAAGATGGGAAGGAAGGGAGGGAGGAAGGAAGGGAGGGAAATATATTTCAAAAAAGGTAAATACAGGCAGTCATAGAATGACTCTGAGAATGGCTTCCAGCTAAATCTCCATCAAGAGAGTACCCTAAAATAACAATAAATAAAACATAAACAGAGCTCTTTGGAAGCATAACACATGAAAATACTAAAACCAGTATAAGTCTGTCTGTCCTTGCTTCTTCCTACATATGTGAATAACTTTCTGGACTGCCTCAGGGAGGTTGATCTGGAAAAACTAAACTACAGCTTCCTCCAAAATATAGTTCTCCCTACAGAGGTGTTTCTTATCAGTTTAACTTAAAGTATTTCAGGCTTTGTGTATGTTCCTAGAAACACCTGTGAAGTAAATAGTTGCCCAGACTAAAAGAAAAAAAAAATGCAGCTTGAAGCTAAAAGACTTTAGGCTGATTTTTCAGATGCCTTTATCATTATTTAAAGCTGCCATTCTGTTTTTAGGTGAGAATGAAGTACTCCACATGGAAATGTTTCCTAACTTAAAGAACCTTGTGTACATTTTTATTTTTGAACATAATCACTGGTGAACATTACTTAATTCATGAATATTCCTAACTCTCATACATAATTTTATGCACAAAGTATTAACTTTAAAGTTTATTCATATCAATGATGTTATTTGCATTCATAACTGCAAGACCACAGTCTGCTATTATCTTCACTAGTCTGTGAAAATAGGATTCTTCCAGAGAAAGCCTTGAGTTTATCAAATCCCGCTTTCACTCTGGTAGCAACTGGCCATAGAAATATCTAAAGTACAATAGAGGTAATATTTCAGCAACGTAATAGAGTCAATGCTGAAATTCTCTATTGGTATTTGATTGAATATACTCAATAATACTAGCAAGTAAATACTGACTGTGCTTCAAAAACTGTCTTAGGTAGGTGGAAGCAGTAGCACATAGGGAAGGGTTACTCGGTAAACAGAAGGTAAACATTAAGGTCATGTATCCAGTTTAAGGGATAAAATAAGGAAACATTGCAGACACAGCTGGCTTTCAACATTTCCTTCTCCTTAGAACAAATTCGTCTTTTTATAGATTACAGTAAGCTGCAAGGAGAGTGAGATGTCAGAAAACTGCAAGAAATCCTTTATGAAACAGGACAGGGAGACAGTGACAACTGGCAAGAAGTGAAGACAACCAAAGTGGGGGGGGATATTTCTAAGAGGCATCTCTGCTCACAGCGTGTCTCTTGTGGATATAAAGAATGGCTTGATAATGAGTAAGGCTCTGGTTTCAAACGTCCAAACCTGATGAAAGGAGGCAAATTCTGTTTCTGTCCCCTATTATTCCATTTACTGGAATGTGCTCTTATGTCTCATTGCATGCAGCCTGCACATACAAACACCCCCAAAGCCCTGGCTCTGTCAACAACAGCCTTCTCTTCTTACTTTAAAATATTCCACATGAAGCATGTTAAACATGTCCCTCTCAGTTTTCTCTGGTGAGAAGAAACAGAAGACTACATTTAAGGGGTCATTTTTTGTTCCATTTACTGCTAATTACAAATACAGCCTGTGCAGCATTTCTTCACAAAAATAACTTTTCATCCTGTCTCATAGCACGTCACTTCTTGTTTTCTAAAAGACTGATATATTCAGAAATATTCTCTGTTTTCAAGCTGCATCCATTGCAGCTCTCTCTAGTGTCTTCCCCCACAAAATATTACTCGTTGGAATTTCAATCAGATCAGTCTATTACCTATTTAGATGTTCAAATCATCATCAAGGTGCTTTGAGATTCAGAATTGCCTCCAAAACCTGGAAATTGCCTGATTGCCTGACTGTCTGAGTGTGAAAATGAGTGAAAATGGGAACCTTATGTGCGGCTTTGCAGTCAGTCATGGAAATAATAACTGGGAGAGTTAGGAGACTGTGATGAGATGACTGGTAATTATGCAAAACTCACCAGACAATCTAACCAAAACCCAGGCAAGGCAATGCCACAGATGTTAACCATTAGATGTCAGTGTCTATAGAATTACTTAACATGGCAAAGATTGTGTGCTACCCATGGAAAAATATTAAGTTCATATTAAACTGCAACAAAAAAATGGATGTAACAAGGGGTTAATTTGATTCTGACAAGTAGTATGAGAACTGTTCCAATAGTTTCAGGCAGGGAAAGAGGCAAGAAAGACCATGCCTTGCAGGATGCCTCAGACCAATCTCTTTACAGAAATCTCTCTAGAGATAAGGAGAAATATTTGAGGAAGAAATACATTCAATTTGCAGACAGTTCTTAAAAGACACGAATAGGGCAAATAGTGAAAGAAGCATCTTACTGGGGAAAAATGGAACAATACAAAGCACTAAAGAAATCATAAAAAAAATAGGCAGAATGTTTTGGCAAAATAAAAGGCTCAATTAAAAACAAGAAAAGAAAACAAGCTATGAAAATAGTATGCATAAGATTAAGTTATTTGGAAACACAGTCAAACCAAGGGTACAATCAGTAAAAAAAAGGCTAACTGTAAAGTGACAACAAATGCCAGACAAAAGCCAGCAGGATGGAAGGAACATTTTGACAAAGTGCTGATCCCTGCTGACCGTGCAGATCCAAGCAGCCCAGGCATGCTGGAAGGACAGGGCAGTTTTCAAGACAGAAGGGATGTAAGCACTACGCTGCCAGTAGAAAAAGGAGGCAGAAGGAGCACTCATGTAGATCAGAAGAGAAGAGGTGATGGTGCAGACAGCATAACTGCTGAGCTGTAAATAGCTAGAAGGACAAGTGCGAACAAAGCATTGGAAGTACAATCTTTTAAGCCTTTGAGCAGAGGTGATACTCAGTGACTGGCAAAACACGGAGGCTGTATCAATATATAAGGCCACCTACCTAATTCAGGCAATGACAGATATGAATCTCATTGTCAGCTTCTAAAAAAAACCCACAACACCACACATGAAGAATGAGACTTTTAACAGATTCAGAGCAGTTATAATGAAAGTTGTAGAGGAAAAGTATAGTTTCAGATGATGTACTATTTGGATCTACTCACCCTGAGCTGACTAAGGACAAAAATGGGGATAGGGATTGTGGTGGTTGCTCTTTTCACTGACTTTATGAAGGCATTCAATTTAGCATTTAGAAAAGCATTATGGAAAGCAGAAAAATCATATGATGTCTAGATAAAACAGATTCTATTTTAAAATGTATATATGAAACCTTCTCAAGTGACATTGGTAGCTGGTTCACACCAGAGGTTAGAGAAAGAGCAAAGATAGACTTCCTGCTGTTTGCCATCCCTCTATGCTGAATTAGTAAGGGTGCTGTAAGAGATGTCAGATGAGAAATTAGGTGATCTAGAACTAATCATTTCCTGTGCAAACAGCACTACACAGGGTCAATAAATGAAATACAGAGAAATGCATTGTGGTGAAATTTCAAGTATTCCACAGAATTCTGGTTAGCACCGATGATTCAAGAATGAGGTTTGATGAATGATGGGAAAGCTGATGGAGATGTGTCCCAGCTCTAAGTGTTGCATGGAAATTGATGAAATTGGGAATAAATGGTTATTAACAGCATTGTTAACAAGCTCATGAAAGCAACATTCCAAGAGAATTCCTCAACAACCTGGAATTTGCTATATAACATGAAAAAGGCTTCAAAACACTGAAGAATGAATATGGGGTAATATAGAATTATTTTTATGAGAACTTATGAAGAAGGATGTAGAAGAATCCCTGATATGGAGATGCAGGAGTGGCAACAATCAAGAAAGTTAGAATGGAAGGAATAAGACAGAAGAGAAGAGAGGATGGCCAATAGCTGTATTGCCGTATATGGGGACAGGAATTAGGTTTAACAAAGGTAAAAAAAC
The DNA here is from genome assembly GCA_013397275.1 of Burhinus bistriatus. NCBI lineage: Eukaryota > Metazoa > Chordata > Aves > Charadriiformes > Burhinidae > Burhinus > Burhinus bistriatus. The sequence continues at coordinate 84,062 of VYXH01005908.1, forward strand.
TGCAGAGGTGTCACAGGGGAATTCAGTGTCGGATAGCTGCAAGAATGGAACCACGCTCGTCATTGACATAAAATTTAAAATTTATCTATCAAGATAGCAGTACCTAGCAGGTAGGTATTGAGCACTTCAGACGCACACCAGTCAAGGCCCGTGTCCCTGCCCCTGGACCCAGGGAACAGGACATGCGCCTCTGACCGCTCCATGTGTCTCAGTCCTGGCTAGCAGCCCAGCACTTTGCACAGCAGTACCACCACAGGCTCAGACTTCTGCACGGTGTCAAACTTCTGTGTATGGATGTTCCCTACGAGGGACTAGGAATGTACCAGGAAAGATGCATCTCTAGTAATACATAATATATACGTAATGTACTTTCTTAGAAATGATCCTTAAACACCAGGAACTGGAATACAATGCAATTTTAGAAGGAAAATAAAAAACTGTTGAAAAAAAAATGCTTCTGCAATGAGTGTCCAGTTTACCCTTCTTTTAAGGAAAAGAGACTACAGTATAAGGACTCAAAGGCTGGAATTGGATCAGATCACCAGTATTTGGTTCAACTTCTGTTTACTTTGGTACCCTGTAGCACACTGAGTACTACACGTCCCCCCACTCTCTCCTGTAAAGATGGTATGAGCTTCACTAGAGCAGGTGCTGGAGGAAGGAGCCCGAGCTGAGGGTAATGCAGACACCTAGTGCTGTGCCAGCTGCTAGGCTCTCCTCCATTTAAGACAGTACCTCAGAGACTACTCCAGTTAGGAGCAGGAGTACTATGTTTCCTCTCGATGTAGCTCTCCGGTTATCTCTGTACCTCTATTTGTAGCTCACCTCCTTGCTTTTTTCATCTGAGAATGTGTATAGCAGACATCTGAATAGCCCCTCTCAGAGTGCTTATTCAGTTTTGCCACAAGCAAACCATGCAAAGATATTTCCATAGGTAATAACATATATAGATGCATCTGGTGGATAAAATTATCAAAGTTATCCTAGTACTTTAGGAGCCAAAGTAAAAATTGAAGCTTCTAGTGAAACTAAAGATCCACTACCTCCAGATCTTCAGAAGTATTTTATTTAAAAAACAATGGATGCATGGTAACTATTTTTTATGAATCTTGGCCTCTGTGCCTAAACTGCAAAAGCATTTTCAAAAATGTTTCCTGTAAGAAAGAAGACACCATTGAATTGTGGTGCATATCTAGGATGCACATATAGATAAAAAATTAAAATTTCTCCTTTCACAGAATTTTGACAAAGTCAGTATATTTGTGCAGAGGTATGAAAGGCCATGGATCTTGTGGCAGGTTCCTGGTGACCAGAGAAATGCAAATATTGCACTTAAGCCAAAAGGACTGTTTGGGGAACTACAGAACAATCAAACTCATGTCAGTCCCTGGGAAAATCATGGAGTGAATTCTTAAGGCACGCATTTCTAGGCACAAGAAGAAGAAGGTGGATTGACCAAGGGATGCCTGACCATCGTTATTATCTTCTATGATAAAATGACTGGATTTTTGGATGAGGGGAGAGCAGTATATCTTTTACCTCAATTTCATCAAGGTTTTAACGCTGTCTCCGTCGAAGTCCAATGTAATCAAGTTACAGCATTGTGGTGCAATGGGAAGACAACTAGATAAGCAAAAAAACCTGTTCAGTAGTTGAGCTCAGGGTAGTAATTACTGAGTCAATCAGTGGCCTGGAGGAGGCAAAGGAAGAGACTCTCATCAGTTTTGCAGATGACACCAAACTGGGGGAACCTACTGATATTCTTACGTACAGGGTTGCCATTCAGAAAAACTAGACAGGCCAGGGCAACCACATGTAATTGAAAAAAATAATGAAAAATCCTGCACCTGGAAAGGAAAAACCCCCTGCAACAACATGGGCTGGGGCTGGTTGGGGAGCAGCTCTGCTTAGATGGAGCTGGTATTCCTTGGCAGCAAAGATGGCCAACAGTGTCCTGGGCTTTTCAGTGTCCTGAGAATCACAGCCAGTAGATAGAGGGAAAGCATTATTCCCCTTTACACAGTATTCATCAGACCTCATCCGGAATATGGATCCAGTTTTGGGCTGCCCAATACAGGAAACCAGGGACAAACTGGAGCAAGTTCCGTACAGGCCATTAAGATAGTTGGGGTTGGAGCACTTGCCCTGTAAGAAGCTGAGGGAGCTGGGCTTATTTAGCCTGGGAAAGAAACAGCTTCAGGGGAGCAAGTAGGATCCCCCAGTGTCTCTGGGTAGCACATTGAGGATATAGCACCTGGTTCTGCACAGCAGTGCATGGTGGGAGGATGAGAGACAGTAGGCACAAGATGAAATCAGAAGTTCAGATTAGCTGTGAGGAAAATCATTTTCACCATAAGGACAGCTCAGCAGTGCAGCAGGTTGCCCAGAGAGGTTACACAGTTTCTGTTCTTGGATGTTTTCAAGACTCAAGTGTATAATGATATGAGCAACCTGGTTATACGCATAGCTGGCCCTACTTTAAGCAGGAAGTGGGACTAGAGATCTCCTGAGGTCCCTCTGCACCTGAATTATCCTACAGTCCTGTGATTTTATGGGATGATTCTATGAGATAATCATGTGAATACATGCACAAACTCTCTAATAAAATCTAAAATATTGAAATTCTTAGCAAATTTAGAGCAGATCTAATTTTAAGTCTAATTTCCTTTGCTCAACAGTCCAAGACTCTTTCAGCAAAATCAGTCAATATGACACACTTCAGCAGTATGGGAGACAAAACAGGCATGATTTTCCCAAAATTTTTTTGATTAATTTGGAATATATTATTCAGAACCTATCAGAACCTATTAGATCCAGATTTGATGAGGGTAAAACTTCATTTCTATAGTGTTTGATTTATGTATTTCAAAGTGTGTTAGCAGAAACAATATATCCATTAAAACCAGCTTAAAAGACAAAAATACTATTAGGGTTTAACAGATGCATATAAACAAATAAAGAAGCAGACACTTTGAAGGACTCATTTTCACCATTTTTCCTCTTGCTCCCACGTGAGTTTAATGCGGTGTTAGAACAGGTAACTTCAGCAGGAGTGAATGAACACTGAATACTTTGGGCATTTATGCTTGATTTCCTTGAATCACTGATTCAAGTTGCTATTCAAGTTCTGAGGTTAAGAATATAGCAAAATTAGAGGTTTCACTAATTTCCACAGTAAAATTTCAGTGCACGTGAATTGGCAACAACACGAAGTGACACACAGAGGCTTGACTACTGGGCAGCTTTACGAACAATTAGGACAGAGGGTAAATACTGCAATGCCATTTCAATGTTGATGCTGTTTGAATATTCCATAGCATGATTGCTTTACGGTCATACCTTCTGGAGAAATTAAATACATGAAAACCTTCATGGTTTTCCACATAGCTTCTACCTGCTAGTATTTGAATACAAATCAGCTGCAGAAGACTCCCTTGAGTCATTCTCAGAAGAACAACCTTCTTTATGTGTTTCCTCTGAATGTAAATGTTGGCTTTATCACTAGGTAGGCCATACAGCAGCTTGGTCTGGAAACAACATCCTCTTCCATCATGAGCCAGGATCAGAGGTCTAAGTGCCAGGAGGTCAAGGTCAACATGTGCACCAAACCCTGCCAACACACTTTAAATTAAAGGTTTGCACAGGACATTTCTGCGCTGTCCCAGCAGTCAGGCTAGAGAAGAAACTGTAATTCACTTTCATAGTATCTTCACAAGTTTCCATGGTGACGCAGGGAAAAAGAAACTGCAGTAACTCCTCCCTGCTACCAGTATCCTGGGAGACAGAGGTGGAGGTTTATCGTAAGGAGCAGGAGCCTCACAAACGTTTCTCTGCTCACTTGTGCTGCAGACATGAATGCATGTACTAGGTGGTGTGATACAACCGACATGATCCAATAATGCCAGAGGAGCTGTTGCTATCACTCATCTGTACTGTGATACCTCTTTTGGCAGTATAACAATATGGCTGTGTAAGACTTATAGTTCCATGTGTACATTCATTCCAGAATTTATTTTTCTCTAAAATGGAAGTCCAGCTAGCAGCATCTTCAAAAATTAAACTAGAATATTACCTTCAGCCTATTTTTCATCCGTTCAGCCACATGTGTTGGTCAATAGGAATGAGACTAGCTTTGGGAATATTTATTACTTAGAAAAGCAGCAGAGGCAGATCACACACCAAGGTCTTACACCCTTCTTTTTCAAGCCATGATTATGCTAGAGACAGAATGCCTCTGTAGGACAATATATTGCGATATAATAGGTTAAATAATTTTTTAAAATATGGATGATATTCCCCTGTAAATTGATGAAAGTCAGGAGTCCGAACAGCTACAAGTCTCAGATGAATTCTCCAAGCCACACCTGTCAGGATGCTCAGCACCCTGGAGGATTGGAGGATTTGGCTTAAGTATTTTAAGACAGAGTTTTCAGAGGGATTTTTTTTAACCTAATCTGAAAGTTTACAACCCCATGCTAAGGACTGTTGACCATTTGCCGTTCTCACTAATAGCTTAGCTATTAGACACATTTTGTAATTTGGTTATTAAGCAATCAAATAGATACTCTTTGAAGAAAAAGAATCCCTTATAGCTCTTTGAGACTGCACTATGGTTTTCATATTATGATGAATATAATTTACATCCTTTGGGTGCTATTTCCTACTTGTCCTTGCCTAACAGAAAACATTAATATCACTAAATCTTTCAGAGGGGAGGAAAGGAGCTGGAGAAGCAAACAAATGTTGCTTATCCCCAATTTAAAATCATCAGAACTATCCATAAAGGAAAGCCTTTTAACAGGAGACTGGTGACTGACACTTCAGCTGCAATAAGGTATATACATTGATGCTTGCACCCACACAAAAACATAAAAATAGCAAATTTGGCATTCAGGCTTATATTGTTGACAGCATAATAATGCAATCAAAACTCTGCTACAGAGAAGTAAGTAATTCCCCAAAGCCTTTGCATCATTGCAAATCAACACCCACTCCATAAAGTTGTTTATGAAGGACAAACTACTCATAAATATGATTGGGAGGTACCCTCCAAGAATTTCCTAATGTAAGTACTCCATCAATGTAATCCAAATAAATTATAAAATGCAATTAAAGAAAAAACAGTTTTTTGAAAATTAACTACTTTGTAATAAAACATTAACTTTGTAATAGTCATTGCACATAACTATTTCTTCAATAAACATCACTTGGAGAATGCAGAATAATTTTATAACCACATCATAGACCAAAGAAGACAACACTGAAATATGGCAAATATCTCTACCAAAAAAAGGCATATGCAATATTCTTAGAAATATTTAAGTAGAGCCATCCTCGTATAACACAGTGATCACAAAATCAAACCAACCATTTCAATTCCCTAGAAATTGTGACTTCAGGGAGAACTTGGCTCATATTCACACCTGATTTAGTTACATGGCTGCAACTAGAGACAGTTTAGACACTCAAACCAGAAATTAGGCCCCCAGTGACTAAATTTTATGAACACAACTCTGTTGGAGAAATACGTGGTGAAAATCAGAAACCTCTGTTGCTAAAACCTGTTTTCCTATTTCTCAGAAAGAATGCTTCCGTTGACAACGTTTAGGCCAATTGGATAGATGAGATTTATGAGTCAGAGAAACACACACTGAGCCGGAGTACATGGTGTTCCCACAAAGGACGCCGCTGAGCCCCTGCGTCAGCACAACAGTGGAGCCAACCCTCCAGCACCAGTCAGGACAAAACTGTGTCTCAGAGGGAAATGCAGATGTAACTGGAAGAACTGTGCCATTTATTTTCCTTTTTTTTTTCCTAAGAGACAGAGAGAGAGAAAAAATTTTTTTAACACTGATTTTGAACCAAAATTGCAAAGAAAATTTTCAAACCTGGCACTTTATGCTAAGGAAAAAGACATGCAAACAATGCAATTGCTCTTTGTTCAATACAGAATATTTTATTATTCTGAAATTGAAATGTTGATGTCCTAGTTCCTGACTTGGCCCAAAACATCATTTTGTTGTTCTACAACATAGTCCCCTATTGCTCTGAAAAGAAAAAAAAAAACCTCTTAGTTTTAAATCTATGCTATAAGGATCTTAACAAGCCAGCGCATCACAAGTTGTGAAACACTGTTGTTTTTAAAGGATAGCTATTGCATTTGACCCTTAGCCTTTTCAGCCCTTCATTGTCCATTTTCATGTAGTGCTATAGACAGTTTGGCCACTACTGCAACAGACTGCATTGGTGCTATTAAGAAATCATCTGCTATGCAAATATGGGTTTAATCCCAATTTATTCCAGTGACTCTGAACGACAGCATTCATAGCGACGCCTGTGAATGGTTGACTATCCAGGGTGTTTGCTGTCCGTCTGCTCACTTTTGCAGTAAGGCTGGTTACCAAGCTGACACAGGCAGTAATAATTGAACACAACCATTGCTTGCTGTGTAGTGCCTTGACGATACCACTTCACCACAAAGAAAAAACAAGTTCCCACCCATGTTGTAATTCTTATCTTGGATCTGCCTTTAAAGGGCTAGCTGCTCCCATGCACGGTTTCTTCATGTAAAACAACCTGTTTAGTCCTCCTGGGCTCCCGAGAGCCTGTAAACCACAGATTCATTTTTTTTCTCCCCCTGTATTGCATTTCTCCCCTTTCAATTTATGTTCCCCTAAGAAGTGCTGCTAAAGCTACATGTGTAGAGATTAAAGGCAGGGTCTGCTGTGGCTTACAGACATCAAAAGCAAAGAGTAGTACGAGACTGGAGTAAATTGCATGGTACTGGCTTTTGTTAGCCTCCAAAAGCCTCTCATTATCATTCTTCTACTAAGTGCTCTCTACTGCTTGTCTAGTGGTTGTAGATGCCCATCAGAGGTGACAAATGTTACCTTTGGAGAGAACACAGGTGATTTAATTGACATGCGAGAGGAGGAACTCAGGCGGGTGGGTGTCGTGACCTGTGAAAACTGTTATTCGTGACACTTCGTTACATTTCCCCGATAATTTGTCATTTGCAGAAACAATTGCAGTTTGTCTAAAACCAGGTTGCAAACAGAAAAAAAACTTTTGGTGGTAGCTTAAATACACTGTAAAGCCATGTTCTCACCACTCCCCCCTCATGTGATGTAGTTGTACTGGTGTAAAGGGGCTATATACACATACCTTTATATATATATATATATACATATACACACCTCTACCTCTGGAGAGGCAAGCGTCTATTGCAGTGCAAGCTGCCTTCAGAGTAGTATAACAAAACATGCATTCTCATAAAATTACACCCCTTGAATGCATGAGAATGAGTATATTGTTTTTTTTAAAGGCCCATCCATCCCAGTACCCCATCTCCAGCACCAGCTGCTAGCAGATCTGGATGAAGTGTGAGACCAGAACAAGAGCATACAGTATTCCCCTGAGTGCTGTCCCGTCTCACTAATCCCTCCTGGAGGGATTTTCTGAGCCTGCTGTGGTTTCTACATTTAGAAATTTAAGTTAGAAACCATAACATAATTTTACGTAATAACTCATAAACTTAGACCAGGTATATGGCTTTTTTTCCTATTTCTCTGCACAATTTACTGCATTTTACAGAATTAATCTGCCTGCAGTTCTAATGCCAGGTTTCCCTGCTGGTATTCAGGATGGCTTATGGGTTCTTTCCGTTGCCCTCATATCTAGCTCATCGCTCTCCCAATATTTCATTCCTTTCTGTCCATTTCCTGCAAATTTCAGAGGGATTGCTCCATTATTTCTTCTGTCATGGTGATCTCATTTTGCTCACTCATCTTAAATCTTCCTTCTTTTGTTCTTTAGTGTATAAATAACTTGCAGCATAAAACTCTCGCAATCCCCTGTATGAAAACACCAGAATATTCTTTTCTGTATGAACAAATAAGGAATGTTTCTTTCATTCTTAGTAAAATTGTTGGCTTTCCGCTGAAATAAAAATGTATTATGTATTTTTGTATCTTTCAAATGGGCTTCTAGACATGCAATATTCTTTAATTTATTGTAGAAATCTCCCTAAAAGACACAGACTGTAGTTTCACATTTACAGGTAAATTGAAAATAAATGCATGTGGGTTGTTATATCTTTGGATGGTTTTAGGGATTTGTGTTTTTTTCTTTTTAATTCTGACTGTTTGGGGCAGTGGTAAAATTAAATATATTTAATTGCAAAAACTGGTTTAAATATCTTCTTCAGCAAAAAATATGTTTGATTAAAACTTCCAATTTAACATATACTCTTTCAAAAATTTTATGTACGTAGAGGAATTTAGTTAATTGCAACAAGGTATTATGTTGCAGACAAGGCTATATGGCAAAATATGGAGAAAAAAGTAAATAAAGAATAGCGTGACTATAGAATGATGATGGCAACACGAAGAAATGGTCTAGGGAATGATGAGTCACAAAAAATTTGTGAAAAATTGACATTTTTTCAATTATCTGTGTATGAGTTGTTGTTAGTTCACATAAAGTATTCTTGCTCCTCACCTCTTTATTAATTTGTGCTGGATGCAATGCCTTTGTTTACACAGATAAAGGCACTTGCTCTGGTACATTATCCACATCCTAGGCCAACTTGTACAGGGTCACTCATGTACAGACTGCAGATGGCCAGACACTTTTTGGGGATACTAACCACTTCCACACAGCCTAGCACTTGGCTTGAGTTTCTTTTCCCAAGGTGGTCACTCAAAACTTTAATAATCATTTTCTGCGAGCTTTTAAAGTTGAAAGAATTTGAAACCACCTGAGGTTTACATTGCAGGCCACTAAAGCAGAGTTCTTCTAGTGTTAAGCTGAAAATATGTGGTTTATGCCCTGGGGACTTTTGATGAAAGAGGAGCTTGGGGTGTGCATGGTCTCTGTGTTGGAAAACATGACACCTCTACAGCACACAGTTCTGGGACCTACCTCCAGAAATGTATCCTGGTCTCATCAAGAAGCGAACTTATTTACTCCGAAGGAGAGTACAGGAATGAACACAGTATGTATGAAATTGGGATGGTTAGCAGCAAAACAAGGAAGTAAGTAATTTGACAGCATAGGTATACCTAGTGAGTTCTCAAATAGTCTCGGGGGTTTCCAGTGAGGGCTTTTTCACACAAAAGCTTGGTATTATGGGAATAAATTAGAAGCTGGAAGTAGTGAGTGGAATACTTTGTGGCACAGATTTGGACAAGAGGAAGAGGATAGTAGAGAATGTGAAGGTAAATGGAAAAAGGTTTGCAACATGAGCAACGCAGGAGAGGAATCTAATAGGAACAAGAATTCTGCAAAAATATCTCTTTGATCTCTTTGAACTCAGTTTGTATACAAGAGAAAACTAAATCAGATATGGCATTAATGGGTTATGGGTTTGTGGGTTTATGTTATTACCAAATATAAAAAAAAAATATAAAGGAATCTATGTGCACTGTTGAACCACTGCCCAAACCACGACAGTAATACAATACTTTCTCACTCAGCTTTTCCTTCCTGACAGTGTTTCTCCGTATTTATTCAAGGTACGCTGGAGGGAATATATAGACATACATTTTTCTCCAGTTTCAGCACTATATACTTGAACGAGCAAAATAAATTCCTATCAGGTTGTCAGTGTAGTAGGTGGTAGCAAACCCACCTCTTGGGAATTCCCAAATGCCATTCTGAATTCTTCCCATTTTGCTCCTCTTACATGCATTGGAGGATATATTAATCCTAAAAAGGTAGCGGAGTAGCAAAACAGTTATCTATGTAGAACTGTCTGGCAAATTCCTTTGTGTGGAGCAAGGCACAGGAAATGAAAATTCAGTAATTATCCATTAGAAATATGAAAGAGAAAATAAAAGGTAAATACAAATTATTCTTTTGAAAAAAAAAAAGCCCCAAACCCCAAATTGATGGTCTGTGCTATTTGACAAACCTCTATGCTGTTAATGAAGAGTTTAGACAAGCATTATTCATCATCACAGGATTTCAGGGTGGTACACCAAGAAAGGAGGATAATATTTTGCTGACTTGACAAAGCAGGTTAATATTTTGAGAAAAATTGTTTATCCCACAATATTTTACAAAAGGGTGGGATTGCAGAATACTGTGTAATTTCTTTTACTAGCTTTCTATTTACTTCATAGGCCTCCATAAATGTGAGAGGTTTTAATGTTTTATTTCTTTTTGGATCACCTCTTTTTTAGAGCTTACGTTTTTGCTTAATTTAATCTAAAAGTGTAGTTATCCAAATTCAACAAGTACATTTCTGGACATAAGATCTTTCTAGGTGATAAAGCCAAGAAACTCCCTTATCACAGTGAATAGCTGAATTATCACTTTGTAAGCTTATCTGCAGAAACATGAAGTACAGAGAAATCTTACAGTTTTTAAGGAAGTTTTGTTTTGAAAAAAATATTTTGAAAAATCAGATTCCTCATATTTGGAATCCAACTCTATTAGCTTAGATTTAATAACAACAACAAAAACCCAGATTTTTGTTTACGATTTTAACTGGGAAATGAGAAATCAGGAAGATTGATTTTTCTCACTGTAGTTTTTGTTAGAACTTAATCTAGGACTCAGATTGAGATGCACATACTTCTTTTGAAGATATTGAGGATGATTTTTGGGTGGCGTCAGGAGAAAAATACATTTTTTTAGCAGATATTGTCTTTCTTGTTGCTAGTAGTAGCAAAGTCCTGCCAACTCTCTAAAGCATTTATTTTTAAAATCTTCTTTTGTCTGTTCATAAGGTATTATAATTAACACTTATCTGTCATTTTGAAGTCTAATTAGTTAGCCTTGCATTCTTACTAAATTATGAAGTACTGAAGGTCATGTCATATATCATTTCAAAAGTAAATGTCCCCTAAGTTTTTAATACAGTCTTGAAATTTACCACTTTTACAGATACGACATTTGGCATTAAAGATTTTGGCATCGTTAGAACACAGGTTAAAAAGAAAAATCCAGGTTTTATAAAATGTATTGATTTTCTTATTTTATAAGGGGAAATTTGATTCAGCATACACATTTTCTAAAATCACTGAATAGCATGATTCACCATTTGCAGAGGTTTTATATTAGCTTATCTCAGTTGCTTTGTGGAGTTACTCCTGTGTATTTTGAAATGATCCAACACAGAACCAGGTGCAGTTACCTATATCTGTTTGTCATGCCTGACTCTACAAGTCTGTTATGCAGCCTCTACTTCTCCTTGCCCCACCGATTACAGAAGCAGGATCCTCTGATTGCAAAGGAAAGCCCAAGTGGTTTTTTGCAATGGAGGAAGATATGGAGCTGGGAAAGGGTCTGGAGACCAGGCAGTCTCTGGAGTGGGGAAAAGCAGAGGTGTGGGAAGCAGTCCCCTGCAAAGGGGACAGGGGGAGAGGGCTCTGGGTTACCCATGGGAGAGAGGTGGGAGGCTGCGAGGTACAGGTCTCACTTGCAGATGCTCCAGGCAAGTCGGTGTCTTGTGGAAGGAAGGGATTGAAGTCCACAGACGTTGCCTTCAGCTTTTACACCCCATGGCTTTGCTCAGCTGGTAGCAGGTCCTCTATGGCCTCCTGAGCATCACCTGGGTGCTCCTTAGCCCCAAAGGCAGCCCCACCGCACCTTCTCCCTTCTGTGGGCAGTCTGCTGGGTATGAATAAACCTTCACATCAGCCATCATGGGAATAGGTCACTTTTGTGTGTCTCTCTGGTTTTCACGTCTGTGCTTACAAACTGCACATGCACTTTTGGTATGGGCTGCTAAACAAAGACTTTACACCTGGAAGAAACTGTACATTTGAGACTCAGCAGTGAAAGTTTCAGCAACTTTGGTTGTTTTGCTTATCACAGTTCCCATAACTGAACTCTCAAAATTTGTTATACCTAATGCAAATATTTGTGCAGCAGAATTGTTTCATATTTCAAAATAATTTAGAAATAAAAATCCACCTGTGTTGTGATTTATATTTAGTCAGTGCTGTAGACATTACATTTGGGTCTCTATTGGTATGAATAAAACCAATACATTTAACAGGATAAAAAGTATTTTGGTTTGGTTTTGTTTTTTTTTTATGTGGTTTCTTGCTTTTGCAATACCTAGCTCTCTGATGGGGTTTAATTTTTAAGGCTTCACTGTGTGTTTTGCTGCCAAGTTAACCAAACAACTGGTAAAAGCATGTGCACCTGCACCACACTTGCCTTCATTAGCAGTGTGTTCAGAGAAAAGGGAGGGAGGTGAGAAAAAACTCAACAAACTGAGCTGCAAAGTGATAAATCCAACTGCATCTCAGTGTGGTGAAACCTTGGAAGCCCTTCAAAAGGATGTTGGCATATCTGTCCTTTCTATTGTAACAAACTGAAAAATGTCTTAATTGGTTTAAGCAGATCTTTCAGTAACTATTCCAGAGTTATGTTCCATGGCGGAAAATCCATTCTGGGGGGTCAGCTACTTCTTTGATGGCTACAGCTACACTTACCACTAAAGATTATTGACTGGTTCTAAGCTTACAGTTTATGATGGAAAATAGGGCACATATTGAAGAATATTGGTACTATATTTTTCTCAAACTGAAGTACAGGGAAGTAGGAAGTGGAAGAAAAGGAAAACTTAAAATTGGGACACCTGGTGAGAAACTTGGACTTCTTGCTAACATAGAGGAAATTCTAATTCTTCTAATATGCCATTACAGTGACTTGGGAAAGAAAAAGGACAGCACCCACCTTTCAACTCCATAAACCTTACATTTAGGGCTCAGAAATATCAATCTGAAACCCAGAATCTGATAGCAAGTATTCCTGAAACACCCAGGAGTACATTCACCTGATACAGCCGCATAGATTTGTAAATACAAGCCTACCTTTTTACTTACAGTACTGCTATTAAAAAAAAACCCAAACAATATATGAATACATCATTCACAATCTCAGCTAAATCTCAGTTCAATCTCAAGATCAGCTTCAGGTCTCACACTGTCAACGCAGACATCTCAACTTTAGGCAAAAAAAAGGAATATTAGGTAAAAGTAAAAGGGCACAAATTTTTGCCTGTGGCTTGTCCATAAAACTATTGTTTCCCACCGTGACAAATGTTGTTGCAAGATAAGTAATGTGGGCCACCCTAGAAGCATGGAAAGCTAAGTCTCCATGCATCTCTTTAAAAAAGAAAACTGGCATTCTGCAAAGCCAGTTGTAGCCCTCCATCTGCTCAGCTGAGAGGCTGACAATGCCATGAATGTGCTGAGTCTCCTTTTTCCTCATATGATAAATTTGAGCTAAATAGTTTTTGACATCTTTTAGGAGAAGTCAGAGTGAAAGCAAACCAATTGCCTGGTTTATGCCTTAGGCCTAGCCAAGCAGAATAACCAGAGGACAGCCATTAATCATCAACAAATTACAAAGCAATCACCATTCCAAGTCAAAGGTAAAATCAATTACAGTGACAATTAAAGAGGTCAGATATCAGACCTGAAAGGTTTGCAGTTAATAGATGTTCCAATACAAGGTAGCAGTGACGGTAGGCTTCTGAATCTTCAACTAAGAAACTAGATGTACCCTGGAAGGAATAAAGCTATTAGTTAATAACAATTATTTGTATAACACAAGAGCACGTATAGAAATTAAACTAAGGAACTAACCTCCTCCCTCGCAAAGAGTAACTGATAATTAAAGCAATTATAATATTGAGAGTTACAAAGCTTCTAATAATCACAGTTGCTTTTAGCTGCAATTATATCACTAGGAAGATAAGAACAGAAGAAATCAGCACCTTCCTTTTCTTTAAATTGAGTGATAAAAAGGAAAAGGAAAGTGTAGATTACTTAGTGGCCAGGGTCAGAAGGAGAACAAATTGTTCTGTTTACTCCTATTCCTGGAATGAAGCAAAGTCTAGCAACACTTTTTCAGTCTACAACTCTGTACAGCTAAATGTGTCCTTCCACTGACATACTATACCATGAATGTTTTTAAGTTGGGTTGAAAATGTTCAAGAGAGCTGAATTGAAATGAGAATTCCTGGTACAAAGAAAAGCAACAATCAATCAGAAGGGAGAATGAAGATCCTATCATGTGAGAAGGAACTGAAAGTCCAGGAAAATGAAGAGAATTCAGATATCAATCTCCCAACCAAAGCTCAGGCAAACCATCATGCAGCTATAAATAGGGTCTGGTTTGAAGATAAATTTTCATCTATTGGGCTTCCTGAGAACATGAACGTAGACAGCAGATCCCTACTGAGAAGACTATGCAGGCAGATTGGAACACTGCTGGTAGACCCATACTCCTGAATGCAGTTTCTCAGTTGAGAGAGATACCTTCTTGAGAGCCCTCCCTTGGGCACCTAGACTTCAGACAAAGTCTCGATTTCTGAAAAACAGCAGCCCTAAATCAGTCTACATTTATGTTGCTCCCAAGGGACAGCCACCAAACAATGCTTTTCTGCCTCAGCTCTTCAAGGATCTTTGGCAAGTAGCCCATAGTTAACACTAGTTGAAAAGTGCTTCCTGCTCTATGAATGAGAAATCTGTGCACACAATCAAATCCATTTTCTAACAAAGGTCAACAACAACAACAACAACAACAAACCCAACCAAAAACTCGCTTCTATCAGGTTTTAAGTACAAAGTACAATGTCGTTGAGTGTTTTATCTGGGTTTTACTTATTTCCTTCCTAGGATCTCTTGCTTTCAGAATTTCTCTAAACTATGGATCGAAATTGCTAGGTTAACAGACCTAAAAATTCACTGTGGTTATGACCCATTTTGAATTCCCAACCAGGCAGGGTCACTTCATACCAGACAGTCGATGGCCAATGCATTCAGGTAGAAGGAACTAATGACTGACTCATCCTCCTTGTCTATTAGAACTAAGCCCTCATATTAGTCTTTTGGGTTTTAAAAACAATTATTCAAAACATTTAAAAAAGTAAATATTCATATATATATGCATTTAAAAAACAACTGCCAATAATGAAATTTGGAAAAACCTAGCAGGCAAAATGAGAAGGCATACAAAAATGCATGGAAACTGCTCTCATGCTCATACTTTCTGACACGGAGTCAGCACAAACAGGTCCATTTCTTCCAAACCTCTGGGGCTTTTTTCACAAAGTAATTATGGAATGGCATCTGTTTATCACTATGTAAATGAATGTGCTTAGTAACTGAATCCAACATACAGAATAACTAACTACATATATAACTATTCTTTAAAAGTGAAATGGGCTGAAGCCTAGCTTACCTTTGCTGACAAGTTTCACTGTAGGCCAAAGTTCATATGGTTATTATTCAATTTTTAATGGGAAACTTTTTAAAATACATATTTATTTCACTTATAGCTGTAGAATTTCAGTTTAACAATCTACAGAGCGTAGGGGCAAGAGCTTTTATATTTTTTTTATTATTATTTTTGACCATGAAATAGGCTTTTTCTTTCTTATTTTTCTAAGCAAAAAATTGGAACCATAATGAGCACTATTAACTGTCTTAGACTATAGGCAATGCAGTGATGTATTTTTCTCTAGGTACAGATACTATATGTTTTTAATCTGTTCAGTTCAATAAATGTTTCACAGCATGGACTAAAAATATTAGTTTACTGCTTTAATCATGGAAAGCATTTAGCTGAGATAATCTATAAGGTTTTAAAATACTTACAGGTCAATATTAAAACCTTGAACTGTATCTCCAAATATTAATCAATTCGTATGTTGATGACTAGACAAAATTATCAGTGGTTACAAGGTCTTAATCTGTCTTTCCAATCGGGTATGAACATTTTCTTCAAGTTGAGGGCTTATTTTTATTCCTAGATGGATACGAAAGGTTAAAACAGCTACACGTGTGAGACACTGTACCTAGCTCAATAAACTGTTTGGCCTCGCTCTACATCACATAAGTGTCCTTATCTCCTTTCCTCTTCTATGCAGTAATACCTCCATCTAGGTGGGTTTCTGCTTGTCCTCCTGACTGAATATATTCTGAAAGCCAAATACGTCTTCTGTGCATGTGAAGTCTAATACCTAGGCAACCAGCTGACCTTCCCTGTTTCAGTTATGCTTTACATTTTCCTGTTTCTATAATTTATTTCAGTAGTTAGCTTATTCAAAGTTATTTCTTCCCTGCACTCTTATCATTAACCTTTAATAATTTTGTCTGTACATAAGCCATGAAAGTAAAATGACCAGTTCAACATAACAGTACAAGAAGTCTTTAAAACATAAGAAATCACATTGACTGGGGAAATATGAATATTGTTTCTTTACTTTGTCACTAACTTAATGTGTGTCCTTGAGCTTTCTGTATTTCTAGATTTTCTCTCTAAAATGATAAAAATAATAATTAAATATATTCTACACACACGTGTATATTCCATATTATATATAAAAGCCATTCTCTTTCAACATTTTACAGCCTTTAGTATAGGCCTGTCTCTCAATCTTTCAGCGTTAAAGCTAGAATGCATTAAACACAAATGGCTACTCTTACAAAGAGAAAACATCAATCTGCTGGGTGAGACAAACCAAGGTATGGAATTGCCCTTCTGCCCTGTGGAGTTCTGCAGGATAAACTCTTTCCTTCAGCCTTGCTTTCTAGTATAGCGAATTTCAGCATTTTCCCAAGTCCCAACAAATTCTGAAGAAACCCCTGTGCATTCCCAAGAAAACCATGCACAACTACAGGCAAGCTCCCTCCTCTGCTCCAGAGTGCCTGCTTCCCACATTGTCCATCACGCCTGCACCTCCAGGGATGTCCTCTTGCAGTGCATGCTCAGGCTTTGCCTGGCAATGAAGAGTACCTCCTCCAGCAAAAAGACTAGGCAACTGCCAGAATAGCAGGTTGTTCTCTGCTTCAGAGCCCGAGCCTTTTTTACCTACAAAATACTAACACATTAATCTATGTACGAACAGCATGAGAACAAACATACCCATATGCTCTGCCAGTCCTCCTGCCCCAAGTTTGTAAGGTCCTTTGCATTATAGAGAACCATTAGGTCCAAAGTGGTTCTTCACAGATCTCTGTCCACAGGCAACTTTGTCCTTGCGCTGCAGCCTGGAGAGCCTGTAATTTTAAAACTAATTTGCTTGCTTTAGTCTTGTACCTTCATTACTCTAAAAATGAAAGCTCTTCAAATCAGTGCATTCTTAGCCAGACCATGTAAGTTCTGTGACAATCCCCCAAAGAGCAGCTTGCCACATAAAAATAAATTGTCCTGCCATAAGTGTTATGAAAGACCTACTACCCAGCAGAATATCTCCTTGTTATAATGAAAAATATCAGTTGCATTACGGCTTGGATTTTTTTTCCCTGTCTGAATGATAAAGGCTCAGGAGACTGATTGCTTCCTGTATAGCAAGAAGGTCATTCTATGAAGTGAAAGTTCTGAGGATTGTACAGGCTAGGGCTAAGTTGGATTTTCTTTACTGGAAATATTAAATAGATACTTAATGACCCAGAAGCAGTTTCACAACTTTTACAGCAATTGCAAAGGAGTTGCATGAAATATTTGACATCTTTATCATTAAATATTTGGACACATTTCTAGGAAATTGCGTGATGATGTTGTAGACATCACAGAGACAGTGGCAAAGGAAAAAAATTAAATTAAGTTTAGTCTATTAGAGAAAAGGTGTCAGCCTAGGACCTCCAGAGACTCCAGGGTTGGTAGACAGTTGTTGATTCAATAGTGTTTGAATTACAAGATAGAATAAAAAAAGGAGGATGAGATAAGCACAGGTGATTGGGGCGGTAGGGGGGAAGAACCTATAAGTAAGTCATAGGCTCCAACATGTCTAAAATCTATTTGTAGATTTACTATTGAAATAGAACACTGGAGAAAGGATGTCATGCTGTAGAGTGTGATCAAACACAACTGACTAAGAAATCCCAACAAAATTTGATGAAATAATGCAACAGGTGGCTAGAACCTGCCTAGAAAGTTTATTGAGGATCGACACCACTGTCTGTGAAACAGTTTAAACTGCAGAGGTGAAAGAAGAGTTATTCAGCAGCTAAAAAGATCAGAAAGCTCAGTGAGACATTAATCCTGAAAAAAAATGCCCAGCCAGCAGAGTCTGTGTTATATGTTGATATAGATAAAGACATATGTTTTCACTCTAGGTTGCAGTGCAATGTTGGAACAACTTGACCTCATTTTAAATGAGCTAGCTCAGGTATTGGAAGCAGAGTAAATGCTATGCTATGGTATTTGTTCTGCAAAGGCAATTAGAGCTCTCTGCTTCTACGGCTAGCTTCCTTCTAATGAGTTTGCTTGCTACTTGCTTATCAAAGCAATCTAGCTTACTGAAAGCTATTTCCAGTATCTCTGCAGTCTTTAAAAGGTACATGTACCCAGATGTCACAATAAAGTAAGACTGAAACAAATGTTGTTGGAACTATACTGCCATTTTCCTCTCTGGTAAGGAAAAGGATACTGAACAAATTCTACTGAGATAGCTATAATAAGCAAAAAACTCTGAAAAACAGATGTAAGGGCAATGTCAGCTACCCAAATAAATGATTGCCTTCATTAAAGGCTGGAAATCACACAGGCAAATCAGTGGCTTAGTTGCATTCTAGAAATCCTCCCTGGGAGAAAATGTTCTTTGCTCCAATTTCAGTTCTCACTACCAACCCCCACAACACAAGTGAACTTCAAGTAATTTCAGCTTCCCCAGAGTAATTTCAGCTTTACCTGGATTAACTCTGGAGTAAACTTAAAATGCACAGGTTCAAAAACTGAGCTACCACTTCTCTTTGCTGGGACCAGGCACCACTGGCATTAAAGGCAGGCCTGTACTCTGTCCTACTAGGGAGAAGCAAAGGAAGATAAAAGATTAGGACAGCCTGTTAACTATTCTTGCACCTTACCTTCACATCAAAACATGGCAAGGGGACCCCTGTCTTCCTTATTCCTAGGTCCCTGGTCTATATAGTAGCTCTGCTAATTGAATCTAATTTTATATGGGGTAGATCAATTTGCTCCTTAATACACAATACCAAGACAGCTACTTTGTAGATATATGGTTTTTGTCAAAGGCTTATACTAATCAAATCTGCAGAAATCTGGTTCACTTTTAGGACCCTCTTATGTTCACTTTCTAGTGAGTTTAAGCATTTTTTTACTTGACTGTTGAATAATTTTTTCTTCAGATTGAAGTAAAAAAATGTTAAATTTCAATTGCCTTTAAGAGCCTTGCAATGTTTTATCTTAACTAGACCTTTAAATAAATCCCTCTTTAACTACATTATTTTACTTAGTAGTGGGAAATCTACACTGCTACAGTGAAAATTGACTTTTCTAGTGCAGCTCAATTTTGACTTGTAATGAAATTCTCTACTACTGCTGAAATGGGCATCTTCTAAAACATCTTTTAAGGTTTTGTCCATGACAAATGTTCTTGGAACTGCCTTCACAGCAAGGTTTATATTGATGACAAGAACAAGTAAATAAAAGAAAGGATCAACACGAATTTCACCTATTGCCTTCAGTATTTCCCAGAGAGAGAGATCAGTTCATTGATTATTTCAGAAGTAACTGTCCCATTCACCTACTTCAAGGTCCCTTTTCTGGGAATGCACCCAGCTAAGACACTTATTCCATAAAGGCAGAAAGACTACAAATTTAGCATACTATAGTGTAATAACTTAATTTCTCCCCACCAAGAACTTATTTCTCCATAATATATGTGAACCTGATCTTCCTCAATGCAAAATGAAATAAATTCATTTAAAAAACCCACTTATGATGCAGTCAGTCATTCTGGCAGAGGAGAAGTCTCACTTGTGATGTCCAACATGGCAAAATTCAGTCTAAGTAGCTAAAATTCATGAAAGACAAAAGTAACTGAAAATCAGATCTTATAATGGAAATTTGTCACACAAAGATGCATACACATACATAAAATAATCCCTCTGTGGTTTTTTTATTCTTTCCTACAACACAACACATAGAATCACACAATTTTTACTATTAAGCAACCATGGGAACAGTAGACTTTATATTATTTCATGCACAGCCACCTTGCACACAAATGGGGTCTAAAAACCTGCCCCAGCTACAACTTCAGAATGCATTAAAAAGCAATTAGAAAATGAAAGGAAGAAAAAGGGCTAACTTAAAACCAAATAGTAGATCCGATCACTTTCCTAGAATCAAATGAACAGATCTTCCAAACACATCTCAGAGTGCGATTCAAGTTTCAATCATGCTAAAAATGAAACTATTCAAGAGGCTCTCCCCAAGCCTCTAGCAAAGGAAAGGAAGCTAAAATGCTGGTTCCTGTACAGATCAATACATTTCTTTGGATGAGATTGGTTGCATGTCCAGGTTCAGCTACAGTCTCTAATGAAATCTCAACCTTCAAACCCATCTACAATTACATGTGCAATCTCTGCAAGGGTTTCCAGCTGCTCAAGAGTCTCCACAGATACGTCTCAAGTAAAACTAGGAACAATAGTGCTTTCTTGTCAGAATGAGGAAAATAGCAGGTAGGTAAGCATTACAGAAAGATATTGATACTTACCTCAGTAATAACACCAGGTACTTTCAAGTTACCTCTACAGACGACTTCATTTAATTATACTGTGGGGCACAAAGCAAGCTTTTCCACTGAATTCAGAGTACAGGAAATAACTGACATCACCGCTGACCTAAATACTTCTTTCTGAAGGAAGACTGGAGTGTGATTGTGCTCTGACATTGTGCCCCAATTCTCACCCAGATATTCATAGGGTAGTCTGAAAACAAGGTGGTAAGTAAGCTGGCAAACTAGAATGGCTATCTGTAACGGGTGAGATGAATCGATGGACAGACACGTTTTTGTATCCATTGATGGTAGAAGCACTCTAGCATGCCAAGTTGAAATATGGCAACTAGGTGAATTAGTCATAATGAATCCCTGCTGTGTGTTATATGCCAATCTCAAACAAAAATTCAGCCTGCAGCGTCTTTACTGACACTTCCACCAAAGTCAGTCTCAGTACTATGTTATTGCCATTTTGGTAGGGCTATATGAGGGTCTCTAGCAATAGCTGTTAGCGAGCTTCAGTCAGCTGAGACTGTGAGTCTCTTTCCACTCTCTGTCTGCCAGATTTCTTTAAAAAATTTCACTAAACCTTTAATAATTGTAATCAAAACAAGGTGAGAAATAAAGAGGGAGGGGAAAAACAAACAAACAAACAAACAAAAAACAACAGACAAACAAAACCAACCAACAGAGGAAAACAAAAAGGAAAACTCAGTAATAAAAATAGAAGAGGGCAATAAAGGAGAGTGAGGATGAGAGAAGGAAGAGAGATGATCAGTAAAACAGAGGAAAAAATAAGGAAGGAAATGGAAAACAGAACCCAGAAAGGCTAAGGAAAGGGATTAGAACTAAGATGTAATTACTCCATTTATTCCAATTAATTCAATGGATTTAAAAGCTATAAAGATTTATATGAAAGCACTAGTTTGTAGTAATCGTATTCACTCATCATTCAACCTTGCTTTTGCAAATTTTTAAGGGCAAAACCCAATATGTCTATAAAAGGAGTAACAAACTAAAATAGCCCATAGGTTGATAACATTAGTATTCCATTCTTGTAAAAGCTAAATAAATGCAGCTTGTCCATGTGAAAAAATTAAATTAAAGGTATTTCTTTGATTAACTATGTCTGTAAAACTAGTTAAATTTTGCAAAACTGTGTCAGTAAAAATATATCATGCCTTAACACCCGGCTGCAATGTAACACGAAAATGAGTCAAAAGGAGAAACATACTCTCATTTGAGTTCCTATTGTTTACACTGTTGCTATTAAATCAGCTTCCTAGATAGTTGAAGTAAAATTCATGTCAGCATGGGAGCATTAATGCCTGCAATCTGAACAGAAGAAATCCTGATACTTTAGTCTGAATGAAATGTGGCAACATCCATTTCATTCAAAGGCCGCCTTTTTGTCGTTTGCTGTTCCTTAGTCTTAAGCTATTACAGATTCTCTAAAATTACTTTATGTAGAAGGAAAAAAAAAAAGAGTTGTGAAAGGTTGTCAGCTTGGAAAATATTTGCTGAAGAATAACATAAAATGGGCCTGCTGAGTATATATTATTTCTGTACTTTGTGCCTGAAATAATGTAAGAAGACAGCTTATAACTAAACAAGGTATGCCCTTCTTACCAATCATATGCTGCCATAATCCAATTTACTGGGGTAAAATCCATTTTACAGGGAGACAAAGAATATATAGGCTGGTACACTAATAGGGTATAAGACCTCCTAATACACAATATACTGCTCAAATCAAGTTGCCACTTCAAGTTTATTGCTTACTCACTAGTATTCCCTTACATTTTTCTGTGAGACACTATGCAAATTCAAAATGAGTTTATTTCACACAGTGTTTGTGAGAAGATCCAGAATTGCCAACAGGAGACAAGCCAACTATATTTTAAAATGTGACCAAATTCACCGGTAGCAAGGATTATAATTCGACACAGTATTGAAAGAATAAGGATTTCTAGTCTCAGTTGTTGTGCTAGTTGTGGATGAGGACCTGGAAGGCCTTGTGTTGAATATTAGCGATTGATATTTAAATAATAGGGTCATGTTTATAATCTTTTTCTATTTCAGCTTTCCAGAATGCAGTGCTTCAAAGCACTTCAGCAAGACACAGTTCCGTGTTAGAAGGAACTTTTTCAGTATGCTATCAGGATTACAGTTGTAGGAAAGCGGAGAAGTGTATATTCTGGTATACTTCACAGTGCAAGGGAATTATTCACAGTAAATTTGGGGGACTGTCATCTTCTTCTTATGTCTGTCTAGCTGTACTTTTACTGTATAAAAAATTAATCATATGACATATCTGAATGGAAAAGAAACTCCCGTGCTTCTGATACCACAGATCTGGGACCTTTCACTGGAAAGACATGACTCTGTGTGTGTGCGTCTGAGTACCAGCAACTGAAGTGAGGCTGCAAACCTTGGGGCATTCAAACGTGCAGATGCTAGCAACTGGAAGACCAGGGATCTGGGGCCAGCTACTGGGCTGATGGAGTGGCTAAGGCCAGCAATTGGAGAGATGCATATAATATGTATGTGTGTGTAAATATGTATGTATACATATATTCCACTAGCAGACTTCAATCCTGACCAGCTGGAGGAGAGGAACAGGACTGGGCAGTCCATGCCGTTCATGTTTGTGCGAGACCTATATGTTTATGTGGGTGCTTATGAGTCATTATTTACTCTGTGCTGACCTGTGAATCTGCGCATGTATGTGCATTTGTGTGCCTGCTTATCAGGAACATGCACTCAGCCTTGCTCCTGGGTGCAGGGAGGCACAGCAGCCCCACAGCTATGGGAGTGGAGCTACTGGATGGAGCAATCATTGTGCTGCTGGACCTGTCTTCTGCTGAACTCCAGAACGTCCCTTGTGAATTTGTTGACATCCGACCACCAAGATGACAAACCAGTTTATCCTACTGAGGATTACGTTAGCCCTACTGACTGCAGGACAGATGGGTCCCATCTTGAAGGAGTACATCGGCACCGTCACCTCACATAGATTGCTGAGTCATGACAGTTTATTTTCTCTAACAACCAGGTCTGAATTCAAGCTTACAGAAGATTCATAAGAGGCTCTGGATCACTCAAAAAACCCTGGGACATCTAGTTCCCTAGAAGATGGTGTTTCACCTTTTGTTAGTGAAAATAAGATTTATTCTTAATTTTTATATTTCTTCCAACTATTTTACTGGTAAATTCTCACTGAGATAAAACAGTTAATATGAAAGTGTGTTCTAAGAAAGAAATGCAGAATGTGAATTCAGACTGATATAAAAACTTCAAAAAAATATTGAAGCTTAAAACATCCATAAATAATTTTTGGGTTTATAGAGGGCAGAGTCTTGTAAGCAAACTCTCAGAATAAGATAGTTACAGGCATGACATCAGCACGCTACTTGCATATCTGAAAGCAGCAGAAAAATGTGATTCTGATGCAGCTTAACAGAAAACCCACAACAGAACCTAACAGAAATTTCATCTCAGTCAATGACTTCTTATTTCTAACATTAAATCTAAGATGATTATGGTTCATTAACTGAAATTGCTGTAGAAAAGTTTACAGAAAGATTTATTTGGGAAGACTATTCTAGCTAGTGAGGAGAAAATTTTTTTAGACTGTCAAGTCCATCTGACTTCAAAAGCAGCATACTTTCTACTGACCAGGGGACAGATCAGATATTAAACTAACAGCTTGCTCTTGGCCAAAAGGCAGAAAAAAATATATATGTATTAACATATCGTGTTTTTTATTGGAGAAACTACAATCTATCTCTAAAAGAACAGAACAGGCCTTTCAACTTAATCTTGTCTTTACTGAATCTTTCTCGTTTGCCTGTTTGTTTTTAAAAAAACCCCAACACATAGATGCACTGCGGATACTAGACTTACCTTTTTTAACAAGTTATTCATGGAACTGCACTGAAAAGAGACTCTGAAATTAAAAGACACTCTGGGCTATAAAAACACATTGGTGTTATGAGTGCTGTGTTGAGTGACACTCCCACCATAGCATTGAGCCACGTCCCTGTCTACACGAACACACCCCAGCGCTTTTCATTTTTCTTATTTATAAATACCATGTATCTTATAATCTATATCTTGTAGGTATCAATTGTGAATCAGAAAGCATACAGCCTGTGTAACCACAACTATAATAATTTATTGTTTTCCTTTCTCATTTATGTCTGAGCCATTGATTCTTCACTCTCCCTCAAATTAATTTCCTTCCTGTTCCTGAACCCTCAGCTCTGTTCCTTTCCTAGGCAGATCTCTCAGAAACTTGCGCTGATAATGGACACTTAATTTTGTTCATCTTTTTCCTCTTCCCCTGTCTAATCTGCCTCTCTTACTTCTTTTTCCTCTCAGATTTTCCCTGTTCTCAGTTCTATCTCCTTTGCCCAGTTTCTCTTTGCCTGCCAAAGGCACTCAGTGCTATCCCTTTTGCCACATGGCTGTGCTAACACTTCCAGTTATTCTCGATGGAGAGTATCTTAAACAGAAATCAACCCCTAAGTCTCTTTTCCGTGTCATAGAAGAACTGATGTTGAGAAGAATGGATTTCCCTTTGGTTGTCTTCACACGCACATACTTCATTTACTGTGTACATTATATCAGAGGATCTATTTCTCCAGTAGATGCTACTGGGAGTCTCACATCTAAGATTTTGATAAGAAATTTAAACCAGTCTCAGTAGGAATGAACATACATTAATCTACCAAAACCAGAGCCTATCTGTGAAGTTTGTTGACAATCTGGAACTTAGTTACTTAAAGTTTAAGCTTGTTTTTCCAAAGGGATTTGTCCCCCTTATTGCAAATTTCTTCCCCAAGAATCATAAATTCTTGGACTGAAGTAAAGAATCATTCTCTTCCTTATCCCACCTTTTTGGCTCCTTCCTCTTGCTGAACACCAGAAAGCTCTGACCATAGCTTCCACTGGGCCAGTGCTACCCTGTAATTTTTGTATGCGTAAGACAGGAATAACTCACTGGTCCTTCCAAGGCAAAAGTTCTACTCAAAGTCCCTGCTGAAAGACACTGGCCCGAAAAACAAGGATCCTGACCCACTAATGAAATGTCTTGAAGCACTCTTACTGAAGATGAAACATTCCTACAAAATTGCAGAGGAAAACACTTTGCATATTATTTTACATTTTAAATAAAATTAACAAGAAATTATATCTAAAATATACATATCCCATATCAAGAGGACCAGATATAGGAAAGTGATAATCATATAATTTCTCTTTGTTCATCCACTTTTCTGTGCTAATTTTTTCCTGGGATATGCTAGCCCACCAGCCTGAGTTTCAGTATAGCTTGGCCATGCACATTGATGTTCATCTGGTCACCATGACTGAAGAATGAATATGATTTGGGTCTTTGACTGCTTTATAGTTTGCCCTGGCAAAAGAGGGAAGTCCACTCTGTTAGAGACATCCAGGTAGGACGGAGGAACGAACGTATCGTTGCCTTTTCCTGGTGACATGTCACTCCTTACGCCACTGGCAGCAATGCTCCATCCACCTGTGAGTACTATCCAGTATAACTTCTTTCCTTGTGTGTTGCTAAGGATTTCACTGGTTACCTGACTCTATTCAGAACTGAATTTGAGACTTTATTCCCACCGTTGTCTAGTTAGAGCACATTCACTATTTATATCACTTATAGTTGTGGAGAGACTGTCATTTAAAATGGCTCCAACTCCAGTTTAGTTTTCTCTGGTTGTCAAGCCATTTTCTTTCAGGTACTAATGATAATAGCCAAAGCAACTATTTCTATTAGCTGCTGAAACTTGATCAGCAGGTGGTTCTACTCCACCTACACCTCTCCATAGCTAACAATACCAAAAGTAAGGATTGAATGGTACTTTGCCATTTTTCAACTTCAGAGCGCAGGACTGCTTTTTGAAAAAAAAACTTGTTACGGCTTTTGTTCTTTTGGTTGGATTTTAATTTTAGCTCTCAGTAAAAATAGTATTTATCTGAGTAAAAATAGCAAAGAGTCAGGACAGATCTAGCTCAGATTATGACTGGCATAAAGAACGACTGACTGTGGTGACCATCACAGGAGGTATTTCATACTCTGGAGGAGGCTTTCCTAACAGAACAGTAATTGAGTCTTCACTCCTTGCTTCTCACTTATTTATAATCACCTTTGTTACTTGATGGCTGAGACAAAGTAAAAGGATCTCATTTAATGCATGGTACTTTTTAGACATGAGGTGTGAAACCCTTTCTCTTTTTCCATTTCTTTGCTCCATTTGAAAACTGGTTCATTTTAACCCAGGTGCTATAACGCATTAATTGACAGAAGGCTGCTGCATGTAACTCCACTACAATTAAAAGCACTATTTTGTAAAGAGCTTTCTCCTAAGAAGATAAAGCTACTACCCTACCTGATTTTATCAATGACAACAATGACAACTTATTTTTACTTTGAAGTCAGCATATAAGATCTACTTCAGGGAGAGCTGTGAGACTTGTTACTGCCAGAAAGCACTTGTCTTTAAAAGAAAGAACCGCTCTCAATCTCTCTATTTAATGACTCTACTATCACCAGGCTGCACTGACCAGTGTTCTTAGGGAAGTTTTCTATACACTTTCTCATCTCCAAGACTTCCAAAGGTTTTCTTCTCAGAGTCATACAATCATAGAATCGTTATGTTTGGAAGAGACCTTTAGGATCATCGAGTCCAACCATCAACCTAGCGCAGCCAAGTTACCACTAAACCATATTACCACTAAACCATGTCCCTCAGCACTATATCTACACATCTTTGAAATATCTTCAGGGATGGTGACTCAACCACTTCCCTGGGCAGCCTGTTCCAATGTTTGATAACCTTTTCAGTGAAGAAATTTTTCCTAATATCCAATCTAAACCTCCCTTGGTGCAACTTGAGGCCAATTCCTCTTGTCCTATCCCCTGTTTCTTGGGAAAATATTGAGTCAATATTTTCTCTTCCTCTGTATGTACTTAAAATTATCTTATGTATCTGTGTTAGCTGGTCTTTCTTCATCCTTACATCACCAGTACTCTTATCATACCAACCTACCCACTTTGAATTTCCACCTACACTGTACCTCTGTTCCAGAGTACATTTTCATAACACTTTGTGATCTTTATAAGATCATAAACAAGGGAATATTACAGAGCACAAGGCTCCCCACAGTGAGATGGGCAAGACTACCAATTCCCACTGTCCCAGAGAAAAGAATGAAACATGATTTCATTCAATATAAAATGTAGCCTTCTCTGCTTAGAATGAATAAGGGCATCAACAGACTAAAAGTAGAGATAATTAAACATTACAGAGTCCGAACTCCACTGAACTTAATGGCTAAGCTCTTGACTGACTTCAATGAGGTTGGATGCAACCGCGGCAAATTAAGAACTTCTACATGTCCAGCATGGAGGAAAAAGCTCATACAAAGTTATTCAGCATAAAGATTTTTAGCAAGCATGTCTGATTTTTTGGCAGTGAGCCAGAATATTTCCAGTCATAGTTATTAAATTGTTCTGGATTTATGCCATGATTACTCTTTTATGAGTATGTTTGTCACTTCTGTTGAAGATCTGCTTTCTTCCAATTACCTCAATTCTGAATAGGGTATGCATGTTATTTAATAGTCCTTCATCCACTGTAACACTCTTATGCTTAAATATAGGCACACTAATCAAAAGCAGATAAATCAAGGTAAAGGTTATCTGTACAAGTAGTCTTCTCTATGATGTGAAAAAGATGATGTTTGTTTCCTGCTATAGTCAAATACATCTTTTATTTTGCAAACTATGGACAAACAATGGCATTAACAAAGAATTAATTATTGTGCATTATGAGAATAATCTAAAGGAAAAAATGGATATTCATTTTAATTCTTCCAATTATCTTTTATATTTCAAGATACAAAAAGCAGTTTCATTTTGAAAACAATTTTTAGCAAATGGTTTATGTGGCATTAACATGAATTCATAGTAATACCATATTTAAACTCTAACATGTCTTAAGTGTCACTTTAAAAAGATTCTGAACACATTCTCTCTAACTTTTGATACACCAGCAAACAAATACCCTGTAGAGTATAAAAAAAACAGCACTGACACTTCCTATGTGAAAGCACAGTAAGATCTTCTATATCCTGTTCAACAGAACCTTTGCAGATGTCAGAAGATATTTTAAGAAATTGTATCACTATAGAAACCAAGAATCAGCAATTTATACTATTTCTGTTACTTTGTACATCTCAGAACTTAAAGACTGTCCTGAGTACTTTCAAAAGCACAATGCCTTGATATTTTGATGTCCCTTTTGTCATTTTGGTAAACAGAGAAAAACCCCAGGGAACATGATTTCATCTTTCACTACTCACAAGCAGGGGATACAAAGGTATCTAGTCCAATTTTATTAACTGTATGCTCATAGCTTTTGCTATTGCTTTGGGCAGAGGCAGGTTGAAAATAACAAAAGCAATGGCAAATATTTCATAAATATAGCACTACTTTCACAACTTTAGCAAAAGTGCTCTGTCCTAAGGTAAGCAGACGGAATAAATTTCTGTGACTCCATTCTTCCCCAGACACGTTCAAATCCTTCCACAAGAATATCTTCCCAGGGCTGTTGAGTCTAACAGTCATATATCTATAGCTCATCCTTTTAGAGCTTATGCTCAATAGGTCACATCAGTCTGTGATGTAACTCCAAAGAAGACAAGATTTGCACCAGCAGTGATATGGAAACAAGTTCTCAGGAATGGTACAAGCTGCACATCATCAGTTTTCATTTGCTGTTCTCATGTAAAGCATGCTGAAGCACTGAGCTGCTCAACTCCCAGACAGGTATATTTACAGTAGCTCTTAATTCCTTCTCCAGATTCCTGTCTCAGATATTTTGTTCATGAACATTTTTGTTCCTACATCTTTGATATTTTTACTATGTGGTGTTGGTTATGACTAAGCACTACTTGTCTCAGTGTATCCCTGCACTTACAACATAGAGCAGACCAACCACAAATGCAGTGAAGCCAGCAAATTTTCCTATAATGTTAATTTCTGGCTGTAATATAAGTATGCATACTTACATGCACTATTTTCACACATCAGTCTATAGGATAGCTATAAACACTACCAAAGAAGATATTTAAGTCAGGATCCTACCTTAAATTTTTAAAAAAATCTTCTTATGAATCCATTTATATGCTTCCACATAAAGGACAATATCTTTTTGCCTTTGTTTGTAAATTGAAAATTAAATTATCAAATTACTTGACTATATAGTCACAATTATATTGCATAAAAATTCTACACACACATTCAGAAAATCAAAATGTACAAGGGTACACTAAAAATGAGGGGGTTTTATTTCATTTTGCCTGGAATAGTATTTGGTATGTTTTTCTTTGACATTTGTGATCAAACCTGCTTGAGCCTTATTTACTTTTGTCATGTTTTGCCTGAATTCAGGAAAAAAAATATACACAGACTAAATCCACCAGATCTTTCACTTTTGTGAGCAGACTTGTCTTGATAGCTGAAATGTGCTCATTTCCAAGTGATTTCAGATTTTCTTACAAGTATTTCACATAATGTTATTACGCATCAAATAAAAAAATTCAAGTCTAGTTATACAGGACACATGCCTCAAGAAGGGCCATGATTTATTCCTACCCTTCGAATATCAGGGAAAATGGTGTGCTGTCAACTAACCCCCCGTGTTCATTCAGAAACAAGAAGCAGTCTGCAATGCAGAGAGCTTCAGCAGAAAATTATGTAAATGGATCTGCTGGTTTAAGATCTCTTTAGAGAGAATTTGACTTTGAGATTCTCTCCGGAAACAGGACATCACGCAGCCGTAATACACAAGCAACTTCTACTGTGGTAGCTATATATTTAAACTTCATGTAACATTGCATAACACATTACTTCCGATTGCATAAACCACTTCAAAGCTTGGCTGTGTTCTCTTTTCACACACGAAAGTTCTTTTTCAAGCAAAGGAATTTTTTTTCCTTCATTTTTTTTCTTTATATTTATGCCATGTTCCCTTGTATCTAATAACACATTTCCTTCAATGTGACCACAGAACTTTTCTATAACCCCTTCAAAACTTGCCTCTCAAATTTTAGTAGTCACTCACACTAGTGAGGAAACAGAAGATGAAATGCTGTCTCTTAAAAATTGAATAGAAAGTGTTCGTCTCCTTCCTAAGATGACATTTTTCAGCAAATTAATTTTTAACTTATCCTCAGAAGGAGAAATTGTTTATTATGTGTTTAAAATGATACCGTCTTACTCAAGATGCAAGAGTGGGGTTTTGAGGACTTAGGGGAGGTCTTTTATATGGTAACTGACATATCAACTATTATATTCTGTTTCAGCCAGAGCAAATTATATTGAAAAACTATTTCAACTATGAAAAGCAAGTTATATTGCTACTACTATTTTCTTTTATCAGTGTCATAAGATACATTATAAGTAAATATCTTGCATATAACAAGTAACCAATTGTTAATAAAATACAGATTAACATGACAACTAAATCACATGTAAAGACAATTCTCTGTGCTGTGAATTAGTTCCAGGCCGGGGTCACATTCCTCATTAGCATACTGTCAGAGTATGAACTGTGAGGTTTTTTTCCCAGTTTCTGCTTTCAAAGACACAGAGATTTCAAATCACAGAGATTTAAAACCAATACATTTTAAATTTTGAGCACAGGTTGCTCCCCTTCACAACTAGGCTGAAGGGCACACCTTCAGGTTGAAGGAAAGGTCACTCTTTAAGGAGAGGTTTCCCACCACAGAAGCTCTCTTCTGTGCCCTTCCCTCTCTCTATCTGTAGCTATGATCTTGTTGATCTCTTGGCCCAGTAGTGGAAATTATCTGACTCTGCACTTAACTAACACAATGGAAAAAGTGAAGAGTTTTCTGAATCACCTCACTCTAAGATATTGTAAACAGCAGAGCTAACACTAGAAAAGAGATGGGGGCATATCATGAATTGCAAGAGCAGAGAAGGATTGTCCCTTTTCAGCAGCAGCTAGCACGTCTGTCAGCCTGCCCAGCACCCTCCATCCTTTCAGAATGAAGCAACACAATATAGAAGAAAAGTAACTGAGACAGCAAGCAATCTATGAAAATTATTTCTTTTTATTTCTCTCTAACTGAGAGACATCAGCTATGTGAGCACATGTAAATATTATCCCAAGAATATTTTCTTGCCCTATTTGATGGCAGGTGGATAGACATAGTGATGGTGCTGTCAACATCACCCGATGAGATACCACTTCTGTTGGGTGTACTTGAGTTTGGCAGTTTGTCTCTTTGTGAGAATTTATGAGATAGTGGGATGTAAAAAAGCAACCCCCAGCACACATCTTAAAGAAACAATGATGTTGGCAAAAAAGGTTGTCATGAACTCCCATATAGTGGCCTAACTGCTCCACTGGAAGAGGGTTTACAGACATCTCCAGTTTGCCATGCTATTTTGAGAAATTTTTGGCAAAGACATAACAGCTATCAGGGTCTTGTTATAAAGAGAACTTACAAAAACTGGGTTATCTAATGAATATATAATAGTTCTCTGGTATGATGCTTTGGTCATAATCATGACCCTAAATACTTCTGTAGATGTAAATATTAAGCAGCCATCAGAAAAGAAGCTACAATCGTAATTTGTAATCTTGGGTTTGTAGGTTAGCATAATTTCTGTTAAGATATAGAACATGTTTAAGAAGATATTTTCTCTTTTTTCTTTTTCAAAGTTTTCTGTACTTTTGGTGTCCTTGTGAGTTGATCTCCGATAGAAAAGAAAATTACATCGCTCAGAATATAATTTTATGAGCAACATTATACAAGTGTTCATCCTGTATTGGGCTACACTGCCTTTCACACTTCATGCATCAAGTTTAGGTACAAATTTACCCTTTTTTCTCTAATATGGCAAAAGATTTATTTTGCCACCTGTTCTCACGTTCAGTACCCTAATTTGCAAAAGCGACGAGCTGCAGAGTAACTGATTGCTTTAAGTAATACAGGGACAGAAATGGAATTTTCCATTAGGACTTTAATTGTTCATTTGTTCAAGACATAAGCTAGTGAATTGCAAAATAAAAACCTCAAAATTTATTGACCATAAGGCTGATACTGAATTCTAAAACCTGGACTCAAAGTCTAAGACTTCATAATGTAAATAGGTTCTTTCAGGTTCAGTAAATAATTCAACTACTACCAAGCCTAGGCTGGTGCTCAGATGAGTAAAGTGTAAAATGTGACTAGCCTAAAGAACCATTGCTCTCCATGTGAGGGTAACACCTACTCAAGCAGACTTTAATATTTATATGTTTTATTGCAGGAGTGCTTCCCACAGGAATAAATTACACACCATACCCACAGTGCAGTGATAGTAATCACTCATCAGCTGAATACCTCCTCTGCATCCAGCAACACTTTTAGTAACACAGATTAACCTGTGCTAGCTAGCATTAGCTAAATTAGAGAACCTTGGCCAGGAGGACAACAGGTCAGAGCATCAGGGATATTATTTTAAGGGCTACAGGATCTCTAACAATTTTTGCAAATTTAACCTCACTTTAATGCCGACCCAAAAGGTTGCACACTTAAGTTAACTGTAATTGCTCATCAGTATTACACTAATTATTGACATGTTGGCAGTGAAACTTTGATTTATTATCCTGTTTTTCGAATGCAGGAACCATAGAAGCTCCCACTACTATTAATCCTGGGAGATGCTCAGGTAGAATACTCTGAGGATTATCAGGAAAAGTTCTGGAAAGTATTTACAATATGGAGGTTGCAAAACATTGAAACTGAAACTGAAAGTAGAGAGTTACCATGCCTATTAAAGCCTACTGTACCGCTCAGGCTGCAGATCCTTTGGCATTTGGTTTAGGGCAATTGTAGGATTTGAATTTAGTCACTCACTTATCACTCACCATCCAGAACAGATGTGGTGCTCACAGACAAGATTTGCTTTGGAAGCCTCTGCTCTAGATACACAACAAATGTACTTCATTGCCTCCTGGGAGTGGAAAACATAATGGTCCAAACCAGTGTTCGTCCTTTGAGCACTTTCAAACCACATCCATGGTAAGGACATCCAATCAAGGCGACTAGACTAAATTCAATCCAAAATAAAGCCTCTGAATAAGGCTGATGTAGGCGCCCCAGCAGCAATGGATTCAACCTGTGATCTGCTCCTACTCTGTCAAATTACTTGCTAATGTAGATACAGCCTTAGCCTTACGGAAGGGGCCACGGAACTCTATGAAAAGAGACACATTATATTACCGATCAAAGAAGTTATATTCTCAGCTCTTAATGATGATGCCTATAGTCCTCTCAGGCTATTGTAGCTCCAGTGAATGGATTGGCTCCTGCATTCCTATCCAAATATCTAAATATAATTACGAATTAATTTTCTTTACAATCATTAATAAAGACTTAATTAGTGCTTGCACATTGTTTTAGGAGAAACCAATATGGGATTTCTATACTTAATCCAACATGGAAATGAACTCAATGTAGACTTCTTGGCATCTGAGTTTTCATTCTAATTAAGAGAAAATGCCTTTTTATAATAGTGCACTACTGAACCAGTAAAATCAATGCAACAGGCAGGAAATACATTTCAAGGGGGAAAAAAAGACAAAGCTATTATTTTCAGGACTACATATTTAAATTCTTATTGATGTCTGCACATTCATAATCCCTATATAAAGTACTTTCCAAAATATTGCTTGATAATTATATTACGTAAAATAATATTAACCATAACATAGACCTGTACACAAAATTCATCAGTGAACTTATGTAAGAAGAAATTTTCAGGCACATTGTGCATAGAGTAACTGTATAAAGAAACTTTTTAATTCAACCCTATTACATGCACTTCAATAGGAAATGTATTGCATCCCCTTTTATTATGTCTCCCATTAGTTTCCGTGAGTTTGATATCTTCATTGGCAGCTGCTTCTCAC
This sequence comes from Burhinus bistriatus, assembly GCA_013397275.1. Lineage (NCBI taxonomy): Eukaryota > Metazoa > Chordata > Aves > Charadriiformes > Burhinidae > Burhinus > Burhinus bistriatus. The sequence continues at coordinate 118,568 of VYXH01005908.1, forward strand.
CGCAGACCTCTCAACAACATGACTGCCCACAATATGATCTGCCTATCATAATATCTGCCCTGCCTCTCACTCACTTATCTCTTATCCTGAGTTTTTATAGGTTATCTGATTATGCATATTATATGAAGTGTATATTCATGAAAGGATGCTAATAGTTATCAGACCTCAGATTTTCAAGTTTTCAGCTGGGTCACCAGCCACCTCATGCCTACTTAATGCTGTGGTAATGTTTTATTTTGTGCCATTTTTCTAGTTTCTATCTATTACAGTAGTTGCAACTTCTTTGTGTCAGACTTGTGAACGACTGAAGTCTTGGCAATAAATTAGATAGTGATTAATTATTTTGATAACATTTATAACAAAAGGCGAACCCTCAGCAGGTCAATTGTCTTTAGAGTAAATTAGGTTATAATCCATCAAACAGATGTCAGAACCCCATAAAGACAGGGGCATATGTGTACACTGAAAAATTCATTATGTGGAAATTGTACAGATGGTGGCATGAGAATATTTTGTTGTTCCCTTAGGCACCATGTATGAAACATATTTTTTGAATTGCATTTTGCCATATTTTACTGAATTTGTGATAATAATAAGTAACAGTTATCTGGAAGTGGCATACTACAGGCAATGGAAACACAGTATGCTCACTCACTGCGATAATAACAGAATTTGCCAAGACAAGGCAAAGGCAAGACAAGGATCAGTTTCCAAACTTCAAGTCTTAAGTCACCTGCATCCCTTTGTGAACTCCCAGAGAGAGCATCCAAGCACACACAAGTTCTCTGCCTGATTCCCACACAAAGGGGATCCAAGACCCAGGTTGGAAAGGAGCTGTGGTGTGTCCCGGCCAGGACTCTGTGCAAATGGCTGAAAGATCACGATTTTGGGGTGTACCATGGCACTCATCCAGACTCTGTAGTTCTAGTCTGATCCTCAGACTCCCAAAAGTCCCTTGTTTAGTATTAGACAGAAAGAACCAACAGAGCACCCAGCCACCAGCCTAAGGGTCCACTGAACACACATAGTACTTGAAAACAGCAGATAGAGTAATTCCATTGAGTAGCCCCAGAAAAGCCCCAAAAATCTGAAGCTACTCACAAAGGGACTTTAGAAGTAATCAGACCCTATCTGGTGACTATCAACCACTTGGCATCACTCTTATCTAAGATATAACTAAAAATTCAGCTCACACACCTTTGTAGCCATATTGACGTAGAATCATAGAATTACCTAGTTTGGAAGAGAGCTTTAAGATCATTGAGTCCAACCATAAACCTAACACCATCAAAACCACCACTAAAGCATGTCCCTCAGCACCACATCTACCCGTCTTTTAAATACCTCCAGGGATGGCAATTCCACTACTTCCCTGGGCAACTTATCCTCCAAATCACAAGTTAAGCATCATCATAAGGTGGCTGGAATGTAGGCCATTGCAGTTATCTGCATCTGTTGCACTGGGACAAAACCAAGACTGTTACTAGTTATTCCCATTAACCCTGTAAACCATGAATGGATTGCATTACACAGGTAATTTTCAGCAGTTTACTTCAATTAATGCCCAGCTTACCTTTTCTTTACAAAATTCATGAAAGCTCATGAAAATTATAGCATGAAAAGATTATACAACTGGCAGCTGCAAAGAAACATTTTAATTCTTTAGTATTTTTTATACAGTTCATTTCACTGACTTGAACTATTTAGAGCAAATATTTTTCTGGAAAATCAGGCAACACTGTAGAGAAACATAATAGTAGTTAATAGGAAACAGAGATTTAGGCACTTAGGTGGGGTTCTAGATAATAGGCACTCAGCTGTAATAAATTTTATTGTAGTTAAAATGTGAACATTTCCCAGAAACATAATAACTATTTTTAGCTTTCTGTTTAACTGCAATAATGTCACCTATGGATGTTTTCTAGCAAATTAGGTTTCAGTTATTAAGAGATATTAAATCCATTTTACATGAAACCATTAACTAGGTTTTTTTTAACTTGTTTCTTTCTTGGGTGCCTTTTGAGATCTTTTGTTTGTTCCATCAGAGTCACTTTGAATTAAAAGCCATGTGGTACTCCTTGAAACACATGATAAAAAGCACCTGACAATTTCAAGAGGTTAAGTGGCCATGATATGTGTGCTGTCCATACTGCAGCTGACAAGAAGATGCAGTTTGACACAATATCTAATTTGCTGTGACATTCAAGTTTTAAGTGATGTTCAAGGAGATGGAAGTGCTGGCTCTGAACATATCCCAATGTGTGCTGGTCTTCTGTCTGTTAACTTGCTAATGAACCATGATTGAGTAAAGTAATGAAGAGTTTACAGAGAGCCCCAGGAAACCAATTTCCAATTTTGCAGCCAGCAGGCTTTAACTTCACTGCAGCCTTTGCTAATTTTGTCTAGAAGGGGACTTGGATACTAAATGCCATTTCTGCTTTGTGAATCAGACAGACTTTTCTAATCCCTGAATACCTACTTGTTAATGAATGTCTCTTCTTCAGATCCATTTTATTTCCGTCTGTAGTTGTTAAAAATAGGCTGAATAACTAAAAAATGATTACTGAGAGAAATGAAATTATAATCACTGAAAATCAGAGGAACTGTCAGGCTTGTGGAGAGAGGAAATGTCAATCTTCAGTCTGACCTGGGATGAACCTTGGAAGTAAGTGTAAGTGAAATACAGAAGGTTAATTTTGAGGGGAAAAAAATAAAAATCGGTGTGAAAATCTTTTATACATGATGTCTGTATGTGACTGTAAGGAACCAGAGCTTCTACCCACCCTTCATACACACAGCTCCATATGCAATCATAGAATCACATTTGCTACAAAAGTCTTTCTCTGGAGCCAGCATCCTCAATGTTTGTCACACAGGGCAACTGAAGGCAGGTGAAAAGAAAAGTAAAACAGGAGAGAAATCAAATATCAAAAGAAAAGATAGATTTCTAAAGACAAGTTTGCTACATGTCTTTCTGCTGAACAGAAGGGTTTCTACATCCAGGCCCCTGTAAATTGCAAATACCACATTTGTTTTGTTTCTCTTCAAGAAAACATCATTTTTAAAACACAATTTCCAAAGAAGATAATGTCAGTACAACATTTCAACTGGTATGTCTGTAAATAATAATGCAGAAATACTTCTGTACTGTATCTGTAAAAACAACTACAAAAGCAGTGGTCTCAGTATTTCAGCAAATCTTTTGATTGAATTAAAGTACTTCATATAAATTACAGTCTAAAATGTTACCTATCATGCAGAAGGGAATTTTTTTCCTCCTGTTTTCTCCTGATACTGAACTTGTAGTTTAGAGAGCTTGAAACTTTGTCAGCAGATGTAATCTTGCAATCCTTAAAACAGCTTTCTCTGTGTTATTCATGCTTGCATGAATGCAGGTTGAGGTGATTCAAAACCGTAGAGTACTAGCAATGATTTTCTTAGTGAATGACACTATTGTATTGACAGAGGAATAATTTGGGATATAATGACTAAAACAGGCATAAAACTGAAATGATGTATTCAATGGACAGATATAATCTAAAAGTCATAAAGAAGCGTGTGTCAGTAACTATACAGCTTCTATGGCTGAACAGAACTAGTACAGTTCCTGTGAATTCTGGGTGTTGCTTTCTATTCTCTGTTCTAAAAGGCACTTACATCTGGGGTGTATTTTAACATTTCAGAGCATCTCCAGTTTAAATATTTGAGATAATGGCAAACTGTCTGTAACTGATCATCAAAAGAGTCATACTTCATAATTATCAACAAGAAAAGAGCTTTTTTTCTTTTTATTTTTGTTGCAGAAAAAGCAAAAAAGCATTATCAGGAGAACATCGGTCTGGATTTCTGCCTCCAGTGCTATTATCTCAGTCAACCTTCTACTTAGCTGAGTAAAGAATTCTGGGTTATTTTAGGTCCTGTTGACAGTGAAGTGCACCATTCTATTTATTAGCTGCATGTACTTTACATGCATTCCAGTTTCACCACAAATCCTGACGGATCCATAATCTACATACAGTATTATTTGTTTCATAAATCAGATTTCTGCTTTCCTAGGTTAAAATATAACTAATATCTTCAGTAATGAACAGAAGCCCATTAGAGTCTCAATAATCAGAAGCTGTTAAGAGAAACACTGTTAGAAATTACAGACATTTTCTTCAGAAATTTAAAAATCTTAGGAAAACAGCTACAGCCTAGGAAGAGAATACTGCCACTAAAATCATGATTCTACAAATCTTGGCACATGCTGTCTCAAATGAAACCTAATTTTTTTTTAATGCGAGTTTTACGAATGTCTTTCTATCATTAAATCTCTAAGCACATGTATAGCATAGATAACAATGAAATTTGACATATTGAGAAATGCTAATGAGTACAGATGTATCCCATGGAATAAGCACTATAAATCCTCCAGAACGACATCTTCAGGCAAAAACCTGAATAAGTTTTATAGTAAGCCTTGAAGGTCAACAAACATAGTCTTGATCTAAGCAGTGGAATCAAAATCAAGATCCAGGGCTACTATGTCAGTTAAACTCTGCCAAAAGCTTTTGGAGGTCCGTTTAAGGACAGTGGGTAGCCATAATTGCCATGGGACTATATAAGAAATGGCACATCCAGCATCGTCTTGAATTTTCATAAGAAAATAAAATTGCATCAAAGAATTTATGAAAATGCTTCAGTTATACTGCTGATGAGAGCAAAGACTGCATTTTAGATTGCACACCTTTCCGGGATCACCTAGGAATTGAAGGTCTAAGTACCTTTGAGGACCAGGTATACATTACTCATCTGAGGGAATCTAGTGCTTGTGCGACAGCAGAGGTACTAGGCTAGTCCGGTCCTCAGCCCAAGCCAGACTTTGCCTTCCAGCTCAGCTTCTTAGCTTGCATTTGCTGCCACGACAACATCTCCAGGGAGACATTATTGTGACCTTTCAATATACAAAGGGAGCTTACAAGAAAAGCAAGAGAGAGACTTTTCACCAAGGCAGTGACAGAATAAGGGGCAATGGTTTTAAACTGAAAGAGAGTAGATTTAGACTGGACATGAGGAAGGCATTCTCTATAGTAAGGGTGGTGAGACACCGGAACAGGTTTCCCAGAGAAGCTGTAGATAGCTCATCATTGGAAGTGTTCAAGGTCAGGTTGGGTGGGCCTTTGAGCAACCTGATCTAGTGAAAGATGTTCCTGCCCATGGCAGGGGGGTTGGACTACATGATCTTGGGAGCTGTGCAAGTTCTGCAGCTCTCTGCCCAAGCATGGTAATTGGCATGGGTTGGACTTGGTTGACAATGATGTTAGCAAAGCCTGATGGCAAAGGGGGGGGCAAATCAGAAGAAATTGCAGCAGTAACCCGTTAAACAGAAAACGATACAAAAGACAGAAGCAAATTGACCCCATCCGAAAGGAATTTTTGAGGTGGCTCTGAGATCCTGGGGAAGAAATGGAGAAGTGGCACAAAAGCCCAACTGTCAAGCTAGCAGTATAAGCCAAAGAGGTAAGTGACAGATCAAGAGTAGCTGAAAGCAGAAGTAGCCACCAAAGCAAGCTGTGAGCCTACCCCCAGTTCAAGGGAATCTTACAAACAATTGCTTAGCAAGTTGTGTGAAATCAGCTCCTGCAATGAGCGCCCTGCCTCTGGTCAGGAAGAGGAGAGGGAAAAAGGTGTTTATTGAATATTTAGGATACAGGGACCCAGCATAACCAATCCCATTAAGCACCGAGCCCTCACAGACACCAGTGCCCCACATACCCTGTTACTCTCATACCAAATATAAGAGATGCCTACTGCTGCTACTGGAGTGGCTGGGGGCATGACCCAGCTAGCTGTGCTGCAGGAACCAATTAGTCTTAATAGTGACTAGTGGGAGCACATGACTCCTATGAGAGGTCCAATTAGGACTAGATTACCAGAAGGGTGGAGACCACAAAGACCCATGGGGACACAAATAGGCTTTTGCCATTACTGCTGAAGAGGGATACCAAGTCTTACCTGAGCTCTCTGAACTGACTGAACAATCAGAGGTTGTGAGCCTTGTGCAAGTCCCTGAAAAATATATAAGTTTTAAAGCTTCTTGGGACAGACATTACATTTTTTCCAAATGACTAAAACACTGCGCTACATGTGTAGGCTGTAAAAGAACAGAAATGGAAGAGAAAAGATTGAAATAAGGGAAACCTGAACCCCTCAGATAATATCTGTTATCCTTCAGATGAGCAAAGTTAATCCATTTGTTTTAAGAGCCTGTAGGAGATGACCCCCTAGAGGAATAAACTTCTTCAGTAAACAGACTAGTGCAATAATTTTCTTTGGCCAAATGAAATTGATTCAGGTTATTAATAGTTATGTAATGAAAGTCTCACTATTTCTTTTTAGAACTCACAGCATTGTACACAATTATTAAAAAAAAAAAAAACCACCAGAAAGTGAGTCTATATTGTATAGAATTCCAAAGCCACTAATTGAAAATGTATTATGAAGAGGGATGCATAGCTAAGATACTTTATTCAGTCCAGTAACAGATTCAATGACATTTGCAGCAATAGCTCTCTATTATCTACATTGTATTACTTGGTAAATTTAGCAGAAAGAAGGGGATGGGAAAATATGAACACAAGAAATATGAAAATAATGAAACTTTAATGTAGCACAAAAAGTGTGACAGATGTAATACCGCAAAGAGTCATTAAATACTTCCTAGTCCATCTCTTTTTATTTCTCTCATCCTGTCACTATCAATTATTCCTAATGTTTCTCCTTGTTCCTGCTAGACTTAAGGAAGCAAAATTAATTTATGTTTTTTGCTTGTTATCTCTCCATCTAAACTGGCTACTGACATTTCAAGATGCTGAACTGCATGATGCAAAATCTCTTTTAGCAGAGGAAAAGATAACCATTTTATGAGGTAAGCCACAAATCATTTTAGTATTTGTTTGTTTCTAGTGTTCAAATCTTAAAAAAAAAACACATCTAAAAAATAGAAATGGTTACAGTTCTTAGCTAACCTCTTTATGTTACATTTACTTCTTGGTTTTAGACCCACAGCATATTCCAGTAGAACTGGATTAGTCTTTTTAGTATGGATCAATGCAGATGAAAGAGTGCCCTGAGCAGAACTCATTTGTCCTTGTCAGCTGTGGATAACCAACTAATATACTTAAAATAAAATTACACTGAAATAAGCTGATCTTATTAGGTTTGTTGAAGTAATAAGTACTACTAAGTCTTTAAGACCTAATTTAAAGTTGCAATAGCCTACAAAGATGTACTGAATTCACCTAAAGCAATATTTTATATGGTAGACTGAAGTAGTCTAGCATACAGAATGAAAGCATTTTTTTCCATAAAAACAAGCTGCTCATTCTGCAGACAAAATAATGCCAAAATTAAATTAATTATTACTTAATTCTACTGATTCTTTTCAGTTCAAAATATTTCTAATAAATATAACCCATGAAAAATATACAGTAATCAGTAAAACATTAACATAGCCATTTTCATTATAGACGTCCAGGCTATTCCAGGCCAATTTATTTGAATATTTAGAGGGATGCATTATGTAAGTGCAAGATCAGTGTTAGCCTTATTTCTGCAATAGCACAGAAGGGTTACTTTCTGCAGCTTGGCAGGCTCAGTTGTGGACATTAGGGCCTTGCTTTCACTTCCATTTAAAATATACCCTTACAGTAGCCATTAAAATCAGATTCAAGAGTGCATTACAAAGTATTGGGGAACACTTTGTTAGATAATCTTAAAAAAAAATCCCATCATATATAAATGAGTATTTTTCCATTTGCTTCACATTTTGAATGCACATAACAGTCTTTTGCTTTTTTTCCAATTACTTATATAATTAGATTGGGTTAGTTTTATGTTAAGTAAATATTAAAATATTGGGAAATATATACGGGAAATATAACTTTCATGAATTAAAATTCCAGTTCTGCAAAATACAGAAGTCCTTTGTATCCTGTTCACTGCACAAAGTTATATACATGCTTAAATACCTTTACAATGCAGAAGCTGCATGATTATGAAGAATCAGAAAGACTCATGGAATCTACTCTGTTGGCAAATTTGACGTATGTAGGAAATCATTGATGCCTGTTGCCTCTTTCAGCTAGAATGAGATCCTAGATATCTTCAGTTCATAGGTGGGGATTTCACTATGCAAATGTAACTTCTGGTGATGAGAGACAGAGTGGCTATTTTCAATAGCAATCGCATAAGATATTTTAGACTGAGGTAGCAAAAATCCTGGCTGTTCCTGGCAGAACGACTCCAAAATACCGAAATACCGATTTCATTGGCATCCCAACGAAATCCTTCTGGTTTTGTTTTGCCAGCTTCTGTGCTGGAACTTTTCTCAACTTCCCCACTTAGACTGCAACCCTGGGAACTAATATGACAGCTGAGACAGCAACCCAGCCTGCTCTCTGGTCATGAAATCCAACAGAGGAGAAGCCTGACACACAGAGTCTATCCCCTCCGAGTCTTGAACTGGATCTTTTTCTTCTTTGGAGTTAAAAAGGGCAATATGTCTTTTGCTGTGCAAGCTGGGTAAAAGGAAATCACTTCTGGATCCTGAATTACTTCCCCCCCCACCCCCTTAACTGGTCACCTTTAATTAGAACAGAAAGTGTTTATGAACCTCCAAATGAAACAGAGGGATTCCTACATGTATTCAATACCATTAACTTGGTTAAAAAACAAAGGAAAAATGGACCACTATAATATTTCTTGAATATATTTACCTGTCAACTTTGAAGATCACAAATAACTCAGATCTCAGGTATGGGCTTATTTAATAAATGAAATATCCAGTATTTGCTACCATATTTGCTCAGCCACTGAGGATCTAAGAACTATGTTAGCCTGCTGATCACGTGCTGTCTCTCCATCTATGGGAAACCTAGTACACAAGGAGTAATATAGAAAACACAGAAGTATCTGGTATCTGATCCTCTATTAGAGTATTTTTCACACCTCCCAAATTACCTTTGGCTGCTGGGAGCAGTAAGGTTTAAAAAGAAAGTGCTCAACTAAGCAACTTGTTTACTTGATATATATGATTAAGCTCACTTATTTGTCCCTGGTTTCCTCTAGTCGGATATATACCTCTTTTTACCTGTGTTCTTTAACAAAAGGAATTATATATATTACCACCCAATCTCCAGTGAAAATAAGGCCTAGCATTTAACCTCTATTCATGCATGTACTTTTAGGACGTCTAGTTCACACAAAGCAGTTCAGTTTTTCTAGGTCTGTGTGTCAGCACAACTATCCATCCAATAGAATTTGAAAGTACAGTTTGAGAGATTTCTCTGTTGCCTTGAGAAATGGAGAGGACATAGACTATTCCCTCAGCAAAGGCTACAGCCAGTCTGTTAGCACAGTCTCCCATTTTCTCACTTTCTTAAATATGTTATCACAGAGACACTACCACCGTCACTGATGGGCTTGGCCTCGGCCAGCAGCGGGTCCCTCTTGGAGCCGGCTGGCATTGGCTCTATCAGACACGGGGGAAGTTTCTAGCAGCTTCTCACAGAAGCCACCCCTGCAGCCCCCCGCTACCAAAACCTTGCCACACAAACCAATACCCACTGAAATGCAGGTCAGATGTCTGTGGGTCCTCCTGAAAGAACTGACTTGGCTTTTGCCAAGGTGAAAACAATATCCAGCTCAGCTCTTCAGGATGTCCCTTTCTGAAAGGCTTGAGCTGTCCCTATCTCTGATGGTATGATAGGAGCCCATAGGTTTGAGGCAACTCTGCACAGACTTTTTTCTTACAGTGATATCCTGGAAGACCAGAATGGCTTTTAAATTCAGAAAAGACCAGGTTATATTTTACAATATAAACTAGCATAGTTTACTCTTAACTAAAAATACTCAAAAGAATTGTGTCAGGTAAAATCTGAGTAGCTTGTGATTTTATACTGTGCTGCTTTTGGATACTATATGCTCTCCCAATGGACCTCTACTTGCTGACTTGGTTTCAGCTGCCTAAGTCAAAGATTTTCTGAGATGCAGCAAAATCTGCACAGTCTGCTCTTATCCATGGGATATTTTTTCCTCCCTCCATCGCTCCTAAAGCCTTTCTGTGCCATCCCTTCTCCTTCCAGTAACCTGTCGGTGTCTGTACGAACTGCAAGCCCTCACCTCATTGCTGTGCCTCTCTGATTGCCTGTCCTTCTCATGTCGTGCGGTTCCTGCAACCTTCTCTCCTAGACCAGCTGTTGAAAGAGTGAGCAACCACCCCTTTCCAGGAGGCTTCTGTCCTACCCAATCCTGCTTCTTACAGGAACAGTACCTGAAGGCTGAAAACAAGGCACACATGTCTTTTGCCAAAGATTTCTTCTAGGAATTTTTTTTTTTCTTTCTGATCTTCCTTACTATTTTGAATCTTTCTGTCGGTGTGGACATGTAGCAGCTTCTAACCTCTGCAATGGTACAGTTTGAGTCAGTTCTCCCTGTTCCTCTTGGGAAACTAACACAGAAGGGTGTTTTGTACCACAAAACAACGAACATCCATCACTAGATGGCTGGCATTTTGGGGTTTTTATTAGCTGGAAATGAACTAAGAAATGTGAAATGAGTTTTAGGAGCAATTCCAGACAGATAGCTAAAGAACGGAGATGGCATACAAAACTAGCTTTCTCAAAGTTACCAATGATCTCTAAGTAAAGTCAGCAAAGTGACATGCTGCACTGAAGCAAAAATTGGTGAACAATTACTGAGTGCTATCTATCTGATAGACTAGCCAGTTAGCAGTTTTATTCTAGAAATCTGAATTTGTAGACAGAAAATTTTTTCTCGTCCTTTATGCAAAAAGAGGCATTTAAAACTAAACTAACAATATGGTTCATTTGAAAAGAAATGTCAGAATGTTTAAAATGCTGTTATAAGTGTGGATAAGTATGAAATCCATTTACGAATATACCACAAACTTGTGTCATTTATTTTTCTCTTTGACGATGTTGTGAGCTAATGATTAAATTTAAAATTCAGATTCTAAAAAAAATTATAGACTTCTTTTCTGTCAGATCCGGAGACAGCATTGGGAGTTTGGTTACGGCCTCAGCAAAGTACAAGTTTGCTTTGCAGAAAGCGGAACATACTTTTAGGGCACAGCAGGAGCCATCATCTCCCTTGGGTCAGGTGCCAGGAGCAGCAGGGGCTCCCCATGGCGGAGGGCCGTCAGGGCAGAGCCTGGCAGCCAGGGCCCATCACACCACCCCAACCAGGAGCAGGGCAGCCCAGGGGCACCGGGGCAGACCCAGCCCCAGGCATCGGGCACCTCCGTGGGGTTGGGGACAAGCTGAGATGTGGGCCTCCAGGTGGGCCCATGGCCAGGCAGGGCAGGGCTGTGGGGAGCTGGAGACTGGCCCTGCTGTGGCGTCGCTGGGCTGAGGGCCCGGGGGGGCTGACATGGGATGCTGGGCCATGGGCAGGGTCGGGGGGAGGCTTTGGGGGGCCAGTCAGGACTGGTGGTGCTCTCAGGACATGGAGTAATGGCATCATGTTCCCTGACCATTCTGGCTGGTCAGAAAACCTAAAGAAAATAAAGCAGAGACTTAACATTTAGAAGCTCAAGGCAAAATTAGAAAAGGACACTACTTAGTCAAAAGATTAATGGGAGAAGCTGTGTTCAAGGACCTAAATGCTTATTATGACAGCTGTGAAAAACAAACACTTTGCAAGTGCAGTAAGGTTTGGTATACATGCTAATGCACCAGAAGTTGTAAAAAAGACTCCTGAAGGTTTCTAAAGAGCAACAATCTAACACAGATTGCAGTTGTTTGCAAATTTATGTTAGGCCAGTAAATGTTAGATATGAATGGCACCAGGCAATATATAAAGTTTAAGAATGCAGATTAATGTGAAAACTGGGTCCAAACAGCCTGTAAAGTCCTATATGAGAGAGTGACTTTTCATTTCCCCATGTTAGTAAGGAACAAAAAACAGAACGAGTTAATTATTGTGGACTTTTTCTCTGCTGGACCCCTGGAGATTTCCCCTGAGATAGAAAACTGAATTAAGCAAAGCATTTATGCTTAACTTTGTCAAAGTCAGAAAAGAGTAGTAGGTTCATCCCATCCTGACTGTAAAATTTGCCAGTAAATAAGAAACTGTAAAACTGAGATTTTCTATCAACTCCTAAACAACAGAATTATCAAAAGACAGATAACAATACCAAAGGGTCATAAGACTTGACAGAGAAAAATCAATACCACTAAGACCCTCTCTGCTTAGGAAAGCAGTTAAGCATATGCTTAAATCTACACAAAAGGTTTGGTGCAAAAAATTCTGCATTTTGTCCATGATTGTGTACATACTCGGGGCACACTCTGAGCTGAGGACTGTTACCAAAAATTAATGAGACCATTGTGAAGGCACCTGTTAATTCAATGAGTTTGAAACAGCCAAGTGAGAAACTCTGCGAATATCCATGAACTATCAGAGAAACTCAATGAAAACTTATCTTTTCTGGTCCTGTTCCCTTTTGCTTAATTTTTTACATTAAGTATTTAATCTAAAAAGTCCACTCATAAGAGTAGTATTATTGTATAGCAGACTAACTAATGCATAATATTATCTATCAATATTCATATTTTTCCCATGGCAACGGCTGTATGGGTACAGTACACTGTGCTCCAAATCTATATATCAAATAGTTCAATATCCTAAGATTTTCTTTACTTGTAACTCAAACACTATTTCAGTGTTACTGAGTATGTATCTTATATTAGTAAATATAACTTTTTAAACAGTAAAAAAAAAAGTGCAATAAATCTCAGTTTAAGTATGATCAAAGACATGATACCCTAAGGATCCCAAAACAAAGAACTTTGGGGGAGTGAAGGTATGAGTTGTTTTCCAGAAATCTCCTGACCTCACAAACCTAGGACTTGCTGCCTTAAGTTTTAAGGTATATTTTAATCCTTGTCCAGTGTAAGATATATGAAAAAATACACCATTTTTTGGAAAATCTACAACTTTAACTGTGTACAAAGCAGTCGCAGACAGACTGCTGTGTTAGCATGAGAGACTGAGATACTAAAGCCAATATCTTAAAAATACTTCAGCACTAAGGGTAAGATCCACTTTCCCTAATTTGTAGATGCTTTCTGAGCCAGTACCTATACCGTAAATTCCTAACTTGTCTGTGTATTCAGTGAAGAAGAGAGTATCTTTCACGGTCATCAGAGCAAGATCTGGTTGCGGATCTCCGTTGGAAATTAAGCAATATTTTTAACAGCACTGCATCCCGTTGCTGATCCCTGAATAGTTATTTCGGTCTTAGTCTGACAGAAGGCAAAGAATGGAATGGACTACAGAATATTTTTTCATGTTTTGAAGGCACGCAACATGATGACCAATGCCAGCTAAAAAGATAAGTAAAACCATACTGAGATTTCACAGACAATCAGAATAAGGAGACCTGTTTTGAATCAGAGATCTTGCCTCACACAATAAGGTGACTTATTTGAGCTGACCAAGAGGAGTGAAGTGCAACCCCGTCTGAGATGACTCTGACTGTCCATTTTACTCCTACAGGGTGCATAGGTGAGAAAGAATGGGAATTTGGCTATCAATCAGGAAAATAGTATCAGAAGGCTTGTATTTAAAAAAAAAAAATATCAAAAACTTTAGCGGGGCAAGAACTACCCTAGGATTCAAACTGGTTTTGCCCTTCTTAGTCAGGGCATGTGTGTGCTGGAAGGTTTTGCATGTGGAGGAAATTATTTGACAAGCATGAAAAATGAGAAAAGACTCCAGAAATCGCTGTGTTAAATACAAACTGACAGCATTCCTCAGATGGTAGGTTTGAATTAACCTTTAGTCCCTTATAAAAATGCACCAGTTTTTGTATGCTGTTCTGAAACAGAATGTTTACAGATCTTAGTTCACCGATCATCAGAGTAAGAGGGTAGAGAATAACTTGTAGAACAGCTATAATTCAAAAGTACACATCTTGGTACTTGAACCAGTTTGGTATTTGTGACATGGGTTTTCACTGTAGTTAACAGTTAAGTGGCTGTCAAGCACATTTGCAAGTGATAGGAAGAAGTTGCTGTGTAGGAAGCTGAGGTATGTACCAAATATTATTCCATTGTTAACAATTCTATTTACTCCTGCATCCTCATTACTGTCAATAATTTTTGTTACATTCTGAGACCTTGAAATTCTGCACCTCTGTGCTGACTTCTGCTGAAAAGGGAAGAGATTTTTGGCAGCTGTAGCTGTATACTGTAGGAAAAAAAATGACAAGAAGCCTGCAAGTCTGGAAGACACTTTAAAACTTCAGATGTGAAGGATGTGAAACCCTTTTTCTTCCTTTCTGTATGTGCGTATGTCATTCGCTAAAGCTGTAGGAACTGCTTTGACTGAAACATCCTCAGCTCAGCAAATCCCCACCAAATCTAGGGAAGGAGTCCAAGAGAGTCTGGGCTGGATTCCATCCAAATTTTCCCAGGATCCATGGCCTTAATGCAGTTTACCTAATCCACCTTTGTGGCATGGTGGTCTGCATGATGTAGCATATAGTCTCCATCCCTAATAAAATTTATCTGGTAGGATTCAAGTCTGTGACTGGGGCAGGTGCAACAGTTGGAATGGCTCAAGAGCAGAGAATGTGCAAAATCCTCTTGGCCAAGACAAGTTGCACAAACTTAAAAAAAGGTAGAGAAGGAATGTTGCTGGTATTCATTTATTGGCAAGACCATGTGAGCCTGAACTAATTTATCTAGCAAGCAGAGAAATAAGAGCAGCTGCAGAGTTTGGTCTTCTGCATCTTAGATACCTGTATGCCATGGTTACAGCTGGGAAAGTTAATTTTCTTTCTAGTGATTGCTGTGAAAGGAATGTCAATAATGCATATCATTTTAGTTGTTGCTAGGTAATGTTTATACTTTTCAAGGAATCTTTTCAGCTTCCCATAGAAACTTAGAAGGAGCACAACCAGAACAACAGAATGGTCAGTGGAATATTCCATACCATAAACGTCATGCAAATGGGGGTTGGCTGGTGAGGGGGGGAATCCACAATAACTGCTTGGGAAGGTGCTAGTTCACCAGGTGGTTAGAGTGACTTGTGTCATCATTATTATTATTATTGTTATTTTTATTTTCCCTTTCTATTAGTGTTCTATTAAACTGTCTTTATCTCAGCCCACGAGGTTTTTTCCTTTCCCTTTCCCTTCCTTTTCTCCCTCTTCTCCCTGCCCTTCTAGGGGGAAGGGGGACAACTGTGCAAGCAGCTGCATGGTCCTAGCTACTGGCTGGGGTTAAACCATGACACTGTGTTAGAAGAAATGTTTGTTCTTTGGACTGTACAGGAAGACATAGATATGTATAGTCAGATTGCAACATCTATCTTGTGACACATAATCTCAGGTAGGATTAATTTTACTTCTGTTTACCCTATTTGGTGTCCAGAAACATTAGCTCTAAAGAAAGCTTGGCTCCTACCTGCTGGCATGGCTTTTGGATTAAAGTGTAAGATCCACAGAACAGTAAAGCCAAACAGCTGAAATCCTGAGGACATCCCAGCCCAGAAGTTGCCTGCTGAAATGCTTGGCAGGGAAGCTCACATCTATCAATAACAGTAATTTATCTGAGTAAGGATCAGTGGGATCAATGGCATTGTTTTAGAATTACTTGGGCCAGAACAAAGTTTTGAAATGCAAGATTTTTCCCAGGAAGGAAACCCTCCATTGTAGTCACTTCTAATAATGGACCCCACTTCCAGTGCAATCACCAAGCACTGGGGAAAAAAAACCCACACTGCTTTATATCTTCTGCCTCTCTTGTCATCTGTGTCCATCAAAGCAGTGTGATGTGTTTTTAAAAAAAATAATATGCTCATATTTTCATAACACTTAGAGATTTCTATTGATAAATTTTCACAGTGATTAAGTCAGAATTGCTCAGGAACTGAAACAGAACCAGACCATCAGCCAGTGGCAGCCAGTGACTCACTGACTTCAATAGAATTGGTTGTTTATCAGTAGCTGAGATACAGAATTTTATTCATTTTCTGTTTCTTGGTTTAATGTAAGTTTAATGCAGGAATCATGCCCAAGCTGCATAAGCAATTACTGTCCTTTCTTGTTGCGGTGTGTTACCCTTGGCCAGCAGCCTGCTGCCCACCCAGCTGCTCTCTCACTCCCCCTCCTCAACAGGACAGAGGGAGAAAATAGCATGGAAAAGCTCATGAGTTGAGATAAAGACAGGGAGACTGCTTACCAGTTACCATCATGAGCAAAACAGACTTGACTTTGGGGAAGGTAATTTAATTTATTGCCAGTTAAGACAGATCCGGGTAGTGAGAAACAAAAACAAATTTTAAAACACCACCTTCTCCCTTCTTCTTATTTGACCTTGTTGTTCACACTACTGTTTCTCACTATTTTTCTTCCCTCCTCCCATGCCCGTGAGGTATTTTCTACCCTTTCTTAGATATGTTTACACAGAGGCACCACCATGTTGGCTGAGGGACTTAGCTTTGTCCTGCAGTGGGATCATTGGAGACAGCTGGAAGTGCCAGCATGGGCAGCCCCGGCCTCTCCTCACAGAGGCCATCCCCACAGTCCCCTGCTACCAAAACCTTGCCACCTACACACAATGCACTTATGCACAAAACTTTTCTTCCCTTTTGATGTTAGTTCCATCATCTACAGTTAACTTACCATGTCTTCACTTAACTGACCAAAGTTCTTCTTAGAGCAAAGTCAGCCATTTGCAGCCATGCAGACTCTGAAGAGTACAGTTTTCTAAGATGTGCTACAAAGATGGTCAGGGACCTAGAGCACATGGCCTTTGAAGAGATATGAAGAGCCATCAGCTTATTTAGCTTTGTGAAGAAGATGATCTGATACCTGCCTGCAACTATTTGAAAAGCAGTGCAAAACATGAGAGTCAGCCTCTTTTCAGTACTCTCAGGTGACAGGGACATAAACTTGTGCCTTGGAAGGTACCGGTTGGACTTAAGGCAGCAAATTTTCACCATAAGGATAGTGCAGCATTGAAACATGTTGCCTAGAGAGACTGTGAAACTGCCAAGTTCATTACTTGGCTAGACAAAGCCACAGCTGACCTGACCTAATGTTGATCAAACTGCCTCATGAGGGAGGCTGGACTACTTGACACACAGAGGTCACTTCCAACAAACATTTCTGGAATTTTATGATTCTCATTTTTCACCCCTTTGTTGATCCAAATAATTAGCATTGAATCATGCAGATCCACGAATACATTCAAAGACCGAGTGAAACAATTACTTAGCTTAGTCCATCCTACTCAAGTAGACCTCTGCTTGCTCTCTACTATGGAGCCTTCATCAGTTTTATTTTTAAAAGACATTAATTTGGGAAAGACTACAGAAATATGTACTTATGGATGAAAATGGTTCTGTAACTGTTATTCTGTACCTCTTACTATTAAAAATATCTCAGATATATTTATACTACGAGGATTTTCCTGACATGGTGAGACATCAGATTGCTGATGGAAACTATCCACATACCTAATATTTCACCTCCAACAAGTACTTATCCTTGGACAGAGCTTCTGTATCTGTCCTCATAAACTTCACTGCTGAAGTATAAGTAATGTTTCTCATTTGGTTTGCTGTAATCTGGACTATCTAACATTTAAGAAACCTTCCAGCACATATGATTTTTTCAGAATACCATAATCAAATAAGTATATATTCAGTACTTTCCAGCATCTAACCCTGATTTGGAAAGAATATTTACTTATATGTTAAAAGGAGTGTAATCTCTTAGCAGACAGAGATCTATGAACTGGTATATGCTAGTAAATTAAGAAAAAATTACTCGTAAAAAATGCTGTGAAAAACAACACTGAAATAGATTATTTCTCTCCACTATTTTTTGTGAGTTTTGTCTGCTGTAATACTTTTTTTTGCTAGCAAGTCTCAGGTGTGTTTTCCTCTTACAGCACTTCAGAAACCACTTTGTAGAATATAAATGTGACAAATCTTCCATTCTCTCACATTTGAATAAACTGCAAACACCCTTGAAGTTGTCATGACCTCCTTTTGCAAACTCTTTGAGATCTACAGATGAAAAGTACTATATGATACTATATAGATATCATCTATCTCTTTATACACTTAGGGACAACTGCTATTTATTTTCAGCTATTTGTCACATCAGACAGTGTTTAAATTCCAGATTTGCTAAATGTTCGAAAATAGTTTCCATCTGCATCATTGAATGTCACTCCTCGCCTTTGGGCAACATTTTGGAGAATTTCCAGAGCCATGTGCCGAAATGGACAGTTTCAACATCTAATTATATTTTGGCATTGTTTGTTCATAATTTCTTTGTATTTATAAATTTATACAGTGAGAATTATTTGGTAAACTGATTCCTGTTTTAACAGCAGTTTCTTTTCAGCTACCTGCCTGTAACATTCTTCCAATGATATTCACTGTCTGAAAACTATGTACTTAATAGTACAGTCTGTCCAGAATAGGACTTGATAGAGATATGAGGGTCTATACTGTATCACAAGCATGTTTTGCCTACATGTCAAACAACAAAGTGCAGACAGATTGTCATATGCAATGCCAAGTGCGGCTGTATTATCTTTGACTCAGTATGGCACTAATTTCTAATTAAAGTTACACATCTCTTGATTGAAGCAGGCTAGTATCCTGCTGTTTTGGCAAATGAGCAAAGCAAGCTTGTGATGATTGTGCACGATAATCCTTGTAGGTGTACCCTAAATGCAATTTTTTTTTTTTTAAATGACCATGAAAGAGCAAGGAGCTGACTTCCCAATTTGCAAGACAGAACATACGAGACAGAGAAAATGGCTGTCATCCCCTATCCTTTAGCTATTAGTTAGCAGCACCAACTAATAACTAACTGGTTAGTAGCTGATTAACCAGAACATAATTTGCCAGCAATTTTTTCTGCTACATGAGCTTTTAGTAGGTCATTCTCAGTTCTTTTACCCCAAAGAAAGAAATAATCTCTGAATTCCTAGTACTCTGCATGTATGTGGCCATGCCCAACATGGGAGTAAGCTGCAGCATTCTGCCTAGCCTCCAGTTTTGGAGCATGAGTGATACCCATGGCTGCAGATAGGCTTGCATGGCAAAATGTAGGGATGGCAAATCAGGTCAGGATAGAAGCTTTCTGGGTCCAGTCTGAACAAAGCACTATATCATGTATATTCTACCTTTCTGGTACTCAATATGGGCAAAGCCTGACTCTCAGGCACATGTTGTGGGCAACTCACTATGTGCAGGGTGCAAAGTGTGGTGCAGATTCTCCTCTCCTCTCTGAGCTTTCTTATCCCAAGGCAGTAACCGATTCACTCTGTATCAGTGCCTGGGAATGAACTGATATGTATTTGCAGTACGGATAACCATAGTACTAGCACTATTGTGGATCCAAACAGAGAGAGGATCTGTTTGGAAATATAGACACCCCTAAACAGTTACACCACTTCTTGCAGCTTTGTAAGTGCATTTAGGACTTGGTTCCAGGTACCTGTGAAACACTGCACTATACTCTATAGATATTTCTGTTTCAAGATATCTTTATTTAGAGGGGTCTACAAAGTTTATACTATTCAGTTCAAACTCTAAAAAAGAAGGGTCACTTACTGTCAGGAACCGTGTATTCTGCTCTATTGGCTACCACACTTTTGCTAGGTTAAATCTCTGTTATTAAAGAGAAGATGTTATCTTAGGTATTCACCGAATGATATGGAAGTGTCATTGCTAAAGAGAACTACATTAGGAAAATGGATATTTTTAAAATTGTTTGCAGAGTAGCAGACCGCAAACAAGAAAATGTTCTGCCTTTATTTTGCATATAGTACACTGTATTTCCAAAAGGAGGATTATGAGATCACTCATAATTTTCTTATGAAAAAATAATGGAACCTTTAATGAATCCTCAATGTAGGATCATCTGTTTTTTTGCCTGAGAAAACTTCATATGTCTTGGCACTATTCTAAAATTTGCTGAGGAACAAAGGCAAATGCTTAGCTAGTTATGCCATGCATTATTTAGTAGAGAAAACAAAATCTGTTTGTAGGAAATTAAGCTACAATTTAGAAAATAAAATCAGATGAGGCGATTCAATTGCCTAAAGTCTAAAAAATGCTGCAATAAATGTAAACAACTACCAGTAAATTAGTTTAACCATTATCAATGTCATTTCTTATCTTGCAGCCCAGGTACAACATCTGCTTTTGAATAATATACTCATTCCTTTCTAGAATTTCAAGCCAGCAGTGATCTGAATTTTATTGTTCAGGACAGCAGATGACAAGAGGTAATTTTTTGTTAATACTATAATCCCTTTTACCATAAGCACTGTACAACTTCTTGCATGATGCATCCTGAGCCTTCAGGCGCTTCCACACCATGTCTACATGTCTACATACACCAAGGACACAGGTCACGAAGGAAGAAAAGTAAGCTGAAAGGCAGACTCTGTGCAAGTCCACAGGGGGGTAAACTGGTGATTAATAAATCTAAAGTAGAAAATAATAAAAGAAATCAATAACTAAGGAAATTCTTCTTCTCCTTTGTTCACACAGGTGAATGTACAGTTCAATCTGTTTAGGCAATAAAATGTAAGATCTTCTGGAGATTGGATTGAAAACTACAGCTGGTAGTAAATAACAAGTAGGGAACAGGGAACTGTATGAGCTAACAAACACTGCAAGCATGTGAGCAAATAATTAAGTGAAATTCTGGCTTTGCATCAGAATGTTTTACTGGCCAGAAAGGGAAATTCTGGGGCAGTCTTCCTCTTAAAGCAGGGAGGACACAAACTGATTTAAAATTGTCAGCTTGATAAACTTATGAAAGGAATTACACAAATACTTGCCTATGATTGCTTTGTGATCTCCTTAGTGAACTAAGGGATCCCATCTGCTACCTGTGTGTCCCATGTCTGCTTCCAGCTTCTAAAAATCAGACTGACACCAAATTAAATGAGCCATTTTTTTCAGTAGATAATTTCAGTCCAAAAAAACTTACATTGTAACTTGACACTATAAGTTAAGGGTGGGAGAATATAATTGTTTTAGTTCACAAGTTGTGGATAAGAAACTGAGACAGGGAGAGAGGCGTAGTCTGACACACACAAGAATTTAGACATCTCAGCCTGGGTCTACACAGCACAGTAGGACTTGAGAAAACAATATCTGAAGAAGTAGAACCACATGCTGTGGGAAAGAGCCACTTTTGTGTTTGGGCCCCAAAAGCAGAACAGCCATAGTAGGGACTCACCACATATGTCTGTACTGGGAAAGGAAACAGTCCAGAGCCACCCTCTAGCTCTTGACCCAAATGGTACACCATGGATTGCATCCATACAGTTAGAATCTCTTATCCACCAGAACGCGGTAGCTTGTCCAAACTGCCTGTTGAGAATGCTCCCTCACCCGAGCAAAAGCTCAGACATATTTTGGGGTGTATCTGGAAGACTGCTAGCTGGCCCTAGGCCAAAACCAAGCCAGGGGCTGCATGCTGCAAAGCTGGGTACGTGTGCTCAGTCTTATTCCCTAACTCTTCTCAGCTTAATATTAGAGATGCAGCCACTGGGACTAATTAAACTAGGCACTGTGCTGTATTGGTATAGCTGTAACACTCCCCTCTAAAGTTCCTATAGATTAAGAAAAACTTCATAACTAATTCTGACAGACTTTCTGAACATATTAATTTTATTTAGAAACCGTACCTTTCAGAGCGTAAAACACTTTTCCTACTAGGTAGTGTAGGGACAGTTTTGACAATGAAATAAGCCCAAAGTTTTGGATTTCTTTTATCATTATCTCAGTTTTTATTTCTGATATCTTTGCATCTTAGCATGTGGAGAAAAGAAATATTAAGTGCAGAAAAGCCTTTGTATTTTTTATTCAGGTAGAATCTATTTCACAGAAACATTCACTGTTTCATTTCTGGATTGTGGATATCCCAAAATGAAAGCTATATAGTTGCAGAAAGGCAGCCTCCAGGAGACTGTAAGGGAATGCTCATGGACTGTCTGCACTGTTATGAAATAGACTCCGAAGGCTGATAGAAGATTTTGGCTACTCGTTGTCAGAACCATATTTAAAAAAGTGTTGTGGATACCTTCCTGATTTCTCCATCTAGGCTATAGTGGATATATAGGCCCTTGAAGTTAAGAAAAAAGTGTTTCTTGTTTAATGCACAGTTGACAGTCTGTTAGATATCTAAAATAAATTGAACTTCTGTAGATATAGGCTGTATTTCCTTTGAATGGCTATAGCTTCCCCTGTGGCTGCAATTCCTGTTGTGTAACACCTGAATAAAAGCAAAGTAGAGGCACAGTCCTCAGTCTGCTGTTTTCCTGTGCTTCATTTTGGTAACTTAAAGACGTGACTCTGTAATATCACTTCTTCTAAGACTCATGAAATTCTGGTGCTTTTGATGGCTTGCAACAGCCATTTGCCCTGTTAAGATGTCTCTGTAAGAAATATGTTGTTACTTAATCTTGCTTTGGAAAAGCCGGATATCAACAGAAGAACTCTGACGATCCAAAAAATATGATTTAGAGACAAATATTTTTGTTTAATTTAGGTCCTTTTGTATCTGAGTACCAACATGAGATTTTTCAACTGATACAAGCAGAAACCAAATAACGATGCATTTGCTTCTGAAGCTTATGGAGTAAGGTGAATTTTGCTTGACGAAGCAGAATAAAAGCATGCTATACTATGAATAACATTTATTGTTTCAGTAAGTTGCTCTATCTCTAAATTTAATCATAGCTAATCCTGTTTTAGAAAGGCAGATATTTAATTATTTATATTCTATCCCTCTGAGCTTATTGTAGAATTTTACTTTACCTCTACTGATAAATATGTAGAATATACATATAAACAGGTATAATATATTTTTATACTAATTCAACATGGCCGATTTTGAGTAGCAAAGCAGGCTGGAAGAGTGTTGCCTTTTGAGTTTATCATTTTAATCAAAATGTGCTCATCTTTAAATTTCATTAAAATTAAGCCAGTATTAAGAAGATAGATCTTAAATTATTGATGTTTTCTCTCTTCTAACTTAATGAAAGTGTTTTTACCTCTGCTGATAAAGTGAAGAATGAAATTTCATCACTTGACAATGCATAGGCACCAGAAAATGTGCAGCACTGAATTACAATGACGTACAGTCTCCTCTGAGTCATTACATGGTATGTCGTCAAATGTCGTGCGGTAACTCCTTTTTGCTTCAAGGGAACATTGCTCAACCTTGTAATTAAAGGGACCAGTAAAGCTGCTGTTTCCGGACTGGAATGGAAAAACTTAAACTTATTCATGATAATTAACTGTTTTAATGAAAGCTGGGTTTCCTTATAAACAGATAGTCCATAACTCATTTGTAAAAGAAATAAGAAACTATTGCATGGCTACTGGAATATACCTGTATTTTCTACAGCCAAGTGTTGGGTCAGAATAATCCAAAACTTTCTTGTGAAATACTGTATTTTTTGTAATATCCTTTAACAAACTCAGCACAGCAGATCCACTGCAATGAGCATTTCAGCCCACCTATAGAACAAGTTAATGCCTTGCTCCATGAAGTTCACACCAGCCTTTGATTCCCATAAGGACTGGCAGACTTCCCTGATGCACAGATTCTGTAGGAATGTGGGTTTAGCGGGTTTAGCAGGTATATCTTGATTGTGAGGTCAAATACAGGTAAGCAGGTATAACAGGTTCTGGAAAACTGGAACTGTTAATGAAAATGGTAACTGACACAGCAGTCTTGGAGAGAGAGCTGCTAGCAAGCCTTGTGTACTACCAGAATCCCAGCAAGCAAGTTACCATCACCACTGGACTACTGAGGACCCTAGAGGGAACCAATGCAACAAATGAGACTGCTACCTATTTGAACTCATCTGAAAAAAAGGATTAGAGACAAAATCAATGAGATAATACCAGATGCGTAAATTCAGTCTACATCCAGAGTAACTGTTTTGGCTGACTGTCAATCCAGAGTCTGGATTGCTGACAGAAAGATTAGTCCTTTCAAGTCTTGCAAACATCAACAAAAAGCCATATTTTCCAGATTGCTTCTTTTCCTCTATTTCTCTTTGTATCTATCTGTTTTGTTAGAGCAAGATAACAGCAGAACTTAAAGGTGAGTTAAACATCCTCCATGAAGAGCTCTAATGGAGATGTCTTACACAAAGGCTTTTGCCTTTCCAATAAATGGGGAATTGAAAGTAGCTTTTACACTGGGATTTATCATCCAAACTTCAATTTATTGAGAGTAATACACTAATACTGCTAAATTTAAAAGCAAGAAAGCAATTCAATTTCACTTGCTGGGAACAGCAGGCAATATTACTATTATTTGTTGGAGAGAGCTCAAGGTACTCTCAGCCTTTCAGTTTTCCTCTTATCTCCCTTGGATTTTAAGCATACTCTTGCTTGTAGAACTCTCCAACTATCCCAGAGGTGGACTGAATTTTTCGTGGCCTGCCCTTCTTCTAAGTTAGGTCAAGTTTCTCCTTTTTTCCCTGTTTTGCTGTATTTAATTTGTTTCTGGGGATTTTTGGACAAACCAGGAAAAATGGTTCTTCCAATTAGTAAAGCAACAGGATGCAAAGCCTTGTTCATATTTTCCTTCTGGGCTAAAGAGAATTGAGGCAAAGGAAAGGTATTGCTTACCAGTCTTATATCTTTATTATGTCTCTTACATTATTGATTTGATTTCTAGACTATTGCTGCAGTCTACCTGCTTATATTTTTGTCATCTGCTTTGCCTGGAATCTCATAATAGCAGAGATATCTTTAACAATATTTAGGTTATTTTCTATTGGAGAAGCTTTGAAGGAACCCCTAACCCAGAGATATGATTACAGTAAATAACAGTATACAGAATTACATCTTACACTAACACACATTTGCATATGCTACTGATATATGTATTTATAGTGCTACAATTTCTTTATGCAATTATACTCTAAGATCACCCTTCTGAGATGCTCCTAGCTTTTACCAGAAGTACATTTCATGTAAAAATGATGGGACTTTGAGACAGTTGACTAACTAACTTCTTTTACACTGCCTGTTTTATTTGCAAAATATTTTATCCTGGTTTGGGATAGTTGCATCTGTAAATCATGGTCAAATCTGGTAAATGGGTGAATAATAAGTAACAGAAAATCTTTATAGGCATAGAAATTCAAGGCCCAAATAGGAAAAGTATAGTATCAAGACTGCTCAGCTTGGACAGTGATAGTGACTGTGAAAGGCTGAATGTGATTAGAAGCTAAGGAGAAAAACATGATAATGAGATTCTGTCTCCTTTTCTATAGACTGGATAGAAATCACTTTTCAGGTGTGAAACCAAGACAGTTTTTCAGGCAAAATGAATTACAGCTTTGCAGACCTGGTTTAAAACTTACTTTCAAAGACCCTGATGAATAAATATCAATTATCTTTTCACGAGTAAGAAAAGCAGTACAGCCACTGTAGCAGTGCTTAATTTCAAAAAGAATTACATTAAAAATGAGAAAAACTTCGAGAGAGAAATGAAAAGAGGAAGACAAAGCTGCAAAATGTTGGCAGACAACACATTAGAAATTCAAAACAAATGTGCAGTATTTGCCAAAATGCTTTTAGAAACATCACAAAGAAGGAAGCCAGCATGGCTAAACAACACAATAATGGAGGTTATTTAAAATAAGAAGGCACATTTCAAAAACTTGAAATTGTATTAAAAGAAAAAAAGAAAGGAGGAAAAAAAGAGGTTTAGGTACAGCTTATTGAAAGGCATAAACACCTGTACTAAATCCTAGTTCAAATATGTATTGGTGAGGGAATCCTCTCCAGGGATGCCTTTGAAGAGATGGTCAAGGTATAAAAACATAGCTCAGAGAAGACAAAACCACAATAGACTCATGAAATTATTCTTTCCACCCAAGTTTACTAGCAAGCAAGGTAGAGCTTAGAGAGGCATCTATGTGACAACTCTTTTTACAGAAAAAATATTAGAGGATTTATCTAGAACCAACAGCAGAAGGTATGAGCAGTCTTTAGCATGTTTAGTCTGTGTTCTTTTTCTTCATGTTTGCAGACACACTCTTTCCACCAACATTAATTGAACTGAAGTTTCCAGGGTGGGGAAATGCAAGATTAGTTTCTTATTTCTAAAACTTTCATTTTTAAGAATTTGCTATCTGAACAATGACCATTGTTGTCTTTTTGGAGATGCTTTTACAACTATTCTTCATCACATAATGTGGTGAACGTTGTCTTTATAGCTGTTTGAGGAGAAAATAAGGTGGCCAGGGCTATAAATCAAAAACTGTGCCACTGACAAACATTAAACATCCTTACAACCCTATTTACCAGAGATATATTGAATCATATCAGAGCAAGTATTTCTTTGAAGCAGAGAACTGTCCAAAAATAAGCTAAAGAAAGTGTAGCAAACTGTTGTTTTACAAGGTTTGAGAATCATTTGCAGCAACTTGTGGCTCATCATAAATAATGATGATCATTTAGAAACCAGACACTAAGTGCAGCTGATGCCAGCCACGCTTCCCGAGGGTTGAATTGATCTTGCCTGCTATCAGTCTTCTAAACATTAGGCATCATGTCTAAACTACCAGTTTAGACTCTCACTATACTCAGAGAGATGTTTGTTCAAAGTATGGTTCATCCTACCAGCGTTAATGTGAATGAATGGGGAAGCACCCATCTTGCTCCTCTTCAGAGCCAGGAGTTAACCCCAATGTCTATGCTTCTAACTTTTAGTTGGCAAAAATTAAGTTGGGTAAATCTAGGCCTGACTGATTCATGAAGACCTTAAAAAGGATTGTTTCCTTCTTAATAGAGGAGGGACAGCTGTCTGATTCAGAGTGTGAATCAGAATTAAGGTATTTTTTTAGAAGTATAAATCATGTTATTACATAGTTTTCACAAAAAGTTACACTAGCTAAATCCTAGTGTCTCCTGGTTTTGAGATAAAGTGCATTTAAAGCAAATGAAAAAAAATGGAGCCAACAGCTCATTGAATATATCAGATTAGATGATACACAAGTGACTGAAGTATTTTCACACTAGTTTTCATGTGAAGGAAAAGTTCAGGAAGAAAGTGTAATGGAATATAATCCTGTTTGTCTAGATATGTAATGTGCATGTATGTATAAACAGGTACATCTATGATAGTTTGAAACCAGTAATGATAAAGAGTAAACAACTGCCTTCGTTCTCTGGATATTATTTAAAAGTTGTTCCCTGGACTATTAAACGTTAAATGTTTTTCTTCTCTGTATGAGAAGGCACACATCTGAAAAAGCTGTACTAATATTTCAGATTCATTTTGAAAACTGGTATATGTGATTACACTTTAAGTTTTCAGTTTCATTAAAAAAATAAGCAATTAGAACTATCCTTACTATGGAGGAGAAATAATGCTTTCCCTTAATTAAAGTAACTTGTGTATATCCAGGCCTTTTTCTTGCAGTAAGATTGTCTTCATATAAAACTGATGGTTTTATACACCAGCTCTATAGATGGGGCCAAGGCTTTCCCCTGAGCTAAGGTTAGCAATGTAGAAATCATTCAACCTGACAGCTTGAACCAGCTTAAGTGCAAAAGAACAGAAACACACTCTTCATCTCTGCTGGTGTACCTATGACAGAGCCAAGATGAGTAAATTTGCAGTTCAAAAAGCTCATCAGAAAGGTGAGTTTACCTTTTTTTTAATATGTCACAAAAGCCTAGTAAGAAGTGTGACAGAGGGGATGGAAAGGAATAAATAAACACATGTAAGTCATGTGTTATACTGAAATTAATGTCACCATGCATGAATTCAGAAGTAATGTGGTAAAGAACCATGCAAAGACATGATTCAATTACAAGAATACAGATCTCACAAACATCTGGAAACAATACTGCTATTTTCACACCTTTTAACCAATCAGTTCTAGTTTCACACAGAAGTCTCAAACAGACCTTAATTCCTTACTGCCATAAATTGTTTTTTAAAGTCTAAAATTAAAATACGTTAGGATTAGAGAGGTGACTTATTACATTTGTACTTAAACTAATTCCACAATGTAGTGGCGAAGACTTTGCAACTCCTTTTTGTTGATCTTTTGCTGGAAGATGTGGCAATTAGGAAGTAAGAACCAATAAATCAAATAAAATCCTCATTTTAAGTTCATACGTATTTAAAAGACCTAGCTTGAACAACCGTCCATCTTACTAGGTTGCTCCCTGCCAAGTAGGGATTTACACCAGCCACAAAGCAAATGAAGTCCAGTCAAGAATTGTTATTATTTGTAAGCAAGATGCTTCTGAAGGACTGACTGATTTCACATTAGCTATCACATTTCAAATGGCTTGTCTAAAGCAGACAGATTTCTTGGAACTGCACAACAAGGGGATGCTGGCCAGCTTTTCCCTCAGCATTTCCAGGGCTTCATACCTTTGGTTATAGCACAATATAAGCTTATAGTGGGTACATATGAGCAAACAAGCACTGTAACGGGGTGGGAGGGGAAGTATCTAGTATGTTTTGTAACTTATTCAGGTTTTAGTAATATTTTGGCACCAAAAGATCAATTCTTGTTTTACATAAACCAGTATTACCAGGTGAAACCTTGGGAAAACTTTCTAAAAGTAAGAATAATCAAGCACTGGTATAATTTGTCATTTCAGTAGGGACATTTCAATAACAGAAATTGGAGGGAGTGGTGGGTTATTTAGTTCTGTATTTTTCAGGAACTGGTAAAACACAAGTCTGTCAGGAATCATTTTAAAAGAATTGGTTCAGCTGTGGCCCATGAGATGGAATTGTGACTTCCCTTTCAACCCTGTTTCCTATATGAAATTCACTCCAGAAATAGTTTTTCTTCATTTTAAGCAGTGATTTAAGGATAGTAATAGAAAAAGTGATTCTTCAGCATCTTATAATTGCTAAAATTTGTTTCATTGGCGATGAGAGGTGAAATGGATTTCTGTTGCAAAGATAGATTTACTAATCTAATTATTAGACTCTGCCATAGATATATATATAAAGTAAGGGAATTGTGGCAGCTTGTAGTCAAGAACACTTTGTTCAGCTCTTTGCTGTTACTATATATCCCTTTTCAATTTTGTTTACCTTTCTATTTTTTCATTTTTGTTTAATTTTGTGTTTGGTTTAACAAAAGCTGCAACACAACAATATTGGCAGCAAATGATTCAGAAGCCTTTTAAAAATAGTATATATTTCAGGGAAATGTTCCAAATTTAGATTCTCGTATTACCAAGAAAGATTATGTAATACTTTCATTGCTTTTGAAATTGAATTTCCCCATGTAAATAAAATCTAGTAGATAAATATGCTGTTCAACAAAACAGATGGCACGTAGCCCCTTTAAGACACAGATTTACACATTTCTTCCTAACAGATGAGATATTGATCCAAAAACTTTGTTATTATTATTATTATTTCTCCTAGTGAGTGGCAAAGATGCCCCCATTTCACCAGACAGAAATATGGCTGCAGATGCACAACAACAGGGAAAAGAATTAAATTGAAGGAAGGGATTTTGATTTATGAAAGTAAAAGAGTACAACAGATAGATAAAATGAAATAGAAGATTACAAAAGGGAAGAAATAAAAGCTTAAAGGGGAGCAGATGTTGTGGACCACAGAACACCAGCCAAAAATAACCCTTACTTGTCTTACTGGGAGGTAGAGAATCAGCCTCAGCCAACTTAGATGCTTCTCTTACTGCACAGTACTGGGCACATATCCTTAAAATTAAATACCATAGAAAACGTCCAAGGAAGACTGAAGAAACATGCCCCAAATCAACAGTTTTCTTGTTTTCTTTAGCCCAGTGGCACTAAAAGTTCCTATCAAAGCAAAGAAGAAAAAGAGGAAGGTAATTAGATTCTTAGAAAAGCATGTCAAGGAAGAACATTAAACAGCTAGGGAGCATGTATCTTACTGCTTTTCTTGTCTTCTATACTACTCTTAACAAACTTCCTCAACTCTTTTTAAATAATTTTCTTCCTTTCTTTCCTTCTTTCTCTCTTTCTCTCTTTCTCTCTTTCTTTCTTTCTTTTTTTTTTTCTCTTTTTTTTTTTTTTTCAGCTTGGTTAATTTTTCAATTTGAAGAGCTATTGGTATAAAGCATGCCTCATTAGCTTTGGGAGGTAGCTAGTCTTCATTAATTCAGTTCTCACTTCATTTGCTTTGCATACAGTCATAATTAGCTTCAGAATAACTTTGGTAACTTCAGCAGATTTATAGCTTTAGTTTTATTCTGCATTTGGGTTTTTCCTCTTGTTTCAATGTGTTGTATGATTTTTTAAAAATCAAGGACCACAATGATTGCTTTCAGGAATAATTTATTGTTGCAATTTTTAAAGTGACAGTCTCTCTACATCCCTCTGTCTGCTGAGCTACATAAACAGTTAAAACACTAAGCCTTATGTAGTCTCAGGTGATGTTTTCTTACAAATAGGCAGAAATTCCCACTTTATCTGGCATGCATTTTCTGGAGAAGCAATCCTTTCCCATGTATGCCGATCCCTCACCATAGCGTATATGGCAGCAGAGGAACCCACTCATACTGTTCAGAGCTGAGGAAGGAATCGTGTCAGCCTTTTATTGATGTCCTACAGCCAAAAGAAGATTTGGTTTATTCATTGGGGATGTACTGTTGTAGTAAGAATACATGTGCAGCGCTACACAGTTCAAACTGGTTTACATAGGCTGGCAAGGCAGCACTCCTATTTTAAGAAAGGCAAAGAGGACACAGCTGAAGACAGCAACAGCAGAGCCACGGTATCTGCTGCTGGCTCTGTAAGGTTGGTAGGAAGTGTGTCAATGTATTTAGTACATCAGCCCACCCCCTGGCTGAGCTGATGATTTCTTTCTTCCTGAGACAAAAGCACAACATTTTACTCCACTAGATGGAACCACATTGAGTAAGGGGAAGGGAAATAAACCCTTCAGAGAAGTCCCAGAACTTTTACATAGATTATCATTGCCTTGGCACATGTGCCAAGGTACCACAACCAGAAAGATGACACACTTCCAGAAGAAGCCACAGCAACTACTAGAGATATTCCCTAGGAATTTCTGATACTGTAAAGGAACTTCAGTGAAAAATATCTGTGGTAGAAATAAGGTGTCCAGTCCCCCACAAACACCATTTGAGAACTGAGATGGTCAGAGCACAGGGCAGGGGCAGGAGTTATAAATGCAATGCTAAGTGCAATGCTGCAAAGGCTGCTTTTTTCCTAGCTTAAATGGAAGTCACTCACAAAGCTCTGGAATCTATGTGCATTCACTGTGTGCTCAGGTGGCATGAACTGTTGCACTGTCTGCAAATCCCACCAAAATTTCTTCACACCAGTATTTCTGCACAGAAAACCAGAAACCTATGAGTGAATGCCCTGTAGCTATTATAATTTTCCCTTACTTAAAAAGCCACTTGACACAGTCTAAAACAAAATGAGGTTCTGAGGAGGTTTTACCAATAAGCTGCAAATGGTTCAGTTCATCGTAGGAGAGAAGTAAAGTGGTATTGTAAATGTTATTAGCCTGCCAAAGTCCTATTAATTACTCTGCATGGACTGCTAAGTTGTGGCTTCTCTGTAGCAGTCCATATGCTGACTTGGAGATACGTGATCTTGGAGAACAACTCTCCCCCAGAGTTAGCCAACATGTGAGCAGGCCACCAAGCAAAGCTGATGGTGTTCCTGGCATACTCCACACGTCTCTAAGAAATATATTTGATTTGCTCAGCAGTGCTATCTTCATTTTAACTCAAGAGTTAGACTCTCAGGGATGTGGTTAGTCCATACCACTGCCACCAGATGAGCACCTGGCAAGCCCAAGCCCAACACTTAGTAATATCCTTATATCTGTCATAAAACCCATAGGTAATTTCACCCTGCATGCTCACAGGAATGATTAAACAACAACAGCAGGCCACCTTGCAGAGCTAATTGTTGACTGGGATCCAAACATGCAGCAAATCGAGCTGACTTAGTACATGGAAGACTGACGCTCCTGGCAGAGCCTCACGAGCAGAAAGTGTTTGAGCAGCTTGTTGTGCTGATCAGATTTCAGACAGCTCCTGGCGCCTGCAGGGAAACAAGGGCAGCCTGTTTTCAGTAAACCCTGTGTCACCTGCCCCAGATGGCTGACTCTGTGATCTCATCTCTCCCATACAAAAGTCTTCCCTGAGAAGCCCAGTAAAAGAATTGTGTATCATATTGGATCTGCTACACTGTGAGCACAAAAGCACGTCGACCTTTATTGTCGAGGAGATGGGTACAAAATCGTTTGTGATCAGTTTGGATGTAGAAATCTCAGAAGCTGCTAGTACGCTAGTATGCTTGATGTCCAAGTGGAAACCAGTGATGAGCGACATTCCTCAGGGGTCAGTACTGGAACCAGTGCTGTTCAACATCTTGTCAGCAACACGGACAGTGTGATTAAGAGCACCTTTAGCATGTTTGCTGATGACACCAAGCTGTATGGAGCAGTTGACATGCTGGAGGGAAGGGATACCATCCAGATGGACCTGGACAGGCTTGAGAAGAGGGCCCATGCCAACCTCATGAATCTGAACAAGGCCAAGTGCAAGGTCCTGCATGAGGGTTGGGGCTATCCCATGTACAAATACAGGCTCAGCGGAGAATAGGTTAAGAGCAGCCCTGAGGAGAAGGACTTGGAGGTGTTGGTAGATGAGAAGCTGAACATGAGCCAGCAATGCGCGCTCGTAGCCCAGAAGGCCAACTGCATCCTGGGCTGCATCAAAAGAAGCATGNCATGGGGGTTGGAACTAGGTGATCTTTAAGGTCCCTTCCAATCTAAATCATTCTATGATTCTATGCCTAGGCAAATGCAAGAGATTTTCTTTCCATTGGCACATATTCTTTTCTTATTTGTGAGATTGTTCTGGAAGTAGTTGCTGCTCAGATTCTCCTGCCTACATCACACCATAGAATTCATTCTGATTTTGTTCTCATTTTGCTATAACCTTTTGTGCTACAATCTTACTGTGCCACCAGGCTTGACTCCCATTAACCCACCATAAGCTGCAATTTCCTTCAGCCAGCAGGTACCAGGGTGCCCAGTCAGCTTTTGGAGCTGGAAGGTGGCTGATGGTGATGCTTCTCAGACTTCCAAGTGCCCATCACCACCAAATATTCAGAAGGAAGGCAAGGTGGCCTTTTTAACCTCTAAAAACTCTACGTGATATGCCGATTCACAATATGAAACACCTACAAAAGCTACACAAGTGTAAATGAAAAAAGATTAAAGAGGGGTGAATTTAAGGGTACGTCCTGACATACCAAAGTGTACAACATCAGGTTGCAGTCCTGTCCTGACATATACGTAACAACAGCAGAGCACTGAAAGTCAGTATGAAAAACACTGCTCAGCTGAGTACCTAATAATGTATGTTTAAAATATGCTCATAACTATTGTATACACTATCAATAATTTTTCTCTGTCTGTTTAAAGTACGGGTAATTCAGGGTTATAATTTTTTGGAGTCTGAGAACTGTTACTCAAAGTCTATAAAGGGGAAGCTGCAGGGTAGCTGTTCTGGAATATCAAGAGAGTTCACCACAGGGACAGTGTTGTTTTCCAAAATAAATGTATTGCTCTGCACTGGGTGGGGTGGAGGGGAAAGAGAGAAAGAGAGAAAGAGAGTGCAGAGCTGTTTCTGGATGTCGGTAAGGAAGGCCTGAATGGAATATTAAAATAGCTGCTTTAAGAAAATAGAATAAAAAGAGGATTACAGATAAAAGAGCAAATCTTATGTCCCTTCAAATGCTGGGAACATCTCCATGGTTGGGATCTGTGCAACATGCTATGGGAAAATCTTTCTGGAGTCCATCTGATGTTGCATGAAATCAGGGTTCCCAGCACCTGAAAGGATGTAAGATTTACTCACTGTCCATATTCCTCTTTTTATTCTATCTTCCTGAAGCAGCTATTTTAATATGCCATTTGTGGTCAGGCCTTTCTTACTGATGTCCAGAAATAGCCCTGGACCATCTCTCCCCCACACACCTCCCTCCGCCCCCTGTGCAGAACAGGTATCTAGACAACAGTTACTACAGAATAGCTGTGACACTTTAAATTCATACCCTACATTAATGATTTCCTTGTACAGTAAGACCATTCTCACTGACACGCTCAGCACACAGTCAGAGGCTGCTTCTTGCAACAGAGCAGAAGTGCCTGAAACCAATTTGAGAAACTTTAATTCCTGGGCCTGCAGAAGCCAGAACAGCTCTTTGTCAATTTTCAGGGTGGTGATCTTGCTTTTATCATCCCAATTATCCACCACACAAATGGAGAGGTCTTAGGTGAGGTATCTAAGGTTGCCCATGCCTCAGTCTGGTGTGGAAACTTTCTTCTATAAACACTAAAATAGATTATGACGGACCTGGCAGGATATGGGGACTAATTGCTGAAAGAATCCATATTTTAAGCTGGGGAAAGTTTTGCAAAGTTTTTATTAATATTTGAAAAATACCATTTCTCCCTGCCTAATGATAATGCCCTAAAATACCATCTCTGCCTCACACGCTTTCTAGTTAGAACACAACTGTGAGATGCACAAAGCTATCAGCAAATGTTTTTAGCTGAATTTTCTCCGCCTCTCCTTTCCTAATTGTTTGCCATTTAAGAATTCAGTCAAAAGACTTTAAAAGTTTGCTATAATAAGGCAAAGACTGCTGAAATAGAACATAGGTTCAGCAGTAAAAGGCTGCTTCTGAGTTTTTGAGAGATGCAACAAATTGCCTTAAAAAAAAAAAATACAAGCAATGCTGTGAAAGTTCCAACATCTGGAAAAGGATTTGTGTCGCTAGCTGCCATGAATAGTCTCTAATTATACTGAGCATCTTTACACCAAGAAACAGGGTTTATCAGCACCAGACGCTAGGCTGCAATCAAACACGCACGGTGAATTCTATCTCCAAGAAGTTAAAGATGCATTGAAAAGTTGTAATGATGTGTACAATTGGAAACATTTATCAGTGATTCTGAACCAGTATGAGCCAAGCAATTGTCTGAAATCACTGGAAGCTGGTCTGTTGGCTATTCACAGTCTAGACTGAAGAGCTGATTGAGCTTGCATATATTTTTTTTAACAGCTTAAGCTTTCTGACTCCAAACCAATGAGGATACATGCTGTATGATCAAGAGAAACTTTGAGCAAGTACATTCAAAATCTGCCATTATATCTTGACATAGTCCAACTTTTGAACACTACAGTCTTGATTTCCCATTCTAAGCAGAAGACAGCAACACAACTGGAGGGCCTGGCGCCATTTTTCCTGTTCTTTTTCATAATCCAGCATGAAGCAGAGAAATATCGGCAAGAAATTTGGACCCAGATCTCCATGGCATCTCAAATCTTTTGTATTCGGACTTTGTCAGCAGAAAGACTCCAGCCACATCTTCACATGTATTTCACAAAAGTGTTGTCAAGAGTCTAAAATCATTACACTGCCTTTTGCCACTCGAATATACAATTCCCTGATGGTCATATCCACTTCATGTGTCCCTGTTTTGCTGTTATAAAGATCTGTTACATGATGAAGTGTTGTGGTTTCAGTTGGGATAGAGTTAACATTTTTATCAGCAGCTGGTATAGTGCTATGTTTTGGATTTGAGTTGAGAAGTATTTTTGACAGCACACTAATGTTTTTGGTTGTTGCTAAGCAGTCAAGGCCTTTTCTGCTTCTCGCACCACCCTGCCAACGAGCAGGCTGGGAGGCCACAAGAAGTTGGGAGAAGATACAGCCAGGACAACTGACTCCAATTGACAAAAGGGATATTCCATATATATAAACCTGGAGGAAGAAGAAGGAAGGGGAGGACATTCAGAGTTACAGCATTTGTCTTCCCGAGTAACCATTACATGTGATGGAGCCCTGCTTTCCTGGAGATGGCTGAACACCCACCTGCTGATGGGAAGCAGTGAATGAACTCCTTGTTTTGCTTTGCTTTCGCACACGGTTTTTGCTCTACCTATTAAACTGTCTTTATCTCAACCCACAAGTTTTTTTCTCACTTTTACTCTTCCAATTCTCTCCCCCATCCAAACTGTGGGGAGCGATCGAGTGGCTGCGTGGTTCTAGCTGCTGGCTGGGCTTAAACCACGACACGAAGAAGTGCAATATTATTGCAATTCATCTGTCAATTGAAAGCATCAATCTAAACACAGTTCCTTCATAACAAGTCATTTTTAAGATTAAAAAGTGGTCTCTTGTCATTAATAAAGAAGCTTTCATGTAAGAGAAAGATAAGGATAATATTTGGGATACCATCAACCAAGTGTATATCAATCTCTTAACTGAGAAAAATTTAGCAGTTTTGCTTGAATACCAAAAAAGAATAGATATATGGGAACAGAGGTTACCCAATATTGTTCATCATTTAATGGAAAAAGGGGTGGAGGGATCATCAAGGATTATTATCTAAAAGGTGATTAAATTTCTAGATTTTTAAAACCTGAGAGAACAAGGGTTACCCATATTGTCAGAAAGCTTTCACTTCTGCCTAGCCAGCTAATGGAGAGGTCTCCCAGCGTGCAAATTTCCAGCTGTGATGAGTTCTTCAACCTAAGTGAATTGAAACAGGGAATAGTGTACAGAGAGCTTGAAACAGGCTCTCGGGAAGCCATCCATTGACCAGAAAATCCTTCCTGCCTGCTGACCCTGTCCAAACGCAGCTGAACCCATCTTGTGGCTATGCAGGTCTGAGGTGTCCTGACAGGTGTCGTGACAGAGGCACTCTTAGCAGGTGTCTGAAGGTCCCAGTTCAGCACCAAAGCCACCTATCACTTTATCCCAAAGCCTTGCAAGTGTTCCCCTTCCTAGAAGGCCAGGCAGAACACAGCCCTTATAAAAGCACCATGAAAAGCCAAATGATAAATCGATGTTCTTTCAGTCTGGAATTAAAACCTATGTCAATTGTAATGGCAGAAATATATGTTTTAAATTGGGCTCAAATTGCTTTCAGCAAAAAGACTTTTGAAAGCATCATAAGCAGGTTGAAGGTTCCAAAAAAATAGCAGCTGACAACATCAGTAATCCCTGATGTGCTGCAGAGAACAAAAGAGCCTCTCCCATTGAATTTCACCTGCGGAAAGCCACTGCAGCCTGGAGTGGCTGGGTGTGTGGAAAG
The DNA here is from genome assembly GCA_013397275.1 of Burhinus bistriatus. NCBI lineage: Eukaryota > Metazoa > Chordata > Aves > Charadriiformes > Burhinidae > Burhinus > Burhinus bistriatus. The sequence continues at coordinate 155,781 of VYXH01005908.1, forward strand.
CACATGTTTTTAAATGAGCGTTAGGACCTGAGTAGGTCAAAATATAAACATGAAAAGAAGCTTGATATTTCAAAGAATATGGAAGTCTACTGGTGCAATTGAATGCAGCCTGAACTACAAAGCTGCAGATTTTTTGCCCTGCCAGGATTCAGCTCAATGAATGCTTAATCGGTCACCTTAACAATAGGACAAGGCTGTGAACTGCTTTGCTTGCTCACTAGAGTATGTTGTTGGCATTATCCTGTAATGACACAACAGAGTCCAGAGACAAATTTTGCTGTAAAAGCAATTTCTCTCATTTTCATCTTAAAAAAAAACCCTGCACAGTAATTAACTTCACAGCAGTTTTATTTGGCAAAGTAATACAATACATAGAATAAAATGTTCATTAATAATTGACTATGAAAACTGTAGTTAAACTATGTTCAAGTAATGTAATAGCTAACAGCTATAAGAATGCAGCGGGCATGGTTCTTTGCAGGAACAAAATATTTCAATGCAAAAGTGTTTGAGAGTGAATAACTGAAGCAGAACTGCAAAGGGCCTGCTACAAAAAGAGAGGATTGCTGGGGATACAGGGAGTACTTTATAAAAAATTTTCACCCATAATACAGAATACTTCTGAGAATTAGATTATTAATAATTTCTCCAAACCCAAGTAACGTATTTCTTCTAAAGATTTACAAGGGACAGCCGATAGTTTCTTTTCAGCGAGGATTTAAACTGCAAGGAGACAAAACTGCATTACAAATAACAAAACCTGATAGCAACATGTGATAACATGTGGTGGAATATAGACTGACATCACTGATAACTGTGCATTGAATCAAGCCTTCTGTTTCCATATTAAAGCTCTAGTCTTATCCTTTTACATTGTCTTTCCACAGTCCTCTTGATTTATATTTGCTGTTCCTTAATGGGAAACCAAATATAGTCCTACTCACCGTATTTGGCTGTGATGTGGTGCATTTTCTTTCTCTCTCTTCTTTCTTTGCATGTATCAAAATTTACTAAGTAATTTTTCCACCTGAAAGAGAGGTTGAAGCTCAATGGAACTCCTGTCTAATGCTTTAGCTTTCATATGTTAAGTGTCTGCAAAACCTTTTAGGCAGAAAAGAAAACAAAGGCATATTTTTTCGCAAGCTGGTTTTTTTTTTCCACTGTGTAGCTCACCTTTTATAATTATTCTACCCATGCAGCCTGACTTCTGCTGGAAAATAAACTAGAAGCAGAGAATGTCCTTTCCAAAAAGAAGTGTTAGAAACAACCATATGAAAACTCCAGAATGCAGAAACACATTTGATAAGAAGGATGAAAACACACTTTTAAGATTTTTATCTATTTCCTCCCAAGAGATCAGATTTTCCAAGACGTGATTCTGAATCCAAGGTCAAGCTTTCTTTGAAATTTCAGTGTATTAGAAACAATGGTCCAGATTCTGGCCTTTCAACAGATGGAATGGCCAGGATTTCATTTGACCTTAATTATAGACACCTGATTGAGGTGTCTATAGACATCCTTGCTGTCTACACTCCCTCTTGTAGTCCATGAAAATAGCCAATACAATCAAAATTGCCTGGAGAGGTACTGAGCTGACCAGCCACAAGCGCATCAGTACAGTTGCCCATGCACACAGGTCCTTCCTGCCATGTCCAAAATCTGCACAGACTGTCAATATTATGCAAGGCCTATAAGAGAGATGTAAAATTAAATGGTGGCCTGTATGTCCACTTTTGGATGAGGTGAATGAGTCTCCAAGCTCCCTTCGCTGGGAGCGGAATCCAACTGCCAACACTACAGTGTGTCCAGGATGCCAAAGGACACCCAAGACATTTGCACAGGATGAACAGACATGATGTAGGACTTAGAAGAGACCTTTACCTCCCAAAGAGGCAGCTCAAGTCCACACAGTTAAGTAGCATCAGTTGCTATAACAAGGTAGCTGAATCCCATGCTAGCTCTCCGCACAGAAGGAGTTTAGACAACCAGAGGGCTTGTAGACACCTCAACTTATATTTCTTATTTTGAATTAAATCACACCGTAGAAATCTGCATGTGAAACCCAACTTCCCCAAGTTTCAAACAAGCTCAAAGGGTTCTGATTCACACTGTACACTTATCACCAGAGTACCAAATAAGCAACCAAAGTGATCATACTAAATAAATTTAAACCCTGAATCCCAAACTTCTCTTTGCTTCATGCCAAGTGTGTATCCTATCAAAGAGAATCATCTCTGTCCCCATCTGTGCATCTAGCGTTTCTCAACTAGAGATGTATCTTTTCCTTTTTTTTTTACTGTGAAAAAAGCAGTGATGTTAATCTCGTTAGAATCAAATATATCTTTTTTTTTCCTGAGTTCTTTCAATCTTCCAATTGCAAAAAGAGAAAATATAATTTCTACAATCAAGCAGAAAAAAATAGATTTTGCTTATTGAAGCAGAAAGTTTCATAACTGGCATTGAAAGGTCAAAGTCTATTCAAATTCTTCTTCAGACAGCATTTCCAGCTGCAAGGACAGAGAGTACTATATGTAGGCATTTATAACTGTTCCATGTGATCATTTTAATCACATTTCTGCCTCAGATCTTGTAAATTGAAGGGGGAAAAAAAAGAAAAAAATGACAAAACTCACTAAATGAAACACAAATATGTACTTGTTCTTTGGGATTTCTAGGAACTCACATAATCATCTTTCATCACATATACAGTCTAGTTATGTTTTCAAACATAAATAAAAAGCACTAGAGGTGAGTATTGTCTAGGTTGGTGTCACTTTTAATAGTAGAAGAACAGAAACTCTTTAACGCTTCACTCAATATACAAATATTTTGGATAGTAAATGAGAACTAAATTTCCTGCTGGGAATATGAGATGGATGTAGATAACCTATGTCATCATTATCATAGAACCATAGAATGATTTAGGTTGGAAGGGACCTTAAAGATCATCTATTTCCAACCCCCATGCCATGGCCAGGGACACCTCCCACTAGACCACGTTGCTCAAAGCCTCATCCAACCTGGCCTTGAACACTTCCAGGGATGGGGCACCCACAACTTCCCTGGGCAACCTGTTCCAGTGCCTCACCACCCTCAGAGTGAAAAACTTCTTCCTGAGATCTAATCTAAATCTACCCTCTTCCTGTTTGAAGCCATTACCCCTTGTGCTATCACTACATGCCCTTGTAAAAAGTCCCTCTCCCGCTTTCTTGTAGGCTCCTTTCAGCTACTGGAAGGCTGCTATAAGGTCTCCCCGGAGCCTTTTTTTCTCCAGGCTGAACAACCCCAGCTCTCTCAGCCTGTCCTCATAGGAGAGGTGCTCTGGTCATCTTCGTGGCCCTCCTCTGGACCCGCTCCAACAGGTCCACGTCCTTTGTATGTTGGGGGCTCCAGAGCTGGACGTAGTACTCCAGGTGGGGTCTCACGAGACTGGAGTAGAGGGGCAGAATCACCTCCCACGACCTGCTTCTTTTGATGCAGCCCAGGATGCAGTTGGCCTTCTGGGCTACGAGCGCGCATTGCTGGCTCATGTTCAGCTTCTCATCTACTGACATCCCCAAGTCCATCTCCTCAAGGCTGCTCTCTATCCATTCTCCACCCAGCCTGTATTTACACTGACTGTTAACTAGAATCCTTACTCTCAGAAACCATTTACTCTCTTTTAAAGGCTATAAGTAGCCAGGACAACCGTCACTTTCAAAAGAAAATTAGTGTTTTATAATAATAGCATAATAGAGGAAAAATTTGCATTTTTAATATATCCAAGTCATGTTATTTTGCCCTAAAAAGAAAAGCAGAATGGATTTAATCCAAAGGGGGCTAATTTCAACAGTTCTGTCTACTGATAACTAACATGCAAATTAACAGGGCAAGCCTCCCGTCCATGAGGCACAAACATGGACAGTTCACACTGGCAACTCGGCTAGAAATTAGAAACTGGACAACAAAGGAGAATTTCCAAGTGCTGAGATGAGATCATAATTCCTGCTTAGATTTGACTACGATGCACTGCAGCCTTTTCTAGTAAAATAATACACCAAAAAAGCAGACTGAGATTTATTTCTCTGTCTTTGTGTTGCCTGACCTTCTTTTTGGCTGGGTTCTCCTTGTTCATACCCAAAACCAAGTACCATGCTAATTGCATTAAAAGAAAAATATCTAATGGATTCTTAATGAAAAGAGAACAGGATAAAAACCCATTGCATAGCCAAGGCAGCCAACCTATTTAGCAGCAGGAGGTGCTTCTACTAAGTGCAAAGATAACATTTATTCAGTCTTATCTAAAGACATCTTTCATTTATTTTTAAACTCACAAAATGAAATCATTCACCGTTTAAACAAGAGAGCTGATCAAGAAGTTCCCAACTTCAAAATGTGATGGACTAGCAAAGATCTGACATTTGAAACTGCCAACTACATAAGGTTTTTTGTAGTATTTCAAAAGTTTCTGTGATACTTTATACACAGATTTATTTTTTTTTTGTAGATTTTAAACCTCTAGTCTTAAATGCAGCAAATTTTCTATGAGCTTCACGTGAAAGAAAATCACGTTCATAACTTAAGCAAGGGTCTTGGGATTCAGTGTTTCCAGATTTCCTCTACAAAATCAGGTTACCTACCTCAGTATTTAGATACGCTTTCCCTATACTTTCCAATAACACCAATTTTAATCCTCTCTATTAAGCAACACAGTCTATAAATAATTAACTCTATGAAATGCATAATGATCTCAGGTTGAAATGCATCATCAGTATCACTTTCACTTGTGCACACTCTCTCTCTCTTCATATATATGGATTTATGTAATTATTTTGCCTGAGAAAAGAACAGTTAGCCTTCAGGTGTTTGGCTCTCTTGAAAATGTATTTCCATACTTCATAAGCATGTAAAGTAGTTTTGTTTGCATATTCTCCCTCATGATTTGATCTCACTGAAACCAAGGGAATAGAACATGCAATACTAAGCTTTCTTCCTGTTCTTTTTCCCCTCTTGAAAAGGGCTCGTTTCTTTCCATTGCTATAGCTATTCAGCACAGTACATAAGCCCGTTCAATTCTGAATGTTACTAAACCCTGAACAGAAGATGATGGGATTTTAGCTTATCAAATGTCATTAAAAATAGCTCAGTATACAATTAACCTGTTACTGTGTATCTACATAATTGGAAAGTCTGTGTGCTATGCAGATGGAGAGATTTAAACCAAACAAGCTAAAGCTAGCATCTTCAAAGCTAAGTGACTAATCATCATTCAAAACTGTTTGATACTCAGATCATCCATGAGCCTGCGTGTGTACCCGATGTGCTGCGCAGAAACTAGAGAAGCCCACTGTGCAAGGAGGTCAACAACCACATACACAAACAAAATACCTGTTTCTGTTCTAAACAGATCCCCTTCTGATGCTCTTGAGACCGGATTTCTTGATTGATCAAAGGCAAGGCAGGAGAAGCGAAACAATTTTGGATAGGTCACCACCTGTATGCAAACACACAGAAGTCAATCAACAGAGGTATTTACTAGGATACAGAATTTTCCCTCAGCTGAATGGATCCAGACACTCATTTAATACTCCATGCCAGCTCTCTTCTTCCTGACTAAACCATTTCTCTTACTGCAGGTCGCACTGCTGACAGGCTTCTGAGGCATAAGACGATGCCCAGCCCTGCACAGAAATAGCTGACTTCCAGGCAAGCAGTGGCTAGCCATGAGCATTTGACAGAAACATGATTCAGAGTAATTTGGGTTTCTCATTGGAGGTAGACAGCACCGGACCTTCTCGATCCATTTTGTTCTCACAGTTCTGCTGTACATAGAGCTGATTATCTCCCCAGCCTGATGTCTATAAGCATCTCAGCATATGCAGTACATCAGTTCTCTGAAAGGATCCAAGTAATGTCCTTTTCAAAAGTGGGTCTTTCAGCGAAAAGGGGATGGACGGTGCCACTGAGGTACTACTGGGGTGGCAAGGTGAACAGACTCAACACTGAGCTTGTACTGGAAACATGGTCCTGCCTACTCCATAGCCAATGTCACTTAGCGGAGGTGTGACCAACTGGGTGAGACCTTGCTACAAGTATCCTAGGGGTGGTGCAGAAAAATAGTGCAAGCTGAAACAAGAGGGCATACCACAAATAATCTACCATTCCTATATCCATGTGTTGGTGGGATATTGATCTAAGGTAGTGAACACATTTCAAAATACATAGGTCTGCCCAGACCTGGAGTTGCTGTGGAAAGGACAGGATTATTTCATGTAGAATATTTACCCAGCCATAGTATTGTTCATGTAAGCAAGATTGCGCTTACCCACACACTTCAAATTTGCATTTTCAGGCATGCACAGACAAGCAGGTTTCCAAGCACAAATTTGAACTCTTAAGGAAATTTTTGACATCCTAAAGACAGCCTGGTTTTTGTCTTTTAACATTTCTCAGCATATGATTAAGACATTTTTAATAACATGCTCCAAAGTTTCATTGAAATTCTTGGAAGTCCATAAAGGAACCAGGAATGCATCATTAGAAGTGATACATGGAGTATCAATATCTGCAGGCTACCTGAAAGAGCGTGCTCTGAGCTTCCTGTCATCTCAGTGCAACAGGAATGACATCTCCCCTGCGGGACTGGAAAACAGTATAAAATGCCACTGCTGAAGATGTGATCAATACATTTTTAAATTCCTCAAAGGCATGCTTGTGTGATTTTTCCCAGATGGACACAAAGTCTGCTTTCTGTAGCTCATAAAGAACTTGGCCTTCTGAGGAACAGATCTGAATTTGCTACACAATATTATCTTATCAAAGATACACAGAAATTCTGATGTGCTAGTAAACAGTGGCATTTCATCTATGTGTTTTGTCTTGTTTTGTCTTATTTTGTCTCTGCTATCACATTTATCAATCACATTGTCCTAACTAACATGACAAGGTTTCTCACAGCATGTATTTTTTGCCTTTAATTTTAGATTTGTGGCTGCACTTGATTCAAAGCTTCTTTAATCTTCTTTTAATATTGCATTGTATTTTTTTTAATCTCTTGTGTTTGTAAAATATAAATATGTGGTGGATGAAAACCTGGACATGAGTTGGCAATGTACACTCACAGCCCAGAAAGCCAACAGCATCCTGGGCTGCATCAAAAGCAGCGTGGCCAGCAGGTCAAGGGAGGTAATTCTGACCCTCTACTCTGCTCTTGTGAGACCCCACCTGGAGTACTGTGTCCAGCTCTGGAGACCTTAGCATAGAAAAGACATGGACCTGTTGGAGCAGGTCCAGAGGAGGGACACAAAGATGTTTAGAGGGATGGAACACTTCTCCTATGAGGACAGGCTGAGAGAGTTGGGGTTGTTCAGCCTGAAGGAGAGAAGGCTCTGGGAAGACTTTTGTTGCGGCCTTTCAGTACTTAAAGGGGGCCTACAGGAAAGATGGGAACAAACATTTCAGCAGGGCCTGTTGTGATAGAACAAGGGGTAATGGTTTTAAACTAAAAGAGGTAACATTTAGCCTAGATAGAAGGAAGAAATTTTTCACAATGAGGGTGGTGAAACACTAGAACAGGTTGCCCAGAGAGGCAGTAGATGCCCCATCTCTGGAAACATTCAAGGTCAGGTTGGCTATGAGCAACCTGATGTAATTGAAGGTGTCCCTGCTCATTGCAGGGGAGGGTTGGACCAGATGACCTTTAAAAGTCTCTTCCAAACCAAATTATTCTATGATTCTGTAATTCTATGAAATATCATGGGTACTGAATTTCAGTCCTATCAGGATTTTAAGAGTCTCGTACATTTTCTGTTGTACACTGCTGTTCTTGTGATGACAAATGGAAAGTAGCAAAGGAATCACTGGGTTAAAAACTTGTGTTTTTGATGTGATCAGGCCATGGTAAAAGTTGGAAGAATATGCTATCTGCATCTATTCAGGAGCTATCTATTGTCAACCTACTCACTTACCATCTATCATCCAGATGTCTCCTCCCCTAAGATGCAAGCACAGCTTTCTTGTTTTCTTATTTTTATTACACACTACCACATAACATTCAAACACTGATTTGTCAGGGCATTCATCTTATGCCATGCTTGGTATCTATCCCAGTACGGTTTTCCTTGCTTTTGAATATCTTTGACTCTGACCCCTTTGGCATACTTTTCCTTCCTCCAACAAAATCTGTGTTAGCTGTACTTGAAAAAGACATTTGTGATTGCCATCATCTCATCCCCCTCTTGCATTTTGTGAGGTTTCACTTCTGCATCTCTCCTTCTTTTCTGTCCTTGTTTCTATATAAATCTATATAAGTCTAAACTTCCTTGTAGGACAGAGGATGTGCAGCAGATTTCAAGATACCTGCTCTCAGATGAGTCTTTGATCTAGGTTATTTGCATTTTATATTACTCTACACTTTTCTAGATAAGCATTATTAGGATTTTTGCTTTCTTTCCTGTTATCTGAAGAAGACAGGTGTGCACCCAATATATATCATGTTTCAGGTTTATGTGTCCTCAGAATCTGCTGGCTAGACACTTACAGATCTTGTCTGCCCATTCCAGGAATGAGACTGTCTGTACTAACAGCGTTAACACAATAATGACAACAACATCATTAAAATGGTTTGGGGAAAAACAAAGGAGTAAAATTTCACAAAAGATTTCCTCTCTGGCACTCTCAGTTTTCAGTCTCCAATATTGACTGTAATATAATTTTATTCTTCCATCTGTCTACATATACTGTATGTGAAGCTGGGGAGAACTTGCACCAACTAAGTCAGTGTTGAGTAGCACAGATGTATCTGTTGGTGAGGGACCACTAGTGCTTTCACCTCTCTAAGGCTTCCCAAGAAGTGAGTTTCTTACTTTATCCATGCTTCAAGAGCCCTTATTAAATATGGGGTGGTATTCTGAAATCCTTGCACCAAAGATGTTCTATTCTACTTCAGAAAACAGCAAACATGAAAAGGCTATTTGAAAGACATGAAGATTTCAAAGTCTGGTACTATTTCATGTTGTCAGCAAAGTTAAGCTAAACATTTCTTTTATAAAGTCCTTACTTCAATTAAAACAGTAGCTTATAATTGTGGGGGTTTGACATAGAAAAGACAAAACACGACCCAGCTCATTTAACAATAAAAGCACAATATACAGAAGTAAAATGACCACTATATTGAATATATTTGTCCATCACTGTTCATTCAATAAGGTTTGATTCATTTTCCTGGCTATAAATGGGACTTATTATTCCTCTGTTATGCACAAATGTTATAATCTGGAGGATAATATATTGCAAACCTCAGTATCTCTGTGTTCCCTTGGAGACATTGCAGGCAAACTAATGATTTTCATTTCAGACTCTCATTTCACTCTGCACTTTTCATTGCTGTGAGGGCTTTGTGGTGATCACAAAATGCTTACCCAAGCAAAATAAAGCTAAAATTCAGCTAAGGTACCCAAAAGTCTACTACACTACCCTTGGAAAATGTGTGTTATTCTTTTCAGTATTTCAGCTTAATGAAATGTGAATATGTAAACCTTTTTTTTTTTTTTTCTTTTGCTTTCATCCAAGTTCACATTACCAATAGCAATACAAAAGCAACATCTTTTCAGGTCCAGAAGCAAAATATTCCTCTTTCTCTAGCTAGTCAAAGTCAGCTTAATATCCCTTTTTAAGCCAAAATCTGTAGTACGATGTCCTGCAGAGCAAAATTTTTCATGTGTTTCATTATACGTACCTGCCATTTGTATTTCATCTAAAAATGGGAATTAGTATACAATTTTAATTTTTGCCTTGTTTACGAAATACTGACGTCTGATTTCCTAATGCTTTTGAGGCAAAGTTTTCTTGTACATTTTAACATTTTTACCAGCCTTTTCTTATCCAAATCGTTCCATAAATTCATCTTCTACCTGCATATTCAATTGTTTCTTTCTTTAAACTGTTTTAAAAGGTTTTAATTTTAACATTAAAAAAGGTTGTCTGTTATGAATTACAATCAATGGACACTAATATACATTTCTTAACCCTGAAACAGTGTTTTTTCTTATAACTTCAAGTTTACATCAGGAGTAAATCACACAAAACTGAATAAACCTTTCATATACAAATTAGTTCATAAAAACAATGACAAAGAAGAAATCCCGCCCCAAAAAATTAACCTGCTCAAAACATAATGAACTATCCTCTCGTCCTCTGAACATTTAAACAGAACTGTTAGCACAGCAGATAATGACTGTGAGTTTTTTAGGTGTGTATTATTTCCAGGTTTGTTATTAATAGAGATAGCAACAATTCACAGACAAGCAATACCTGAAATGCTATTACAGTTGTTAGACTAAATTGCTTCCAATCCTTATCAAAGGCAATTCAACGCATGCTCAACACAAAAATGGGTATTGGACACTAATTGTTATAAAGTTAGGATCCATGTCCAGATAAATGACTTACAAACATGCTACGAATACTGTTTTAATGAGTGTTACCCCAGTATAGAAAAGGCAAATTGATCCATTAAATATTGCAGAGTAAATGTTTATGAAGTTGGCAGTGACAAAAGAATAGGCCGCAATTTAAGCGTCCAAGCTATCTCTGCATGTATCACAAATAAAGACCTGAGAATAAGCATAAAGATAACTCCCTTATATGGCATATGATAATATTCCTCTCTAGAAAGTAATGTATCTGTACTCTTTTTAGTGTTGATAACTTCAGAAACAAAATTTACAGTTGCAAAATAATATAAGAAGACTAATAACATAGCCTTCTTACTAACTTCAGCATGTATATGGCAGAAGGGAGAGTCACTTAAGTGAACACTGAGCAAAGAAAGGAGACAGCAGCAAGTAAGTATTCTGAACAAAATCAGACATTAAAACCACTACTGAAAAAGGTGTTGTTTTGTTTTTCCTCCAGTGTAAAATTTCATTCCTGAAATATGCTGTCTTCTGGTAGCACAATTTGTAAAGGCCATACACAATAATTTGCTTGGCAGTCACAATTTAGTGATCCATTAAAGACTTATCTTTAGGCTCCAGTTCCCTGAACCCATCAATCAGAGCTAAAACAATAAAAGCTTGCTGAGAGCAGAAGCTTTGGGGCTTATTTTCAGAACAGCTGAGCACCCTCAGCTGTCAAAGTCATAGCTACAGGTACCCAGCACAATAAAAAAAAAGACGACCTGTATTCTATCTGTTGGTTTCTTTCACCTGCACTGCCACTGAGCAGGGAAAATCTGCTTTTCTGTATTTCCCAGTAAGTCAGCTCTCACATTTCCACAAGTAATCTGTGTGCCATTTTGTTAAGATCAGAATCAGTCATTCAGCAGTAGTAACATACTTTGCTTGCTCACAACAAAGAACTTCCAAAAACTAAAGCAGGCAAGGAAAGACCTAGGAGTAGGCAATAAAGTTGTGCTATCATAAAAAGAGGAGTGCAGGAGAAGCTGGACAGTCACCTTGTCTTGCCGCTGAACCAACATCCTTCCGGGGAATAGTTGCCAACGATTCATGAAGAAACTGTCTCCATCAGCACTGAAACTGTGAGTTTTTACTGCAGGGGCTGAATTTGCATTAGGGGGAGTTAGAATGACAGTATTTGCATTTGTATTTCAAATATGTCTTTCTCTTCCCCATAGGTTTAGAACTGTTTGTACCTAGGATTATGACTTAAACCAGTTTGGACATACAAATCATGCCTGAAATTCAGATTCAGAACTAAGAACTGCAGTTCAGAGTTTGGATTTAGTATTTGTATTTGGAGTGCATGCATGGTTCCGGACCATCCCAGCTAGGAACTTACCTAGGTGAATGCATTTTGCCAAGCCACCAGGTGCTGCTCTGAGGTTGAAGATCTGTTCTGGTCAACTAGTAAACTTTTCTGAACAAGGAGTTGTGATGTGAATGCCAAAACTCCTAAGATGCACACAAGATTACAGTGTTGCCAGCTCCCCAATTGTTGCTATTTTTCTCATTATAATAATATTGTTCTTCAAGCTCCAGCTCCTGAAAGAAGAGTCTCAATTTTCATCATAGAAAAAAACAGATTTCTGGCTCTTTCTGTCGCACATTGAAAATGAGACTTTAGAACACCCGAACATTTTAGAGAACCCAAAACAAATATTATTATTATTATAACTTGGGGCTTTTTTTATTTTGATTTTTTAAGCTATTAAAAAATTAATCTAGCAAATCTAATTCACTGTTTGTTAATGCACAAGCATGGTAATTATGAGAAATACATAGAGGTTCCCTCATGCAGGTGAATGGGACACCAGGAGAGATACAGAAGATATTTATAGAAGATATTTTGGTCTTTTCTCTGCAACGATAGCTCTACACTAGTCAGTATAAATTGCCACTGGGGCAATGTGACATGCCTTCGCTATGTTTTATTTTCCTTTCAGACCAGAAAAGAAAGCACACATGGTAGGCCTGTATGAACTGCACGGCTTACATCATATATGTGAGCAGTATAGTCCTAGCTGGCGGATAGCTGGAAGACAGCTAACACACAGGCAGAGGGCTGCAAAGGGACATAAAGTCACAATCAAATTGTTACCAACCAGCAGAACTATAAAGACAACAAACTCAGACAATAAATTGTTTGGTCTCTTAGATGCCGAATGCCAGGGTAACAAGAAGAGTGAAGTGGACATTCCTGTGGATAAGAGGAAATGTGATTTAATTGGCAACACTAAATCCAAAATGAATATTTCATATGACCGGAATTTTAAAATCATTGGGGTAGGTCTGGAAAAAGAGAAGTGAGCGTGTGGAATGGTGTGCCACGTGAAAGAGAAAACATTTCTTGTGGAGTAAATTTCTCTGAGCAGAGGGTTCTGCACGGATCAGTATACAGATCTACATGATAATGAAGGTCAAGAGAGTCTAATTACAGGGTGTGCTACAGACCACTAAAACAACCTGGTGACGAGGATAAGTCAATCCCCTGTAACATGAATAAAAGCTGTATATAGAGGAGCTTTGGTTGGGCAGGAAGCCACAAGCAGCCAGTGGCAAATGAGATTAGAGCTTCTGACAGGTACAGATGATAATGGCCCAGCACAAACTCCACAGCAGAAGTTACACAGGTTGGGTTTGTTTTGGGTGAAGTCATGGGATAAAGGGATGAATGAATCACTAGTCTGTGACAGGGCAGTTGCCTATTGCTAGCTGTCAAACTGAATTAAGATTACTTAGGGCCCCACTGTCTCTTTGCTAGATGCTACTCTGAGTCCTGAAATTATTACAGAAGATCACCAGCTTGTTTCAACAGTAATCAAGAGACAGTACATTAATTTTTGGTGAAATCAAAGCAGTGGCTTATTTTGTTTTCTCTTAACCCACTGTGGCAAAAGATGGTTGCTCTCAGGAGCACAGCCTTTAAAGAAGGCCCACTTCATAAAGCCTGTACTGTGTGCCCCGATGTGAGTTGTGTCTTTGTTAAGCCTTTGCGATATCACATGGAGCACATAGGCAGTATGCATGTCCCCACACAAAACACCTGAAGACAGAAGTATAAAAATCTCTATTTTAAAAATGTAATTGCTTATAATGAAACCAGGAAAAAAAAACAAAACAAAACCAAAAACAACAATAAAAAAAAAAACACAAACAAACAAACAAACAAAAAAAAAACAGACGCGGAGTGCAAAAACTCTCAGCACCAGATAACACTCAGGGATACTCCTGGGAGACATACCTCGATGATGACAGATCTGACAAACCTGTGACACATCCCGAAATCTGTATATGCTGCTACTGTCAATGCGAGGTGAACAGGGTTTGAATCTCACCCTATTGCCCCCACACACTCCTTCCTGGCACCGGCAGGAGGGGGGCAGCTGGAGCATGGCTCTGTCATAAGACAAGAAGGACCTTTTCTAGCCCTGTCCAAGGATAACCTAAACCTGCATTGCAGTGAAGAGGCTCTTTCACCAATCTGGAAAGCCTATAGTGTGCACATTCACACACAATCACTAGCAGTCACATTTTGTTGGGATGAGCTCATAGATCTCGGCTGTCTTGGTTTATGCAGAGTTAAAAGCCTCATTCCTAAGCAGCATTTTTAAGGCAATAATTACATGAACTGGATTTTTTCTGCGTAGGTATAGTTCTAGAATAGCTGGGCATGGCAGGTTTCTTTTCTGCTATTCAGATTGCGATAGGAAATAGCTATGCAAACTGTGGAAGCCATAAACCAGATAATCCTAAGCCATTTGGCGTTTTATTTTGCCAATTTGTACTCTTCAGAACGACCTCCAGGCAGGAATTTGAGAAGAATGTTCTGTGCTTGGTTTGTTCTGTCACAAGGTAGATATGGCCTGAGTTTTGAAAAAATACTTAGCTTATTTTCTTAATGTCTTTTCCGTTAATGCGCCCAAGCCGGAGTTGCCACGTATGAAGTATGAAAGTCAAAAACTTTCAATAACAGGCAAAGGCAGGGAAAAAACATCATCTGCCCGTTGCGAGATACTGGGGGAGCTGGAGAATTCACACAGCAAGTCACAGTCATTAACTGCTTCTTCTGCCATGAGTTCATTTGAGGAAGCTGCAAGAAGTATGTCAAGGTCACGTTTACCCAATTCTAATGAAGCAAAGCATAAATCACAATTTGTTATCCATCCACTGGGAATAAAATTGAAGGGTTGTTTTTTTTTTTAACAGCAAAGTAATTAAAAAGGCAAATGTGCTCCATATTGAAAGAATGTTACTATATTAGATAAGGGAATGGTTCATGACCATGTGACACTATTAATATGACCAAAAATGATCGGGTCTCTTAAATTACTTTATTTCCCTTAGCTGAATGTTAATTTCAGGTTAGTAATTTTAATTGCATTGGTATCTGACTGCTTAAAAATGGCATTTCATTTCATTTTTTATGTTGCTCCACTTTTAATTTCTTCTCTTCCTACTCACAGGGTTCTGTTTATTTTAATTGGGAGTTACTTATGCCAGATTGTGTACTGATTCCCCATGATATTTTTTTTTAAATAAGCAGTTCTTTTCAAACCCAATTTACTGTGGAAAGAATCACTATAAATAACAGAGAATTTAAAATCCAATCTCACTTGAATGGAGAGTCTCTCTTTTCAAGATGCAAAATGACCTAATCATTTAATGGACATTATAGGTTTTTGCTTGATTCTGTCACCCTCTCTCATGCTGATTAGCAATGTGTTTTGTAAACAGTGCCACTGAAATCAGTATAGGAGGCAAATAATCCATATTACTTAAAGTCATCTATTTTACACAAAGGAAGAAACATAACATGGCCACTTTCTTCAATGTGGAAATACAGCATGAGACAATAATTACATAACTGTTCCTATTCTATTAGTTTCATCACAAAATTAGAGAACAGCTTTACCTCTTCCCCATAAAAGGCAATATTTGCGTTATAATTTAATTTTTCTTTTGCCACAGTGTGTTTTCTTGGTAACCAAAAACTTCACCACAAACTTCAATGAATGACCAGTGAAGCAATCAATTAGTTTACAGCAATGTTAGTTCAACAAGCAGCACTTACCATCAGTACCCACACTATGGTATCTAAGACACCATAGTATTTCTTAGTCAAGTGGTATGTGCTGATCAGGTAAAAATGGGGTGGAGGGGGAAAGAAAGAGAGAAAACTGACAGGGAGTTGTAATTAGTGCTGAATGGGGAAAAATTTGCTACCATACAGCTAAAACAAAAACATCTCTTGAATTCCTAGGAAAGCTGAACTGGAAGAATCACAGAATCACCGGGGTTGGAAGGGGCCTCTCGAGATCATCTAGGCCAACCCCCCTGCCAGAACAGCTTCACCTAGAGCAGGTTGCACAGGATGGCGTCCAGGCGGGTTTTGAAGGTCTCCAGAGTTGGAGACTCCACCACCTCTCTGGGCAGCCTGTTCCAGTGCTCTGCCACCCTCAAAGGAAAGAAGTTCCTCCTCATGTTCAGATGGAACTTTTCCCTAGAGAAAAATATCCAAAGAGGTTACTTTATCTCTTATTTATTATTGTATAATGAGGTGCTTACTTGGTACTCACCAGGTGTGTATGCATGTATGAGAAACAGCAGTGTGACAGCAATGTATCTTTCTAGCTGGTGAAATGTGACCTGCAATTTTGGACTCTTCACATTTTGACATTTCAGTTAACTGAGTGCAGCCAGCCTGCCTTAACAAAACAGACACTGGAAGGGTTAGCACCCACTGTAACCACCTCCTGCCTTGCGCTGGCATGCTGTAATGCACACTGTACGAACTGATTTACGAATCACCAGAAGTGACTGTGATGGCTCCCTTTAACTATGTCAATGTCTTCTGACAGAGATTTCCTCAGGATATAAGATCTCACTTGAGTAAAGGTGAATTAAAATCACTAAAGACAGAAGTATGTAGGTAAATGCTCATAAATTAATCTTGTATGTTTCACCAGGAGCAGTAATGACTCAAATGCCATGTATCATGTCTTTGTTACTCAGACCTTGGTTTCAACAGGCACAAAAATTGAGAACATAAATTGGAGTCAAGATGCAGAAAAAATTGTTTTCTTCCAGGAAGAAGATCACTTTTCATGTGGTTGAATCCTCCTGTATTCATAAAAGTATTCAGGCCAGGAGGAAAGAAGATTTTTTTAACTTTAAAGAAAAAGCGTATTTGCATTTTGAGTTTGTTCATTTGCTTGTTTTCGAGACAAAATACTTAAGAGCTGTTTAAAAATAATAAAAGTTAAACCTCACAAAACAGCATTTTGATGTTCTTTGTTATTTTATTCTAATTCATAAAGGAAACTGATGAATTCATAGATTTTGTTAAAGCTTAACATGTGTTCAAGTACTCTTAGTTTATCATATGAATTGAATAGCTCCATACTTCCAGATAATTATATCAGTCATTCTGATACTAACTGAAATAACTGAAATAGGTAATGGCAATTGCAATATAACTTCACCAGACTTCGCTGTAGACAGATGTAGGTTCCATAAGAAGGAAAAGATATAGGTGTTGCTTTTTCAACAGGATACTAGGTAGACGTAGTGTTTCCAGTTAAATCATAGTCTCAGTGACTTGTCTTATTGTAGCACTACTAAAAAAAAAAATTGACATTTTTTACTGGCATATAATAGAATAGATAATAAAGAATACATACTGATTTTAAAAATTAGAAGATACAGGTGAAATCAATTCTCCTCATGAATGGCAGGATCTGCCAGTGCAGCTTTTATTACAGTTCTGAGAGGTAGTGATAATGGTAAGATTTAGCTAACTGGAAAAGACAGAAAAGAATCCCATAATCAGCTTACCATGATTAAATACCTATATAAGAAGTAAACAAATTCTCCTCTTTAAGAACAACTTTAAATAGGATACACTACAGATCTCACAGCATCTGGAATTTTTCATTGATAAATGAAGCACTAAGCATATCCATAAAACATGCTCTTTTGATTAATTCAGATGCACTTAGTGCATCTCAGTACTCTGCTTTTATTTGAAGGAACAGAAGACCAGAAATTTTGCCGCTATATCATGTGCATGTTAGACAGTCGGAAGAGACTAAAATAGAGTATACAGAACTGCAGAACAAACTACTCAACGCATCACATCTTGGCAACTTTTACAAAGAATATGAGCAAGAATAAATTTGCTTTGCAACCCCATATCTGAGGAAGCTACAATACCTCCAGCGCTAGCTACCTACATTTCCTACTTCAGCAGAAAAAGAAAGGTCTGATATTATGGCAAGGACATGATTGTGAGGACTTTTTTTGGTTTTAACTGCTGCTAAAAACATGAATGAACCAGTAGGTGAAATATGGTGCTAATGGTCAGATCTGGAGGCTCCATGAAGTATTTCCATGATTAAAATTGTTCCTTCTAACAACAGATGGTGAACTGATGCCGAAACTCTTCATAGTCTTTGAATATCATGCAGTCTGGAGCTTTTGAAGAGACATAGCTCTATCTTCTAGCTGGTCTGTTGCAAGACAGATCCTAGCATCTTAAAGGAAGTGTCTTTGGTATTTTGTTCACGCAAAATTACATACAGCTCTTGATTGGGTGCTTTTAAAGGCCCATGGGAAAGTGGTTAATCTTAGTCAAAGCTCTCAAACATTAGTGGCTATCAGAGGCTGGTGAGCATTGGAGAGTGGTTATTAGTTTCTTTGTGATCCAGTAACAAGTTTTCCACAGCAGCTGCCTTCTTTTAGTCAGTTCTTCTGTAAGAAATTATGTTATTTATAGGCAGAAATTCTACCAAGTGTGGTAGCATCTGAAGGCTGGAGTGGGTTGGCATCATCCAGTCCTGATGACAGACAAGGAGAATTCCAACACCACATGCTTTCATCTGCAAAACACCTACTTCTGAGTGTAAGTGCTCCATAAAATTAAAATTATCTTCCTGCAGAATTCAAATTGCAGAATGCAAATCTGCTTCTGTTAAACAAGCTCAGAAATAAGAATAATGGAGTAATGAAATTAACTCTGCACCAATACCAGTTTTATCTTCTGGTTCTTTCAGTAGGTTCTGAATTTCCGTGACGCCTTTGCAAACTCACATTCACAGGACTCTAGTCAAAACTGTTTATCATCTTTCCTGTAGCAAACACAAGTTCTCTCTTGCTATAGCACCATTCTTCTTTTTGTGACATCTGGAGATTAGATAAAGTCAAACATCATTTTAAAAAACCATACAATGCTTAGCCTCATTCTTTTTTCACTATTTATGTAATTACTTCATGACAACAAGTTTGAAGATTTGAACCAGACCCTAAAAAATTCTCAATCCCTTGGAAAAATTATGCTTTCATGTTGTATCACCAGATTTTGTTATTAGCATCATTCTTGTTCTAATTACCAAAGGTACATGCTGCAGACAGCTTGAGATCCTCTGCAGTGTCTAGAGCTGATACTACAGGAGAGACACAACTCACTTGTACAGTGTACTCACGTGATCTTTTATCGCTTCTCGGGTAATGAAGAATCAGTGGTAAATCAATTAAAAGTGTTAAAGCTATTGGCAGGCTAACAAGTAAATACTGACAGTGTGGCAAATTGAGAACCTCATTTTGGTATCAAAGCAAGAAGGGTGGTTTAATGGAGGTGTAACAGAGGGCTGAAAGCTACTGTGGAGATAGCCAAGGACAAAGCCACCCTGTGAGTGCAGCCCACTGGGATGTTAAATCTCACTGTTGTGAGAATCCAAAAAGGAAAGCACACCAAGAATGTGCTGCGTTTCTTTAGCTGAGGAATGAACAGTGCAAATGCAGACTTCTGAAATGTGACATTTTTATATATACATGTATTTATGTTTCTTGCTGTATTTTTCATTGCAGGGAGGGTAGAACATCCATGACATAGATTTTTTTTTTTTTTTTTTAAAAAAACCTAGATTTGCAATGAAAAGCTTGCAGTATCTGAAAAAGCCATGAAAACTTTTCATTTAACCTGTATTATTCAGGGCGTTTTATAGCTTTCCAAAATGGTCTAAACAGGACAATACAAACCCAGAGATAGATTGTTATTCCTTTTCTCTGACTGGCACAAAAGACTTGCAATGAGAAGAAAATTGTGCTGTGACTCACACACCATCAAATAACTGTTTGTGGCACACAATGGGCTCAATATATCACCAGGAAAAAGAAGAATAACAATATTTAAAACAAACAAATTTCATGGCATTATCACCCCATTGAGAAGTGATTCAACCCCAGAAAGTCTTCGTTTTTATTTTGAAATCATAATTCCTCTCTGCCAAACCCTGGTCACGTTCACCTTTCTTTTCTATTGCAGCAGACTCAGATGCCTGCAATGTGTTCCACAACTGTTTCCCCTAAACCCAACAACTGAGCTTTGTTATCAGAGCTATATTCAGAAACACTGCTTCAGCCTAAAATTGAATGAAAATCTATTTTCACCTTTTATATTGAGTACATTTGCTTCTCCACTAGGGTAAGAATACTATCAGAGGCACATAGTGCTTAAAAGTATTATTGATTTTTAGAAATTAAAACCAGTTTCACATAGCTCTGGGCTTCAGTGAGTCATAAAACCCCATCAACAGTTAGTTCAGATGTTTCTTGTTCCTGAAAGAGAGTGAGAGGTTCCTGTGAACTGACAGGTGCAAATGTATTCAGTGTGAAAGCTTCTGAAGGAATTTTTGAAGTGGGACTCTCAGCAGAAAGAGGCTGATTTTAACTAACCCACAACAATCTGAGTACAGAGACCAATTTGTAGTGAAATGGGGTCATCACATTAGGGAAGTCTGAGATTCAAACCTGCAGATATTCGCGCTGGATGCTCATCTGAACCTCTGGAGTCTTCAAAGTTGTGCTTTAAAACATGTATTTCATGAGAACAAGGATTTTTCTTTTATGACACTTCCACCTCATAGTAATGCAAAAAATTCCCAGAGCACAATCTCCAGGTCAGCACTTTTTCATCTTCCTTGTTTCAGGATATGTAAAGATGGCTAAGGCAGAAACATGATTTAAAAATGAAAATAAAAACTGACTTAGAGAAATAAAAACATACATTTCTTAGGAACAAATATCTTAAATTTGCTCGTGCTGTTTCTATCACATGATGACTCAATGCCTTCCTTTAGCAGACATTCCATTACATGCAACTACCTAGAAAAAACTTCAGTTTTCTCATACAAACATGTATCAGAACCTGCTTGAACTCAGACACATTGAGATACGGAAAATGTCTTGTTTTCATAACATATCAGTAAGCAAAATGTTATAATTACTACCACCAAAATAATGAAGTTATTACTCAGACATAGGCCATCAGCTCTCAGTGTCCCACCCTATATCAAGAAACCATCAGGCATTCTGAAAATCAGCGAAATGCACAAAGCTACCCAGAAAAGAGCAAGGAAGAACCCCACAAATATTTCCTCTTAGAATTCCTTATAGATGTTTACTTCCCACCACCAACAGACAGTACTTCCCAAACTGCGTGGGAACACTTGTAGGGTCTATAGTTGTATCTGGAGGACTTCTTATTCGGCATGAGTTAATGGATGCATGTCTCCTGCCCAACCCTAATGTCTAACTCTTCCTCCTTTGCAATTAGAGACTGCCCATAAGATCTTAAAAATCATATTTTCCCTTTCCGTAGTTATAATATTTGTTCTTGTCATCATTATTGTCATCACACGATCCAAATGGCAAGGGATTCTCTTCTCAGCGTATAAACCCTCGCCAGCATTTCATGCCAGTGGGTGGTTTCAGTGACTGTTAGCCTGTTGGGACATCCTAGCAGATAGCAGTATCATAGGATAATTAAAGTGTGGAGGGGCCTCAGGAAGTCTCTAGTTCAGTCCCCTGCTCAAAGCAGGATCAATTAGGGGGTTCCTCAGGGCTTTATCCAGTTGGGTCTTGAAAACCTCCAAGGACAGAGACCGCACTGCCTTTCTGAGCATCCTGCTTTACTACCTAGCTGTTCTCATGGTGAAAAAGTAATTCATAAGAATTTCCTCTCCAACATCAACCTAAGAATTTTAGTTCCAAGTACAGAGCAACTTTGTAGAAATGCTGAGAACTCCCAGGCCCCATAAGATGAGGCAGGACTTATTCCTGTACCAAGTAGCAGAGTGGTAGGGGTATGCCTCACTTCACATTGCAGATGCAGGAGAGCAGCTACTGAGTTGAAGTATGAATACAGGAGTAGTCTTCATGCTTCATGTAAAGAAGATGTTACTGGAGGTCTTTCATTTGCAAACTTTACATGGTAATGGTGTTGTTATACCTTTTAGTTTAGGATTCAGACATCCGTCTGAAGCTAACACTGGACTTTAATGATAGCTCCTCTGAGAAGAGGTACGCTGCTTGCCTCATTTTTATGATGTTTCTCACCCTCAGCTTTGTGCTCCAGTCCCAGGCCTCAGAATCACACCATTTAAAAACTTGAAAGCAAGCAATTATAATTTAATACTAAATAATCTGTATAATGAATGGATCTAAGATCATCTGTAAAATGACACCCAAGGGACAGCAGGTCCAGGTTACACACGCTGTTTTCAAAGGCCCTCTTTCAGACCATCTGAGTGATTTGCACACCAGTGTAAATCATTGCTTTCTCAGCAAGTGCATTCCTGTAAACTGGTATTAATGTCAAATTTATACTCATAAAAGAATGCAGACTGAAAGAATGTGACAGACATTGATTTAATTTCTTGTCATGCATATATTTGCATAGGATTTACAGATTAATAAATGAGACATACCCTGTGTAAATCAATAGCTACCCTCCCTGTATAGTGTAAACTTCATTATTCATGGTCTTACACTATGTTGAATGAAACATTAAAGATACAAATAAAATGACTATGGATTGCTTTGAAGGACAAAGGGAAGGTCATTGTCTTACAAAGTTAGAACAGGGACATACAGGATTTCCCAAATTTCACTCTCTGTCCTTTTCTCCATTATTTCATATTCTTTTACTTGTTTCCCATTCTGTCAAACACAGATGAGAGCATCTCAAAGGGTCATTATGAGGTGTTTGCTAAGTCTGAGAAAATTATAATTATTTTACAGGCATGGATGCCTTCTAGTTTACAGTGTCATTAGGCCATTTCCTAACTTTGTATATCCATATGAAGTGATTACTTACATTTCAAGGAAAGGAGGCTACACGATAAACAAAGGACAGCATTTGCTTCCCATATCCCCAGAGAATTTTATCACCATACATTGATATCATGATTCATTTGTGATTACTGTTATAAATTAAGACAACATAATTTTAGCCTCATTCTGCTTACTTCACTCAAACAAGCCTCTCTGTGGAAGACAATCCCTGTATGGGGAAACATCTAGAAGTCCCATAAGTTCATTTTTGCAAAGCGTATTGAGGACAAATATGGTGAGGAGGTTCGGAGAAGGGAGAACTGTAGTACACGCAGCAAAACACAGAAACTGCTTTGTCCCAGGGGAACGCTGCCAGAAATGAAAAGTTTGGTCAATCTGGAGATCATGTTGGTATGATTGCCACTGACTACCACTGGCCAGCTGTGTGATATAATGGAGACTGGACTAAGGCTATCCCAGCCAACACACAGCACAGAAACAGCAGTGTTCACCATGACAAGGCTGGCGGCTCAAGAGTCTTGGGGTCAGCAGCTGGAGGAGACCAGGGCCTGGGGTACAGTTCTAGATAGACCAAGCATCAAACACCAGCTTTTGGAGAGACCCACAACATTTCTCTCTGCATGTGCGTCTGATGCAAACTTCAACCCCAATAAGCAAACAAGGAGGAACAGGTTTGGGTTGTCCATGAAGTCTGTGGCCACATGAGTGTTGTTTGTTTTCATGTTGGTAAAAGCACTGGCTTCTGTGGTGATTTGCACGGCCAACCACATTAGTAATGTGGGCGAGGAAACACACTCAGCCTCACTACTGGTTGAACTTAAAAACGGGAATAGCAGCTGTCTGGCTCTACTGGACTGGGCCAGGAGACATCCATCCCCTCAGTTCCCATGGCCGCCAGATTTGGCTCTAGTGGACCAGGAAGCAGAAATCCCCTAGATCATGAAGCTGACCAGGTACAGTAAGCTCCAGCACATTCCCAATACGAAAACGATGAATGTGCTCCTCCCTCGCCAGCACATCAAGTGTCTCCACAACCCCAGACTCTTACTGAAAATATCAAACCATTCCAGCCTCTCCTTCCCACACTACGAGCATCTAGTGCCTTCTCATCCTTTCTTCTTTCATAATTCTTATTTTTGTGTTATCCTTATAAGAGAGATGGACAGAGCTGAGAATAGGAATATCACCATGCCATGACACATAATATGCTCTCACCAGTCTACAGACACTCCATAGAAGCTGCTGTGCCCAGAACCCCAAATTCCATGTATATCATGTTTGAACTGTTCTGGCTTTCAAATCTTCAGCATAACTGGTAGAAGCCAGCCCACCGTATCTGGGGGAGTTCCTTTAACACGGTATTGATCAAAGCTGTATTATTTCCAAACAGAGAAATGTTATCACATTGAACAAGGAATTAAATCTGAACAAAACCAAAGTTGACAAATCCTTGAGGTTGAATTCCAGTAAAGACAACCAGGAGAGGTCATAGAGCCTTTCGGGAACTTGTCTTTCACCTGAAAACGTGATCTGAGAAACAGCAGAAGGATACTGAAAGGGTAGGCTGTTCTGCTCCTTGAGAGAATGCAGTGGAAGCTGTGAGTTCTCATTGCTCAAGTCAAGCACCAAAAGTTGATGCTATGAATTTATGAAGATAAAATGTGACCAGAAAAGCCCTCACCATGCCCTGCCTGATCCTATAAACCCTGGCACATTGCACCACAAGATATAATCTTTTATAGTTGACAGCACTATTGGTTCTTCATAATACGACAGAAAATAAATCCTCAAGGAAAAAAATAAAGCTTACATAAAAGCATGGTTTAACTTTTGTTTTACTTCTCAAACACCTTTTGCTCACCCTGACTGATCAAATGGAAAACAAATCTCCACAGAAATAACACAGCTGTCTTTCTGGGCTCTCAGATCCTTTGGAGGGGTGGAGAGGGCACTTAGAATTTAAAAGTGTTGTTTTCTGCTTCTCTCTTCCCTCCTTCTCAGTCTCCAAAAAAACAGAGCATAGAAATGAGGTTGAAACCATTAAAGGTAGGAAGGGCAAAACTTCCAAGTTTCTAAGCAAAACGGAGAAGAAAAAAGAAGGTTAAAAAATACTAGTGGTAATGGCAGCAGGAAAATTCAAACACAGAGCTTTCTAAAAAGGCTTAAATATAAACTTGCAAGCATGCCCAGTCTTAATGTTCTGTCTTTAAAGGAGATCCTGAGGACATGACAGGGGGAATAAACACAATAAGAGAGTTCAGAGGTCTTCTGCCATTATTCATCCAGGAGAGAAACGAGGATGAAAAATGAATGGAGCCAGAGAAGGGCTGTCTGGCAGCCATAAGCATTTACAGCTGCACGGATGTTGGAGGTTGAGCAAGGGATGGGGAAACAGGATGGCTAGACTCCGCCCACTGCATCTTACCACATTTGTCACACAGTGTGAATGAAAACGGCAAAAGCAAATGGAAAATGTCTCCTCTGGGGGAAATACTAGACTGCGCATTCACAGAAACCTAATACAGGAACTTGAAAACATATCGCTATAAAACAAGGGGCTAAGAGGACAATAGTACAGCACTGCAGGTGCCAAACTAAAAGCAAAGTCAGAACCTGAAGGAATAAAAAGCATTAACTCACTACAGCCTACATATGTGCACAACCACTCTTGCAGGAACCTATCAGTACTCAAATAAATCACAATTGCAGCAGAGAGATGAATAGTTAGGAATACGGCCCGGCTCATCCTATTCCAGATGAGGCATCATAAGGCTCTCAGGGGAAAAAAAAATAAATAAAATTCTTTTTATCCTGTGTTTCTAATGCCTATTTTTCCTAGTGTTCTTCAGCAACAACAACAACAACAAAAACACCAGAAAACTGTACTGAACAGCAAACTAAAACATGCCTATGGCAACAGACAGCTTTTTAAACTTCCATCTCGCTAGTGTCTGTCTATATGAATAATGTCACCATGTCACTGCCTTTCCTGCATTCTATTGCAGTATATCCTTCCACCACTTTTATTATGCTATTCTATTTCAACCTGATGAATTATCTACATCACATTTTTTGGGAAACATTCCCTCTAGGGATGGACGTACTTGGTTTAGAAAGTTTCCAACAGAAAGAGGAAAAGAAAATGGGAAGAGAAAAAGAAACTTCCACAGCTCCACTTTTTTGAAGCTACCCTTGGGAGTAGGACATAATTATCTGTATTCTGCGATTGCCAGCCAACTCTTAGCAGAAATAATGTATTTAGGGCAATGAAAATTAGAGGTACTAAGAAGCAATGCTCAGGCAAGACCAGACGGAAGGAAAAAGGAGTCTGTTAGCAGAGGACAAGAATGGGAAGCTGAAAACACAAGATGGTGGCCCTGGTGAATAGGTTCATTGGCATTGAGTTTGTTTTTCTGCTTTTTTCTCCACTGTTCCACAAGTTATATGCTTAT
The DNA here is from genome assembly GCA_013397275.1 of Burhinus bistriatus. Classification (NCBI taxonomy): domain Eukaryota; kingdom Metazoa; phylum Chordata; class Aves; order Charadriiformes; family Burhinidae; genus Burhinus; species Burhinus bistriatus. The sequence goes on from VYXH01005908.1 coordinate 181,804, forward strand.
TTGTTCAACCAAAGATAACAGGCTCAGTAACGTTCTCTTTGAAAGTGGCACAAAATATCAAAATAACTTGCCACACAGCAGCCATTAGCAGGAAAATAGGTGGGTATGCTCTGGGTTATGTAGTAAAGCAGATTTCATGTCTGATAGAGACCAACTTCAGGAGAAAATCTGTAGCTCTACGGATATAGTTTTCATTTTGTCCTCTTCAACATGAGAAAAAAAAAGAAAAGAAATAAAAAAAGCTAAGTCACTTTCTTTTTGCAGGCATAGTTGTTAATAGATTTTGTTACATTTCTGCATTCCAGCAGACTTTAACTTTTCTCCCTTCTGCAGTGCTAAGGACTGAGGACTCCACAGACCAGGCATGCGTGGTTTAGCATGTTTGCCGCTGTTACAGCAGCCTATACTTTCATGTCAATATGGAAACCCATTCCAACGGTGTCAGTCTTCCACAGAAATTCAATGCTGAACATGTAAGCTTCAGTTCTGTTGGGTTACTGCAGACATGCTTTTATGCTCAGGGACCTGTTTTGTCACCATAGTAATTTGGACAAGGAGACCCTATAGACTTTTTTATTAATAAAAAAAAAAAAAAATCATTTTGGGAAAATAAGTTCCACCAGCTGAGCTGAGTCAAATAAATCCGTAACTAATAATATGTGTGTTCTGCTGCTGTGAAAATCTTTATAGGACTAATCCGTCCTTAAGGAACTGTAAGCCAACTTTGCCATGTAGGATGATTGCAGTACAAAACCTACTTATCCTTTCTTCACACTTGTTTGTTTTAATTCATTTTACTACTAATGGTTTTTAATAATTGTTAATACTTAAAATTCAAGAGTGCCTACTTGTTTAGAATTAGAAAATGTCTTCCTGTGCATTCAGTTAGAACATAAAACATTCTGCAAACAATCTTCAAAATTCAGCATATGTCACAAAAACTTTACTTGTTTAATGTCACTTTTTTTTTTTTTTCTCAAAGATATAGTTCATTGCTATGTTTCCTTATCTAAAAGGAATGATCTACCTACAGAGCCTGGTAGCTTCCCATTGCTAAACAAATGTCCGAGGTTTAAACTGGAATGAGGTAATATGAACAGTCCTGCATGCAGCAACAACAGTCCTTACTGAAGACCCAGTATGATAAGTTCTACACTCATAGTCTAGCTGTAATTTTGTCTCATCGTTTGTTTTAGGCCTGTGGACCTTTCTTTTATAGGTAAATTGTACAGGTCCGAGTTCTCCATGGATTTCAGACATTCACAGGTGTGCTTCTGCAGTGGCCATATGTTCTTGTTGCCTAGTTGCAACTTTGCTACAATAAGGATGAGACAAAAACCACTTCTCCAATGACTTTTCCCTAAAAAGCAGAGACCATGGAGGTTTGCTATTGCCTCATTGAGAAATGTTGCTTGTGAATGCCCAAGCTGTTTATTGCTTCTTTCAAATTGTCGATGCAGATTAGTTGTAGGACATTATCATGGACATGAGAGAGGTCTAGAGTGGGGAAAAATAGTCTTCCTCTTCCAAGGCTTCCTCTCCAGGAGATATGTCCTCAATTTTCATTGCCCAGCATGCTACATTTCAACACAGGACAGCAGAAGGATGCTCATCAGCAATTTGACACCTGTCTTGCAAAGCTCTAAAAATCTGATACTCTCTCATGATCATGAAAAAAGATTTAGAATTTGATTTAGTAAAAGTGTGTCTTTGGTCCATGCTATTTATCAACACTCATGACATTGAAAATCCATTTGCATTTAAGATGAGGACTTTACTGTTTGACTCAGTTTGACTGTTTGACTTTGAGGTACTCCCATTTGTTTCACACTCTATCCCCTCACCCCCCTCAAAGAATTCTCTTTCACTGAACACTGGAAAATAAACTGTGTACAGGATGTTTCTTTAGAGAAACCCTGATGTTTATCTCAACAGTGAGTTCATTGCCTACAAATCTCTACCTCCTTTCTTTCAAAGTCACATTTTGAATTCATTTTTCTAGTCTTTAACTCCATCAGCTATACACAGGACATCAAGGCACAGGAGCCCTTTTGCCTACACAAGTGCTCTCCTCAGAGCTCTCCATGAAATTCGATAAACTAGGCAGCAATTCCCACTATGTTCAACTGTCTCACTGCAAAAAGGAGCTCAGTCACCTTAGTTAAATTCAAAAGGAGTCCTTATTGTATTCATTACTTTTAATAAGATGTCTCATAGTTTGAGAGCAAAGACCTATTTGATAATGGCCATTAGCACCTTCCAGCTTAAAACAGTATGAAATATCATCCTTAGGGGACAATCACTGGAGGATATCCCACAGTTCTTTGCACCATATTACTTAGTTCTTGTTTAAAAGTGGTTTCTGTTAAACAACCATTTTTCTGTTACCTTGAACAGTAGCTTCAGACAGACTTTTCTAATATATTGAAAAAAGCAACTAATCATGATGTACATAAGCAAAGACCAAGGAGTTAACCAAATTAAAAAAAAAAAAAAATATTATTGCCAAAACACCTGTTTCATGAACATGTATTAATCATTAGTTTCTTTGCATGGCAGAGGAGGAGGTTATACATTTTGGAAGAGCTTCATACATCAGCATTAGAATTCATTATCACATTTCCATGAGTTTTCATACACATTCTCTTGGGATGACAAATTATTAGACCATTTAATATGCTTACTCTTTGCTGCATTAAAAGGATTATTGTATTCTTAGCTGAGAGTTTCATTACATATAATCTTGACTCTTTTGGTCTAAGTACCCTTACGTTTCACACAGGGGAAGAAAAAGTCTGGAAGGGCCTTGTAACTTGGTTATTTTTTTCCAGCTGGATGTCTTGTTACAAATTAGGAGTCAAATTTTGTTTTAACTCTGACTGGAATGGGTCTGTTCTTAGGTGGAAAGTTACTCACTTGAGTACTGACAGTCTTTATATTTCCACCATTCCCGTCAAAAGGAGAGACATATTGTCTTGCAGTTATTGGGAAAGAATCCTAAAACATCCCTATGCACAGAGTCATTCTTCTAATTACACCTAGCCAAAAGCAAGCACAGTGGTGGTACAATAGCCTAGAGGTAGGGCTTTGCATTTGGCTACGTTAAGTTAGATACTTAGTTTAATTGCCAACTGCAGGCTTACTTGAGGAGACTCTCTATTCTCCGAGGCCACCTTTGCTCACTTAAAATTCGTAGGGGGATTCAGACTGGAGCTTTATAGACTGAAACTCAAGGAGGATGCTGCAGCCCATTCTTAACAGGGGCTCCACGCCTTTGAAATTCATACTTTCCTCTTTGCTTGAAACAGCCCAGCTCTGGTGACCTCCAGATTACATTGCACAACCCTGTCTTTTGCAGAACTTTGTACATAGTAGGACAGAGGAGACTAAAAACGTTCAAAGGAATGATTTTTCAGCAGGGGTGTCTTTCAGTGCTGCACTTAGGATGTTTTATATTATGTCAAAAGTTCTGGATTCATATGCAGAAAATGTCTTTTTAGTGTTCCAGAAAGCTAAATAAATACATCAATTTAGACAGTATACTGAATTGCAGCTTTCAAAATAAATGTACATTTTTAAAGTTACGTTTATATTTCAAGTAATGACCATCTCACTAAAATCTGAGTAAAGGTCAGGTAATGATTATTTCACAATACTGTGTTGAAACAGCAGAAACTGAAAAATCCAGAAGTTGTATTTACAGGTTCCTAGAAGATTTTTTTTTTTTTTAAAGCATTATCATCTTAGCAGTAAATTTCATCCACAGTGAAGAAGAAAATGGAAAAGTAAATAGCTTTATATACAGAGCACTTTTCTGTAGTCTGATTTCTCAACAGTTCCTTGGTCAAAAGAAATTAGAGGCACTAAACTATTAATTTCTTGAGAGCCTTTAACATGTAGTTCCAATTATTAAAGGTGCTAGGCCAAAATAATGTAGATTATTTCTGTCTTCTAAAGGTCTCTGAATAACATTCAAGTACCTAGTACAGTCTTAAAGAAGCTAAGGCATGACTGTCTTCTGTAACCAAATCTGTCCCCTCTCGACCTTATATTCAGTAGCTACATCTGTTCTCTTTTGACCCATGATGAGGTAATAAACTTCCAGATCTCAGTGTGGCCCATGCTTGGCTGAAATGATCACAGTCTTGTAGAAAAGTAATTTTTCTAGAGAGAAAACACCGCAGACTTAAAACACACAGAGCATATAAACCAAAATTAATTGGGCACATAATGATTCTTGAGCCATAAGGTTAAGTATTGAAAAACAAGGAGATAAACAAATCCCATACACCAGACTACAGTGCATGCCATGTTTTAATTGATGTAATACACTGCTTAGCTTTCCTTCAGAGAGAAAGAAGTGTTAGGGAGTGAAGTGAAGCAAATAATGCAATACGTTAACTGAAACAATAGTCATTGTATTAATTTGATAAAGTGCTGTATCAGAGCAGTCCCTCTAATCTTGTAAAATTTATCACAGAACTATTTCACAGTTAGAAACCACTGGATTTAGCTCCTAACAAGAAGAGACATTAAGCCTTGTGAAAAAACTGACCAAGCTCTCTACAGAAATAAGACATTTTGCAGCTATGATACTGCACTGCAGACTTTGATTTTTAAGAGATTAGTGATAACAGAGGTTCTTTCTGCATATAACAATATTTCCAAAACCAGCTATTCTGAATGCAGGATCACAGTCTGCTGCTAGTAGGTCAGGGTCTCACAGTTTTGGAGGTTTTTTATCTGTCAGTAGTTGTTTCCTTGCAATGTTTAGGTCTCTATACACTACTCGAACAGTCAAACAAGTCCAATCTATTTTATTAGTTTTACATATTTTTTCAAGGCATTTCCAGTTTCCCTTTCTTCTGCTGTAGCTATTCTTTTGATTTAAAACTGAAAGCTGATCTTTAAACAGAAAACTTTTACTGTTTCTTAGTAGTACATATTTAGACTTTCCATTCATTTTATTTAGGATGTATTGTAGGTATACATTTTCTAAACCTCTAAAGATCTAAAATCTGCTTTCAGAGATTAAGGCAACTGGTTCACAGATATCTCACTTCACTCAACTGTCATCTAGGATTGAATTCTCTCTTCACTTTGAAACAGAAAACAGCTCCTTATAATATTAATGGATTTTCTTGTCAACTAAAACAATATAGTAATTGTTATAAACTCAACTACAACAATAGTGAACATTCCTTCAGCACAATCAAACCCAGGAATTTTATAGTAACATGAGATAAAATAATAGCTTGAATCATTCCAGCATAAAAATAATTATTTCAAGCCACATACAAGTGGTGCTTATGGAACACTCCCTAATCTTAAAAATTTAAGCAAAGCTAGGAATGTTTTCTAGACCTCGTCACCTTGCCTTCACTGCAGACTAGATTTATGCAGCTGGACACAGGGTGACATAAGTAGTGTATTTCAGAAATGTGGGTATATGCATGCTACTACATAAACGTGAGAAAAGGGAAAATCCAAACAGCCCTTTTGATGACACAAAACTGGGAGGAGTGGCTGACACACCAGAAGGCTGTGTGGCCATTCAGCGAGACCTGGACAGGGTAGGGTGTTGGGCAGAGAGGAACTTAGTGAAATTCAACAAGAGCAAGTGTAGGGTCTTGCACCTGGGGAGGAATAACCCCATGCACCAGTACAGGTTAAGGGTTGACCTGCTGGAAAGCAGCTCTGCAGAGAGGGGCCCGGAAGTTCTGGTGGACAACAAGTTGACCATGAGCCTGCAATGTGCCCTTGTGGCCAAGAAGGCCAATGGTATCCTGAGGTGCATTAAAAAGAGTGTGGCCAGCAGGTCGAGGGAGGTTATCCTCTCTGACCTTGAGGGAGGTTATCCTCCCCCTNTTGCCTGACTACAGTCTTGCACACAAATGCCCACTTCTGAACTGAAGTCTCTGCCTTTTGGGAGGAATTTCTTCCAAAGTGAATACTCTTGAATCCAAGCCCAAAAGGGACTTGATCTAATAAGTATCCAGTAAGTTTATCCTCCATTCTGCTGGAGAATGGCTATTAAAAATAGGCAAATGATGAAAGAAAAGGAATGGTATCTGTTTTCCCTTCCTTTTGCTGCAGGTCCATGATTGGAATACCTCCCAAAAGCAGAGAGAAGAGACACCCCTCAGACAGTCACCAGCCTAAAGGGGTGCTGATCATTGCTCCTCTTTCTTACAGAGAAGCTGCACATGTGTCTATAAAAAAACTACATAAAACAAGAAGTGTTTTTCATGTCTCGTTTGCAGCAAAACGCAAAGAACTGAGAAATAATGTGGAGAGCAGGGGAAGAGGAATTCAGATTCTTGAGGACACACAGGGGAAGTGGTGCTGCTTTTAACCCCTCCTCCCAGAACTATTCATCCCAGGATGAAAAACAGGAATCATCCAACTGGAGAGGACTGAATCTCTTTTACTCAAAAATAAATTTAGGCTCTAAAGAGCTCATCCAATGTTGAGATGGTCAGTCTTGCACTCTTTAGATGCAGCGGAGTCTTTTTGTAAGTTATTTGATATCATATTCTTCTTTTAAAGTTACAGATTGTAACTATAGCTAGCAGACACAGTCAAAATCATAATAACGGAGGGCTGGAAAGCACTTAAGCCCAGTGGGACACTTTAAAGCATTCCTAGACCATCCCTAGCAAGTGTTTGTTTCAGGTCTTCTTTAAAGCCTCTGATGCCACCAGCTCCTTAACACAGCTTCTTCTGGACTTTCACTATGAGAAAGGTTTTCTTAATATCCACCTTAAGCCATCTTTCCTTCAAGTTCAATTACTTTCTTCTTTTCTTTTTCCCAGTGACTATGTGGAATAGTTGATCACCGGTATCTTTATAAAAACCTTTAACATCTTAGAAAATTACTCCAATCTTTCCTTAGTTGTCCATACTTTCAAAAAAACAGCTGCAGTTCTTTCAACTTTTTTTGTTGCTTGGGCTTCATAAATCTCTCATAATTACTAATGCTTTTTCCTGGATGCTCTCCAATGTATTTACATCTTTCCTGAGGTTCGGTACACAACGCTGGTCACAGTTCTCCAGATAACCTCGCTAACACCAAGTGGAGTGAAATAATTACCTCCCCTGTCTGACTTAACCTCTTCCTTATAATTATAATTCCAGAATGAGATTAGGTTCCTGGCAATACCATTGTTTCTTGGCCTTATTTATATGCATCTCACATTACAATCCCCTGCCATTATCAGAACTATTGTTGTCTACTTATTTCCACCTTTCAGTATTTGTGTTTGATAATGCCCTCTGAAGAACAGTACTTTGTGTTTGCCCTTATTTCACATTGTTGATACCAGAGCATTTCTTCACTCTATGGGCTGAAACGAAGGATTTTGCAGAGATTATTTTGATCCCATTTCCTCATAACACTTCGAGTGAAGAGTACATACATTTCTGTAATTTCCTGTATATTCCTGGTGTGATCAAGATCTAATCAGCACCATATATTCTTATTCCCTTCACACTTTTCATCCAGTCACCCACATTTTCATTCTCTCAGCACTCTCCATCATTTATCAGCGGTCTTGGTTGACAGGGGAGGTTCCGGATAACTGGAGGCTTGCCAACGTGACACCCATCTACAAGAAGGGCCGGAAGGAGGATCCAGGCAACTATAGGCCTGTCAGCCTGACCTCAGTGCCAGGAAAGATCATGGAACGGTTCATTCTGATTGCGCTCACATGGCATGTGACGGACAACCAGGGGATCAGGCCCAGCCAGCATGGGTTCATGAAAGGCAGGTCCTGTTTGACCAACCTGAT
>VYXH01005908.1:198380-215901 GCA_013397275.1 Burhinus bistriatus
AGGCTGTAGGGTGGGACAGTGTCAAATACTTTGCACAAGTCCAGGTAGATGACGTCAGTCGCTCTTCCCTTATCCACCAAAGCTGTAAACCCATCATGGAAGGCCACTAAATTTGTCAGGCACAATTTGCCCTTAGTGAAGCCATGCTGGCTGCCACCGATCACCTCCTTATTTTCCATGTGCCGTAGCAGAGTTTCCAGGAGGATCTGCTCCATGATCTTGTGGGAAGAGGTGAGACTGACCAGCCTGTACTTTCCTGGGTCTTCCTTTTTTCCCTTTTTAAAAATGGGGGTTAAGTTTCCCCTTTTCCAGTCAGTGGGAACTTCACCAGACTGCCACGACTTCTCAAATATGATGGGATGCCTTCCACTCAGCACCTCCTGCTTCTTAACACCTAACTTTCTCTTCCAAATATTAGCAATAGCTCTGCCATAAAATTGAAGTTTACTTTACTGGGCATTACTTCTCCCATATTACTGTTACGGTTTGAGAAACCCACCACAATTTATTGTCATTTAGACAATTATTCTATCACCCAATGACCCCTCCCCACCCAGGAAGGGCGATCAGGGAAAAGCAGGGAAAAAAGAGGGTTGAAATATAAATAGACTTAATAGGATAAGACTAAATAATTAACATTAATATTACTAAAGAACCAGTACTGATCCCAATACCAATACAAAATATACAAGGATTGTACTTAGCCAGTTCTATCAGTAGGAAGTTCTGTACTCCCAGCAGTGGACAGCAAATGTCGGACACTATGAGCACTACGGCTTTGGGAGGAAGGGAAGGCCTCAGGAGTCCAGCACCGGGGCAAGAAGATCTCTGGACCACCACCATCAAGGGAGAGAGAGCACTTCACAGCAAACTTTCTAATTTATATTGAATGTGATGTTCATGGTATGAAATAATCCTGTTGTCCAACTTGGGTCAAGTGCTCAGGTCTCACTCCTCCTCATCACTGTACCTGGCTAGCTCGAAAACACTGAGACCTTGAAACCCACCCACCATAGCTGGCTATAAAGTAAATAGTTTCACAAATTAAGACACCAGAGTCTTCTAAAAGTGCAGTTTTCCCAAGCGTTAGAAGATAAATTAGTCCTGTGTTGCTCAAACCAGGACAATTACTCAGCTCAGAACCTGCTTCTTACAAGAAAATGCCACAGACAATAACTTTCCCCTTCAGCAACCAACCAAACTCATTTCATGTCTCCGACACTCAAAAAAAATTACTTCTCTGCCACAGGGTAGCTAGACCTCAGGTTTCTTTAACTTCAAACTACCTTGCCTGCATATAGTATCAACACAGCAATAATATTATTAAAAATAAAAATTAAAAAAAAATTGAGAGTATAGGTACTTGTATGCATGTTGTTTCAGGTGAATATGGTATTAAAGCAATATGTGGGTGACGTTCACTCACTGGTCTAGTCTAGTCTGTTCTATTCTATTCTATTCTATTCTATTCTATTCTATTCTATTCTATTCTATTCTATTCTATTCTTATTCTCTTCTTTTCTATTCTATTCTTATTCTCTTCTCTTCTCTTCTCTTCTCTTCTCTTCTCTTCTCTTCTCTTCTCTTCTCTTCTCTTCTCTTCTCTTCTCTTCTCTTCTTCTCTACTCTTTCCTGTTCTGTTCCATCCTGTTCCATGCTGTTCTGTTCTTGTTCATTTCACTTTGGCTTGTCTGCAATTTTAACATGTTCTTCATTCTACCTACAAAAATTACTCCTTTTCTCCTTTACTTTGTTATTTCAGTGTGTCCAGTATTCAAGACTGATTGACTGCCGCTTGTTCACCACCATGAGGACAATTGTATTGACAGAAGTGCCTTTGACAAAATAGTATTAACTCTTTCCGAAAATACAGCACTGAGTGCATTGGTATGTACCTCAGACTTTTGTGGGTCTGCTGCTGCTGCTAATAATAACAATGGTGAGATGTGTGATGCTTCCATGAATGAAAAGGATTCTCTGAGCTCTAAGACAAACTCACTGGTTCAGTTGTTTTTCCAAACTCCCTGCTTTGTCATCCTGAAACAGTAGCCCTGCAGTGAGCTATCATGGCAAAATACAGCACTTTCTGGATGTAAGTGAAAGACCATGCTGCATCCCTGAAGAAAACAAAAGGGATTAATCTAAACACGTCAGCAGCTCAGTGCATGGCCAGAGGGCTGACTGCATTCAACCCTTGACATGAATTTCGTGTTGAGACTTGGCAATGAGAGTGGTTCATAGCACCATATTTTAGAAACCCACGGTCACTTTGGAGCTAGAAGGTGGTCTTTGCCCAAATTCTGACTTCAGACTTTTACAAAAAAATGAATTGTGAAGAAACTTCATTTTTTTAAAGGCATAAAAACCACACAGTGGGATCCACAGAAATTCCTGCCAAAGAATAAATACTGCTATCTGAAGCAGGCATTGTGCTAAAATAGTGCTTCATGTATGCATTGAATTGGCCCACAACAAATTAACATCATTTTGTAAAAATGTCTCAGATGCAATATAAATATAATAATATATAATGGAAAATATATCTAATTGATGGAATTTTGAAATCGTCCTGACATTTTTGCAGTAAAGTTCTAAGCATTGCATGACTTTTAATGTAACAGCGTAATAATTACATTGCTTCCAAACACTGCATTTCATAGCTGCGTATACATACATACACATATATATATACACACAATTGCACTTATGTATGATGTGCTGCAGATTTATTCAGTAGAAGACATTTTACCCAGATTTGTGTCAGTTAATCTCATATATTTAATGGCAGCAGATCTTCTGCTGAAGAAGTCATGTCTCCGGATTACAAGATGAGAGTCTGTCCCATGGAAGTGGCTGTGATTTACAACTTGCACTGTGTCAGAGCAGTGGCAGCCAACAATATGTTGCAGTCCAGCTATGCAAAATTAGAAGCCTGTGCACATCAAGGGAGACCAGAAGAAACAGCCTTTCTATCCCCTTTTGAATAAATAACTTACATTATTGTGCAGCTAATCATATGCCGCCCTGCAAAAGGAAAACATCTGCAATGTTCGCTTTATAAACACTGTGCACATGAAGTTTTCATCTGGTTGGTTGGTTTGTGCTTTTTTCACATTTCATAACAGTTCAGTAATGGAAATGAAGACTTCTCTTGTTTCTGCATAAAACAGGACTGCAGAGCAAGATTACATCTGCCAGGAATGACGTATCTTTGCCTCCGTGCAATGTACTGACTGCTTGACAAAAAAACCCCATTCTGATAGTGTCACAAGTCCATACAGGTGTGATGGAGTGCTGCTTTTCAAGCAGAGCTCTGATTTGTCTCACTGCTATGAAAAAAGCCACATGGAGCAAGGCAATTTCAGGGTGACCACTCATCTGCAGACAAGGAGGAACACACGCCAGCTGGGAGCAACATAAATGAAATTTCTGTCTGTGGCAGTGCCACTCCTCTGGCTATTCTAAGGCTTGATCCCACCCTCCCTGCTCACATCCCGCTGACTGAAACGGAGGAGAGAAAGAGCGTGAAAGGAAGCAGATTTCACTCTTTATAAACACAGGTGAACATTTCATCTTTTATATCCTGGATGTAAAATTATCATGCAGTCTGAGTAGTTGTGTTTTTCATGTGTACAAAAAATAATAAGTATTTGTATGGACCTGAAGATGAACACTTTTAAAGAAAGGTGTTTTATCAGAGAATCCTTGCTATGGAGGGAATCCTACTTAGGCTATTGAATATTTTAATAATGTCATTCTTAGGGAGCAAAACATTATAGAGCTGACATAACTATGTGGGCCAGCCAGAAACAAGGTTTCAGGGATGGAAAATTCTCTCTCATATTGTACACTGAGGCAATAAAAGTGACAGCAGCAAAAGTCACCTTTTTAACTGTACACTCCTGGATGAGCTTTGTCAGAACACATGATCAGAGAGATATAACAATTTAGCATTTCAAAGATCAGATGAAAAAAAGTGCAATGGATCTGCTTGCATTAGGCTGCTTGCAGTGAAATGACAGTAACTATAAGAAGGAAACTTCAGGAGCACTTAAGACACTTCAAACTTGACATAGACATGACTGCATGATTTTTCCTTCTTCCCCTGAACTCAGTGGGCATTAAAGGTGCTCAGCACCTTGCAAGAGCAAATCCTTCCCTTCCTCTGCTTGCCAAGCATCTCGTCTTTCAGATATTCTCTGCTGCCTCTATGGCTTCTTGCTACTACCCCCTTATTCCTGAAACACGCACTGTTTAGATAGGTGTTCCAGTGCATGTCATAGGCAGCTCTGCTCATACTCAAGCTATTGGTTTTCTTGTCAAAATCTGTACACTTCACATTTTCTGTTGGTTTTGCCTATGAACAGCAGGGCTCCTGTGTTCAAATGCCTGGATACACCCTTTCCTGCAACCCTCCCCAGCTGCTAGAGCAAACGTGCAACTGTCCTGATGGAAACAGAAGAGCTCAGGAGCACCATGCTTCAAACACTCGCTCCTGGCTGTACTATTTCCTGCTCTTTGTCAGCCCACCAAAGACCAAGAAGTGGGCACATGTCCAGGAGGAAGCATTTGCAGGATGAGTGCCCTGCTCTGTGTCAGTCCTCTTCAGTAAAGTTACGTGATATGATTAACTATCCCATGCTGTATGATGGGCAGGTCTACTTTTACCCTAGCTTTTGGTTTGTTTGTCAAGACACATATACTTCTACTTTTTATGTGTCTATAAAGAATATGGAAAGAAATCTAGACTTCCATGGCTTAACCTGGCACATTTTTGTCAATCCATATAATATTATCAGAAAAATGTAATTAAGGTATTCAAACCTCTTGTGATGGTGGGCTCTCCCCTCTCCAGGCACCACCTGATCTTTACCTCCTGTAACCCTGCCCAAGCGATAACCACCCATGGTGGTCATAATGGGTGCATGTAGTCATGATGGTAGCATCTGGGGCTCAGCATGGTGGCGGGGAGACAGATAACAACACAAAAGNAGGCCCTTTCTGAAACCTTGACTGAACGGGAGGGTCTCCCTGACAGCTCTGTCTGACCCTGTCCTCTATGCAGTAAATAACCAAGTGTGCCTTGCCGTCTCCAATCTTGTTAAAACACTGTCGCATTTACCATCAAACTTTGCTAAATCCCTGTTTTAGATCAATAAATGTATTGCTGCTTCTCTCTACGAGTGAAGTGCGTCGCTCCTTCCACAACACTTCTGTACAATGACACAAAGTTCATGGTATCAAGACCCATGCAAGTAGACACTATTTGCTCCAGAGCTGCCACATTGCATTAGGAGAGCAGTCTCTTAAAATAATTTGTAGCAGGATTATTTTTGGTCTTGAGTAAGGCCACCTGCACATCCTCTAAACTAGTAGGGCAAAAACGACCCTGTGTCTCCCTGTGGCACTGGAAACAGTGCAGCCTGCTGGAGCGAGCGCAGGGTTGGAAGCAGGAAAGTCTTGAGCTGTAACCAATCCAACACAAGCAACTGATTCATTCTGTGGCCTTAGGCAAATCCCCTCACTCTCCTGCTTTCGTTTCCCTATCTGTAAAGTGAGAACAGCAATATGCACTTTGCAGGGATGCTGCAGTGATGTCAGTGCCTCCCAGCCACGCTTTCCAGGGAAACTTTAGCCTGCCCGTGCAGAAAGCAAAGCCAGTTCATTCCCATGGTGCAGGCTCAGTGGAGCAAAAACAGAACTGTGTAGAGAAAATTACCAAACTAGAAAGTAGAAAGCAGGGCCCGGAAAACAGAGGCTGCAAAGGCATTGCATTCAAAAAGGCACCGGCTCCTTTGGGATTTACTCCTCTGGCGGATGATAAATTCTGCTTTTTCTATCCCTGTTTAAAAGTTTTGGCAAAGTCCATGAGGTGATTAATTTACCTGAGGTGGAACTTAAAAGCCATTTGATGTGACTGGGATTCTGACAAAAATCAAAAGGCAACTTTTTATGCAGACATTTGAGCTAGCATTATCAAATCCATAAACAATATCAATTTTCTGTGTATGTCACGTTTCTCTTCTGACTGGTTCTTACTATCAGCAAGCAGCCTTCATTTTTTACAGAATACTGCAAAATGCAATACGTATCATCAAGGAAAGAAAAAAACAGCAATTGAGGCAGTCTATCAAAGCCTGTCATGTTTTAACTGAGTCTCAACCACAACAAACAACAAAATGTGCCAACACCAGCAACTGAAGGAAGATACATTTACAAGATAAAACTCAGCCTTCTCCATGCTGAAGCACCCACTTGGGTAGATGAAGGGTGTACACTTGGAGCATGTGGCTAGTGAGAAGGTGTTCCTACAGCTGCAATATTGGGCAGTAATTGGACACGTCTGTCCCATTCTCCGTCCCTACACGACAGGACACCTGTGATACGTCTTCTGACTCTGCCGTTCTCTGCTAAGTCAGTCCTCTTACTAGCTTCCTTAAACACCACCTGTCCATGTTGAGAAATCGTTCTGAAACAGCAACATCAGCGTGTTACACCCTGCTCTTTCAGGAAGTTAGCTGCAAGCATCACAGGTCTTAGAGCAAAGTGCACAGACTGAACATTGCCACCTATTTTGGCCATTCCCCTGGTCTTTAGTGGCCTGATCTTATAAAATTAAAAACTAACAGGCCACCTTTCTTTTCTGCTGGTTATTGGAGGGAATACTGAAATGTCCACAGCTTATACAGCCGCAGGATTTAACCAGGGGAGAAAGGAAGATTTTCAGGCAAATATTTTACACTGTGCACTTAATTGAGTGTAATTTTACAGAAACTTCTCTTTCATCCAATTCATTTTCCTCCTTTTTGGACAATTCTTCACAGGTTACTTGGATCCCTGTCAACGGCTTAGGAATGATCGTCTGCACTTTCCTGACAGATACTGTCATTACTCAACTGATTCCCATAGAATTATGATAATTACACCTATTAATCTGTCGGTACCTCTACAGCCTGTGTTCCTGTCCTCAGTATAATTCTTCCCATCTATTTACAGTCATCATCTTTTTTTCCCCATAGCTGAGTCACCAGTCCCAATACAGTGACACTTTATATTTCTTTGAACTCTCTCACTGACATCTGTACCTGTTGTACAAATTTCAAGAGGAGGTCTGTTGTGACTTTCTCTGGAGAGCTTTGGAAAACCCTCTCATTCTTCTTTCATCTGACACTGATCCATTGGGAGAGCAAGGTGGAGGGCATGCTCCTTATATGCCTGGTTAGATCATTGCACAGAATAAGCCTTTGCAGGAACCATACCAAATTAAAATTATGTTCTTGTGGCAGAGAATGGCATAGCAAGTGTCCCAAATTCCACAGCTTTCTGACTGGGCATTGCAGCCACCTAACAATTGGAAGACAATTACCATGCAAAGTAGGGAAACACAATCTGACAGCATAAAGGTTTAACCATGGACAGAACTGTCTGTGTTACAATGAATCCCACTGCATCACACACTGCGCTGTTCATGTACACAAACCCCTGTCTAGGTTAAATAGTCCTTCCACTCTAATTTTGTCTGCAGTGGGAACTCCATGTTAGATTGTGACAAGAATAAGAGAGAAAGTGTGAGGGAAGGAGACCGATATTTTCATTCTGTTTTATTTGATGCATTAAGCATAGTTTTTCCTATTCTGTCTCAATAATTTATAGCAATTGTATGCAGCGCCTTCAAGATCCATTTGCAGGATGTTTGGCCCCAGATGGCTTCCTTTCAGCTGCACAGCAAATTCTTCTTAGACTCCTCAACCCCGACTTTTCAATCCATATATGGAGGGCTAAGGCTGAACCAGCAGGTCACCAGGACATTGGCCACAAGGAAGGCCCAGAGGGATTTGGGAGTATCACAGAAGAGGATAAGAACGAATCATTGGAGGCATTTGTGCGCAGCCGTCGCCGACCCAGCAGGCTCAGACCACAGGAAGGGCTCCTTCATCTGCAACTGGGGTCTGAGGCAAACCACTGCAGCACACGAGGCTCTTCTAAAAGGTTAAGCAATTTATTTTTCATGTCCATGAAAGTACATAGGCCTTGGGAATAATTTCCATCCCCCTCTCCACCTCAGTTCAGCTCTGATACACATTAAAGTACATAATATGCAGCTAAAGCCATTGGCAGGCTGGCTTACAGCTCTCTGCCTGTTTTTTTCCAGTTTCAAAGCATTAACTATCTTGGAAAAATGTGCGGAAGAAGTATTTGACACATACTCAAAAATAAACAGCTGGAGGAATAAAGGGGTGGGTGTGCAAGGGACTACTTGTTACAGTCCCTCCTACAAAAACCCTAGAAAACAAAGAAGATTAAGTTGTTGAGTAATTATTTCAAAACTAAATGCAAAAGGAGGTGAGGAAAGTGGTGCATTCATTAAAACTATGCAGGCAGCAGCAGGCTATTGTCAGCATCTTAATCACGATCTCTAGTACTGCAAGGACTAATGCCTTCATTTTGTCACAAGGACACAGGCAAGAGCAAGGTGCTGTTGTACCAACATGAATACTGTGGGATGGGTGCTGTGTTTCAGAAGACTATTGTTCCTTCCTAGCTCCCAGAGGAAAGGGATTCACTGATGGATGTATCTATGCTAAATTATCACACCCACATTGGTCAGTGGAAGAGCAGTGTGATTCTACCCATTCCTCTTCCCTTGCCCATTTGCTCCCAGATGATAGGAACAAGCAAAATGTTTTCCCATTTATCCCTGCCTGACCAGACCCAATTTCCTAAATAACACCATATGAAGGCTGCAAGGCAGGTAGCCCATAGGCACAAAACCCAGATTTCTCCAATGCCTGAGTTGACTAATGTTGTTCTGAAAGAAGAGCCTTGCAACTCAGGTATGATGCTGATGAAATATTACCATCATTCCTCCTGAAAGTGAATCAATTTATCACAATGTTGTTGGCTTTTATTCCAGAAATTCCAGATATAAAATGAAAAATATCATGGTATTAAATATTTTGCAGTAATAAATGAATATAATTACAGATTTAATACCATCTATAAAATGTTCTTTCTCAGGAAAAAACAGGTATTTTTCTACTGTTGTGATATTCCTGGCAGTTGATAGAAATGCAAAGTTAAACAACAGAACCTCCTTTAATTTCACAGTCTGTGATTCTTTCATAAAACTTTTAAAGATCAATTATGTCCCATCAATGCAGAAGTCAGGCTGAACTAAGTGATTTATGCATAAATAGCCTTATACAGTCAACTACCGTAGAATGAGCAACTCATCTGTTAAACGTACATTCAAAGAACTGTTATTTTTAGCACTGTATTATACTTTACCGTTACATTAATCTTTCTGATTCTTCATATTTTCTGTCATGGAGGCATCTTGTTGTACATGTAGTTCTGTGTGACTTTCATAAAACTTGTAGAGTTGAACAAAATAGAAATTGAAATCAGAGAGCAATTGTTTACTGATGGGCCTGTGCAACATTCTAAACACAGAATGAAAGCAGTGAATTAACACTTTTTAAAGCAACCCTCATTTTTTAGGTTTATCTCACAGTCACTTTGTTTAAACACACAAAAAAAGATGGATTTGTTTTCCTTTCCCCTGGAAAATAGAGGAAGTGTTTGCATTCCAGCAGAAGCTGGAAGCATGGCTGGGTGTGACTTTTGAAGAAGTGACATTGCAATAGCTTATTAGACGTTTCACATTAAACTGAAGGGTTGCCTAAAAACTGAAGGCACTCTCATGTGAAGCAGAGCTAGCAACTCTCAGACAAGTCTTTGAAAACTCATTCTTCAACTCAGAGAGGCTAGAAATATCAAGTAGCCAACATCTGGTAGTAGAGTTTGCATGCTCTGGCGAGAGCTGAAGAAAATTGCGTCTGCCTTATTTTTAGCTCTCTACAGTCTATAGTAATCAGTAATTTTATCACCAGGTGTACCTCTCAATGCCGTTGCAACACAGCAGGCGGTGCCCACAGCTAATGCTGAGTGGGGAGGAGCAGGGAGCCCTTCTGGATCCGGCATTTCCCTGCCACTGCAGGGCAGCTGCCAAGCTCTCACGCTGCAAAGGTGAAGTCGGGAGAAGAGCTGAGGGGCAGGATACGTCCGAGCGGGTGGCATGGCAGATCCCTGACCCAGTACAAGAAAAGGTTGTTTGCTGTCTATTTGAAGAAACCACAAACTATAAGAGCAAGATGTTGCCATATATTGGCACCGTCGTGAGTCTGAGAAATGGTCTACAAAGTCACTATTGAACCAGAGATCTTCAGAAGTATTTTTGGAGTAGCTTGTAAAAGATACCTGCATACTAGGGAAAATGCACTCATAAATAGTTTCATTCCACATTTTTAACCAAAGAATTAGAATGATATCATGGTGGCTCTTTAATCAAGCAGAAGAGCCACTAGGTATTTTGATTTTGCTGTTGAAGAGTCCTGCAAGTCCAAACTCAAAACAGTACATAATCCAAATGCTAAAGTAACAAAGAAATCCTATCACAGAGGAGAAGAAACAAGCAGTATCTATTCAGTCAATATCTAGCAGAGCAAAACATCAACATTCAGAAATTCTTTCTGTATTCTTAAGTCTATGATCATCCAGCGGAGTGAATGAGTTGAGGTGCATCTTTAAAAACCTCCCTGTGAAGTAAAAGGTTGGAGCACACTGCAGCAATACAGAGCTTATGGCACATCTAAACCTTTTATCTACAAGAAGCAGTTACAACACTGTCATACCCAAAAAAACCTCCCTAGAAAACCCAGAAAGAGTAGGTTTTTCTGCCAGTATTATGATAAGCATGTGGGAGAGCATGATAGAATCTAGAAAACATGTTTCGCTTTGGGCCTGATTTATTGTTATTTGTCTAACAGCAGTGTGGCTGAGCCTCTCAGCTCTGCAGAAATAGACCCACCGGGCTGCTTTGGGCTGTGCTGGTGGATGGTGGATGGATGGCTCTGCGCTCAGTCCAGCTCAGCCCCATCTCTCTTTCATAACAGTGTTGTCAGAATGTGACTATCTCAGCACGTTGCAAGAAGTTACAATTGAAAACTCCCAAAAAACCCAACCACAAAGGCTTAGAGCCCTGTATCCAGCAGTCATCAGCTCTCAGGAGGAGAATGAAAGAACTAGGAAAGGAAGGAATTGGAAAACTCCCATCATAACACAGTCTTTCATCAGAGGCACTTCTTCTGTTATGTCCTTACGTGCTTTGAGCACAAGATACTTACAGAATTTCATGTTTTATTGATCCTCCCATACTTAAGTTCAGCTAATGGTCGGCACCACTTATTCAACCAGTTGGTAGAGGAGAGATTTTAAATCGTGCTGAAACACAAACATGACTCACAAGACCGTACTCTGCAGATTTTATGCAAGTGCTGGAGCATCATAGCTTACAGTTCAAACACAGAAAAGGTTTTGAAAAACAAAGCAGAATGGCTCTGACTCCACACTGCTCTGTGTCCTGTAATCTTTAACATACTTACAAAACATAATGCAGCCAAACAAAAGCATTGCTTTTCATCCACTTTCCAGTGACACTAGTGAGGTTCCTTTCCAGGTAAATCACTTAGGAGTACATAAAACTTTCAACGTGCAAGCAGTGTAATGCTGCTTTTACTTTACCAACAGGGTAGCAAGAACTGTTTTGTTGGATTGGGCCCTAAATAATGACTTGCCATAGCAGACAAAGGAAAATGCAGTATTTTCTATTAGATAACCATTTTAACATCTTCTTTAAGTAAACAGAGTGCAAACTGAAGGTTCTGGCCAGAAAGCTCGTTTCATTAGTAACAGGAATTTAACCTGTAGGAAATGTGCGGGAGGCAAATTAATTTCGAACATGCCTATCTGAAGATGTGATCACAGCACTCAGAGGCACCTTGCTTAGACGTCCCTGGCAATGATGAGAAAAGTGAAGAACAGTAGATGCGGGAAGGAAAAGGGTCCCTGCTACTCTCCAGTCTGAAAGGGGCTGCAACACACAGATATGGGCAACTACCACAGGGTTACCCTTAACAGAGGTTGCTTCTTCCCAAAAAGCAGCCTGGAGGTGGGAAGGAGTTTCTGCAATGCTGCCTTCATGGGGTTGCTCCCTCCTGCTCCCATATGAAAGTGACGTTCTCCTTGAGGACTTGTTGTACTGAGAGGTTCCGACCCCTCCTCAGCCACAAGGGAGCTGAGTGACCAGTGCTAACCCTGAACAAGACACAGGTAAACACACGTCTGAGGGCAGAGATGGCAGGGAAGGGTATTAGCGCTCTTTCTTTCTGGAAGAGCTGAGGTAGGATCATGTGTGCAGATGGCCAGTAACTGCCCTATGGTAAAGAAAGGGTGAGAGTCTCCATGACTGTCGTATTAGTTGCATTACTATACAGTAATATAGCAGGCAAGTTTTTTGTCCTCATTCCTCTGCTATGCTGAGATTCTTCCTGAGCTGTTCCTCCTGCAATTTTGTGTTGCTGCAGTTTTGCTTGTCTTTGTGAAGCAGAAGAGCACTAGCATCTCCTGTGGCTTAGGAAGAACTGTAAAAACCCTGATTTGAAAGGACCTCTGGGCCTGCTGCCTGGTTGCTTTAGGCAGCAAAGGATTCACATGCTATTGAATTACAGTCTTCTGTGGCTGAAGGAAGCAGCAAGAGAATGCCACACTCGCTGGCTGACAGCACAGCTGCTGAAGCATCTTTTTACAGATTTTAGACATCAGCTCTCTCTGCTATAGTAGCTGTGTTGCATGAACAGCAAATGCAGTGCCTTAGCTGTCAAACTAGCATCCAGCTGCTGAGAACAACTTAGCTTGATGTCTGGTGGGGTTAGTCTAGAAGTATATATAAACGTATATATACTCCTGCGTTACAGAATTAGGTCATACACACATACAATAATGTTATCATGCCTTATGTAAGGTAAGCACGTTTACATGAGGTATCCCAACACACATACCTCTAAAGTCCTATGGAATCATCCATATCTAAATTATATACTATAGAACAGAAATAGTTTTTGTATTATTTAAATACAAAACACTTAAACACTTATCGTTTTTTATTTTAAAATTATATGTGTCCAGTCTTTAGAAAATTATGCAGGTATGCACACAAATATGAATCCATGTGCATATATCTAAAAGATTACGTGTATATATACTGTACATCATACACAGTATATATATATACATTCTCTGTAATATGACTGTGTTATTATGTGAAAGAGCACATAACAGCTTGTTTCCAGGGAAATTACAGCTAAGGTCCTTAAGCACATCTCTCCTCTGCGCACATGAAGAACGTTTGAGGTAGTGGGGGAAAAGAAAATAAGACTATGGTATGATCTCACACTTGCATGCGAGATAGAACTTTGCAAGGCTATGAAGAAGGCAAGGATATACTTTTTCCTCCAGTTACCAGTGACTGCTGAGCTCAGACACTGTGAGCCAGGAGATGTTCCCTCTCATAGAGACAAGACACCACCAAGCTGCTGGTGACTCCCATCTTGCTCCTCAGAAAAGTCTTCTATCAAATTGAAGAATTGGCAGCATTTTGAAGGTAGCAATTATCTACCCTTGTATTTATGAATGTATTTCTCTAACACACGTGTAAATACATGCCCAACATAGAGTGGTTCTACAGGAGTTTAGGACAAATGGTTAAAAGCATGTAAAAACATATGCACTTCTACATGTGCACAGATTATCTGGGACTCTTACTCACAAGCAGACAAATGCAAATGAACGGAGAAAACTGCACAAAGCTGTGTCTTTTACCGATTTTATTTATTTATAACATTTACGAAGGATTTTGCAAAGCTGATTCTCAATGGTTACTTGCCATTTTAAAAGCATGTTTAACATCTGCCGTGTCAGGTAAATGTGTAGATATTTACTCTTTTGTAGAGATGGTGCTGATTACATAAAGGAGCAGGTGTATTTCTTGGGTAATGCAGCTGAAACAGAAATATTTTGTCCCAGGGGAAACCAGCCATGATGTATGAAATGTGCTGAGGATACAGGATGCAGTGCTTACTAGGAGAGAATCAACAAATTCCCTTGCAAGATGTGCAACCTCTGTACATCAGGAGCATCACCATCAGCTACCTGAACATGTTGTAACGAAATTATTGCACTGACAATTGAAGACTCTGTTCTTTCAACAGAGAGGCCAACAGCAATTTTCCTTCTCAGCAAGAAAGACTAAGCAAACCCTTTTTTTCTCTCTCTCTGCCTCACAGAAACATACATGCACTTTGCATACAACAGCCTTTTATATGCTTTTCTTTCCTTTGGGGACCATAGATGTCCTGACACCACAAGCGTGTGCAGCTGGCCAGGACGCTGCTGTGCAGCTTCATTACTGTAATGGTTATGAACCGTGTCAAAAACTATCGCTTTCTACTCCTGTGCCAGTACCATCATTTGCTCTAGGTGTTCTCCATGTTTAACCTCAGATTACAACCTATACCCATCACTGTTTGCCCTGATGTTGTTCTCCCCTGTGATCAGCGTTCAGCTCCCCGATCATACTCAGAGTTGCCTTCTGCACCTTTCTCCTTTTCAGCTTAGGTTAGATTTCCTTTCATCCAGCCAAAATATAGCACCTCTAAGCCATATCACACATAAGCAGCCTGTCTTGGGATGAAGTTACCTCACAGTATTTACTACATAATTTGGTAGCTCACACCTTAATGGGCTCTACTCTGGCTGCAGGCAGGTCTAGTCAAGGTATGTTAATTAGCAAGCAGTCAGACCTATGAAATATTGGCCTGGTAATTATCCACTGAAAATTCTCATCTTACTGAACCAGTTTTGAGCCCATTTAAATTGCTTCCTATCAGCCCAGCAGGGTCGATCCAGCGGTAGTGACTGGTACCGTACAAAGAGGGTGAACATCACTAATGAAAAACTCTTCCTGAGAGTAGTATGCAAATGGCATTTGTTTCATCCTTTATAGTCAGCAACTCAAAATGCTGTATGGCTGCCCCACTCGTTAGAGCAAAGGCATCACGCTGGATATACACACTGCCCTCTATCCCTGTTGCTTCATTCCGCAGTAAAATTCACGCTCAGGAAGAACTGAGCAGTCAATATAGTTCACCGAGCGACACAACGCAGAGGAACGAGGTTCTTGCAGAGAATATAGAGTCACACTGCAGCCTTCTCACTTCTGAAAGCCCAAGTGCTTTTCAAACATTATGCCTTTCCTTGTACATTCTGTGCACAATCTGGAAATTTATAACAGGGTTTTAGTTCAGAATTGCACAGAAAGGTCAATGAAATACTGCCCTGCTGGCACAGTTCAGTGTTAGGTGCTGCTCCGACTTAATAAATTGTGAAAGACCACAGGGTCTTGCCTGATGGAGAACTTCCTCAGTGGATTTTTAACAGCTCTTTGATCGGAGGCTTCACAGTGTGATGCACAGATTGACTGAAAGACACAATGATGTTACTGAAGTTTGAACGTTGTTTGATCGGTACATAATTGTACTAGCTCCCTTTGTCTCCTGTGTCATTTAATTTGATCTTCTTGAGCCTCTTCCATGACATTTCTAATCATACAGCAGATTTTTGTAAAGGCCAGGGGGACGGAGAGGGATGCAGGACATGATTGTTCTCAATCTTTTGCAAATGCAGTGGCCTACCACATTATTTCTGTCTTTTGCCATGTTGCTTTCCTAGAGTTTTCCTCTGTTCTTCCGTCACATCTGTACAAGTACATTCAGAGATGAGAATTCAGAAAAAAATAAATATATGAGCACAGACCTTGCAGGAGGTGACTTTGTCATTATTCTCTTTAATGGCATTGATTTCCTTTTCATTTTCACTGCTGAAGAGAAAGGAAGAACTGTAAATAAGAGAATAATGCTACTGTCACACTGACATACTGTAATGAACAGCACAATACGCCTTGAATGAAAAACACAGGAAAGCAGTTCAGCAAAACTACCATTTCCAGGGTCATAGGTGATGTATTTATGGAGTTGTGGGTTGTTTTTTTTTTCCTGGCTTATTGTGTAATGGAAGCATTGAAATGCAGAAGCAGAAGGTGCTCAAGGGATCACGTAGAACAGCCCTCAGCAAGATGCTTAACTCCCTCCTCCGAGGATGGGGGAGTTTGGCATCCCACCGCACCTCCCCTGGTGTCTGGGGACCGAGGCTGCAGGAGCAGAAAGCCCAGTTTCTCAGAGCACGGGATAAGCTGCACCATCCCACAGTGTTCTCCCTACCCCTACAGCAGCCCTAGACACGCACAATCAGGGTGAACTGAGGAAGACCGGCCCAGAGCAGACCACTGCTGCACCAGAATGTCACCCTCATGAATGAGCTTTTGGGCAAGCCAGAGACAGACACCAGGCTGACAACTAAATACTCTCTTGATGTAAATTAGTCTAATTTATTCTGGTCTCTTAGCAGAAAGTAAACTATGACATAAATTACTAGTTCCAGAGAGATCCTGTTTCGTGCTCCTGTCATACTCCAAGATAAAGCCTGACCGTAAGCAATTTGAGACTTACACTTTTCAAATAAGACTGTCACAAACATAATCCAGCAAGAAGACAAGGATAGAAAGCTTTGCCATTTCTTGATAAGAAAGATGCCTGGAAACACCTCTTTTCAGGGCGGTGCTGAGATACAAGTGAGTAACTTGTAGCAATCTTATATAGGATGTTCAGAGACAGTCTGAGAAGATGACTTGGAAAACTCGGACTGGTGATGATCTGTGACAAGACAAAGCAAGTCTTTTCTAATGGAAATATTTTCTGACATAACTATTTGCAGATATTTGAGTCCATCAGTGAGTCAAACCCAAAAGGAATAAAGCTATTTGCACTTTTTCATCCAAATCTCATCAAAAACTACCTTTATGAAAAAAGCTTAACACTATTGGAGAAAGGGGGCTGCAGGAGGTGCCAGACGTGTAACCACCAGGTTAAGCCAAGAAAACCAATGGTCTCCTGGGATGCATTAAAAAAAGCATGGCCAGAAGGTCGAGGGAGGTTATCCTCCCCCACTACTCTGCCCTGGTGAGGCCGCACCTGGAGTACTGTGTCCAGTTCTGGCCTACCTAGTTCAAGAAAAGCAGGGAACTACTGAATAGAGTCCAGTGGAGGGCTACAAATATGATCAAAGGAATGGAGCATCCTTCTTATGAGGAAAGGTGGAGACCTGCATCTGTTTCACCTGGAGAAGACTGAGAGGGGATCTCATCAATGCTTATCAATACCTAAAGGGTGGGTGTCAAGAGGATGAGGCCAGACTCTTTCAGTGGTGCCTAAGTGACAGGACAAGGGGCAACGGGCAAAAACTGGAATACAGAAAATTCCTTCTCAACATGAGGAAAAAATTTTTTACTTTGAGGGTGGGAGAGCACTGGAACAGGTTGTCCAGAGAGGTGGTGGAACCTCTTTCTCCGGAGATATTCAAAACCCACCTGAATGCATTCTCATGCAACCTGCTCTAGGTGATCCTGCTTTAGCAGGGGGGTTGGACTAGATGATTTCCAAAAGTCCCTTCCAGCCCCTACCATGCTGTCATTCTGCAATTGGGTTAAAAAAAAAAAAAAAAAAAAAAA
>VYXH01005908.1:215933-298225 GCA_013397275.1 Burhinus bistriatus
ACAACACCAAAAAAACCCCCACAAAGTCATTTGTTTGGTCATTGAAACAGAAGAACAGAGGATATTGTGAATT
Source organism: Burhinus bistriatus (assembly GCA_013397275.1). Lineage (NCBI taxonomy): Eukaryota > Metazoa > Chordata > Aves > Charadriiformes > Burhinidae > Burhinus > Burhinus bistriatus. Next base: position 216,007 of record VYXH01005908.1, read on the forward strand.
CTTCTAGATTTCAGCAGAATACCATTCATAGTGATTTTGCCCCTCTCCTATCTAGCAATCATATGCTCACATTTTACTTGATCCTGGTCACAGTTCTTTAATCCTTCTTATAGAGCAGACTTTACTGAAACAGATTATTGCATGGCAAGGTCTTTGCTATTTCCCTTGCTGTATTTATCTCTCTGGAGAATTGTGTAGGAAACCAATCAGAGCATCAGCTTCTTTCTGCCTGTGCAGAATCATGAAAGGTTATGAGTCTTACTGCTCAAAACTGCCTTATAGTTGAGTATTTTAAATGAGGCCACTTGAAAGAGAACTAAAACTCAGAAAATGCCATAAACTTCCTTGAAGAATATGTATTCTTCTGCAAGTTAAACTCAGTTACAAGACTGAATTTACAGTTTACTTCAGTATAGACTTGCAACAGAGGGAAGGAATAAATGCCATGATGTCATGCTGAGATAGACCTTTATGTGAAAGAAAAAAATACATACAGGAAATTCTGAAGTACTTGGAAGCAGTGAATCTGAACATTAGTGTCCAAAGAGGGAATTTATGTGATACACAGGTTTATCTGTCCTTACAGGGTCAAGTCTTTTGTACTAGTGTCTTAATGGTAGGGGTTTAGTTTTCGTGCTCACAAGAGTTTTATGATGCTGGCTTCCTGAATATTTCTTTGTCTATCAAGCATTCACAGAAAGAGTAGGAATAAAGATCAATGTATTTTTAACTTACTTACATGGTACATTTGTTACAGATTATACCATTTTGAAGACAGACAACAAGCCTCAGAGCATGACTGTGAAGCAGACCTTCAGCCAGAAGATGAGGTCTGCCTATAGGAAAAGATGTACAAAAAAACATACTTAGACAAAGAATTGTTGTATGTCAGACATTAAACAACAGACAGAAGGAAAGCCCCAGGGAAAAACAGCAATGATTTAACTGTACACCAAGAAATGCAAGCTGGGTCTACTCAAAGATCATCTAAAGAGATCCTGAAGAGCTGATACACCAGGCAATCACTGGCTCTTCAATATCAGTTCTCAGCTTGTACCTGCCAGCGTGACTGTAGGTTGATGGCCAGATTTCTGTAGAATAAGCTCTACAAGTAGTTGGGTTTTTTTTATACATGTGTATTAGCTATCAAAGCAAGAAAAGGGCAGAAGAGAGGAGAGTCGCAGCCAAGCAGCAGGAAAGATATTCAGGGTAGTAGGGCAAGCAGGAGCTTGTGGGAGCTGCAGGGGTAGAAGGCTGGTGCTCTGGGCCATGCTGAGTGTGCAGAAGATGAACAAGAAGAGCTTCAAAACCTTGACCATCACCCAGAAGTCCGAGGTGAAGCAGATGTTGTCTGAAGCCACAGCAGCAAACTAAGGGAATGCAACAGGCTAGCTGGGCCCAGAGCAGCAGCCTGGTGAGGGCCAAGGAGCTGTGAGATGGTCGTGGAGAAAAGGTGCTTTAACTCTTCTAGGGCAAGCCTTTAACAGGGATATAGTTGAGCTATTGAAGGTGAGTAAAATATTGTGCTGGTCCTAATTACGTCAACTTGAAACACTGTCTACTTCACCAGGTGAAATGGGCTCCACAGAGCTTCCAGGTCCCATGGGAACACGCCGACACAGGGAGGTACAAAGGAAATATCACCACCTTTCCCAGGCAATGTAATTCAAACTGACGTACATTACCCTGAAACCCTCTCCCAAACCATTTGCATTTACAAATGAGCAACTCGCACTTGCAGTTCATGTCTTTATTGCCTGTTCTGAACACTGGCGGCTTAATTTCTAATGTTTTTCTCAGGGAGTTTCTAGCTATCAATACTGCCATCCTGCAGATGAGGAACCTGGTAACTGGAAGGCTATGCAATGTGTTTTAGAAGCAGAAGACAGACCAAAGTCCAACTATCCCTCATAGCAGAGTCAATACAGCAGCACAATATTTGCAGGTAGCTTTGGTGATATGAAATTTAACTTATGTAAAACTGTAACCGAATACTGTTAGCATGTGCATGCCTGCCAAAATCGAACTGTTTCTCACTCTGGTGTGCTCAGAGGCGTCACACAGCTCCTGAAGAGGAGTACATCAGCACCACCTCCTGGCAGCTGCCTAACTCCAGCGATTTATGAAATAAAGAACAGTAGGAGGAAAAAAAATAATCTGATCTACGTATGGGAAAACAGCAAAATCATGCTGCCCATGCACTGATAATATTTCCATTTCCTATAATAGTCTTTTGGTACCAGGATATGTCCCTGCTATTTGGAAGTGATGGTCTAAACAGTAGACAATGCCTTGAATGAATGCAGGGCACTACGGTAGGGAGCAGGATGAGACAAACATGCCAAGACACACATCCTTGGCACAAAAGGACTAGGGTGAAGTAAGCCCAAAAGCTCTCCCCACATCACATGTTGTCATCTGAAAATCAAAGCACTCTGAAACTTTAGTGCAATGGCCTCAGAGAGGTTTTGAAATGTGTATAAGCAGTCTTTGCAGTAAGAAAATCTGTGTGTATCCATGTTTCTCTTGCTCCTCAGATCAGTGCAGCCAAGACTGTGGTCTCCTTACAAAAGCCAGAAGAGCAATGTCAACATTTGTCTGGAGCAGAGAGAAAAAGCAATTCAAAGATAAGTGCTGGCAGTTTCCTTCAGAAGGTGTTGGATCCTGTACTTGAACATGACGGTCTCGCAAAGGGCAGCACATTGATTATCAGCACTATGAAAAGGACCAAGAAAGCTTCCCAGCTCTTTTCTTTGCACACTTGACAGTGCAAAATGATGATGTAGGAGGGAAATCACTGAGCATAAAATGCTCTCTGATTCTCAAAACTTACCTGGGGAAAAAAGGAAAGAAACCCTTGCGATACCAAATGAAATTATATTATACTTATGTCAGATTTTCAAGATCTGAGATTACTCAAGCAGAACTGATGGTAACCAGGAGGAGGGCCAAGTGGCAAACTGTAACTTGTTTATGTCTGTGGGAAAGATTAAGGTCCTAAACCAGAGGGAAAATAAACCTTATCACTTTTAATTAAAACTAAAAAAAAAAAAAAAAAAAAAACCAAAAAAAACCCAAAACAATGGCATCTGGGAGAAATCCTGACTTTCATGTCTCAGAAAGAAGCTGCAAACTTCAGCGTTTCATGAAAGCTGAACAGTGAACTCTCAGAGTCTGCACAGAGGGCTTCCAATTTGAAGGTGCGAAAATTAACTTGCTCACTCCCAAACTTCAGCAAAAAGGTTCTCAAGAGCTCTCTTCTTTTTCTGGTTTATATAGCTCCCTTCACTTTCCTGTGGCCAAATACAACTTCTAATATATATCAACAGAAGAGCTGTTTTCAGTTATTAGCAAGGGCTAACACCTTTTTTTTCCTGACACAGATGCAAGACCTTTATTTTTATAATGACTTAACTTATTAGTAATTTTTAAAGGTTATTTAAAGATAACTTCTGCTTATTTACTGAAAAAAAGTGTCACAAGTGCACTTGGCTCCTGTGGGAGTATAGAATGACACTCCAAGGTCAGACTCAGTCCCTCTGCTCTTCAGGATTTTGGAGTCACCTGGCCAAATCTCACTGTGGTGCTTCAACAGAAAAGCACTTTATATTACAGCTGGGGAGAGAAACATTTTTCTCTGGTTCAAAGCTAAATCTCACAGATCCTACTCCAAAAGTTAAGCTGATCAGGGAATAAATCAATGTCTAAATCTGCTTGGAATCAGGAGGAGGGAATATTAGTAAATGAGATGTGTCACGAGTTCATTTCTCAGCTACCTCATCCCAAGCATACTAAATAGGAGGTATACTATCTTTAGCCAAAAATCAACTGAACAGGTCCCTTTTACTGGTCAGGAAGAACCACAGGGGGAGGCCACACAGCACATGTACATGAAAAAAAGCCAGATAAGCAGGTCAACCTCTGCTTAAGTACAATATTTTTTTATCTTCCGTTAAAGCTTAATATCTCAAAGCAATATCAAGTCGATTTTGTGACTGGACATCCAACCACTGTTTCAGGCCCTGGCATTTCCTGAATTGTTGATACTGAACCTTAAAATTAAGGAGGAGGGGATGGATCATTCCCAGAGCTGTCCACAGCTCCATCTCAGGTGGATATGTATTGTTGGTAGCAGTGAAGACCATAAGGTAGAAAACACTTGTTGTTACAATTCATACCCAACTTTCTCTCTGATTGCTCAATGCTTTCAAAAGCTAGGAATGCAGTTTTGCTTTGGTCTGGGCAGCAAGCTCTTGTGTGAAATCAATGCTTCTATAGGACGTGGGTGAAACAACCTTCACTAATATGCTCAAAGCAAACAACAATCTGAAGACATCAGGCATCTCATTGTAGCAGATGCATCTTTTCCATGTGTGTTTAAACATATGTGTGTGTTTAAACATATGATAATGTATAGCGTGTGTTTGAAGAGTAGAACAGTAAGCATTCATGTTCCCAAGCTAGGCGATAGTTCTTCAAGTCTGTTATAAAAAGCAGGACACAAGTATTGGTTTTACTTATCAGTCCCATAAACAAGAATAATTGTCATTGTTAAAACGCCTAGGTAGCATGGAAATTAATTCAGGGAAAACACTGATGGATAAAAGCACAGCCCCCAAACCCTGTGCTTACACCACTTTGCTAAATTATAAATAAACAAACAATTTCTTAATGACAAACAGACTGATATAAACATAATAGCTGTTTTCTCTTAAAAGAGGCCTAAAGATCAACTGAAAAGTTTGGATTACTAAAACATACTCATGTTTTGCAACCAAGTGAAATAATTCAAGTTAGAAAATTTAATTAAAAGTGCTTTATAAATTGCATTCATCATGTATGTTTGCAGTGATATATTTCTTTGCTGTCTGGAGCAATCTGTTTTCCTTGGTTTCTTTTTTTTTCCACTTAATAAATTATCCTCATTTACACAAAATGTTAATGCCATACTCTTTATTAATAGGATAAATATGGACTTCAGTAAAAACAAATTATGTGGTGTCACTATTAAATGATCTGCCCCTTCCCAGCTTAAAGTTCACTTTTCAACACCAAGCCTGCCAATGGTTTGGCAGCTGCTTTTTGCAGCATAGCACAAGAAACATTTAAAGCAAAGCTTTCAAGAATTACTCCTGTGGGGTGGTCTAGCACAATCTGAAGTTTCCTGTGCCTTATTTTGAAACAGGACTGTGAGCACTTCCCCTCGCTGCACTGACCTTCCTCCCACTGTGCTGCAGGGGATTAGGATGCTCGGGAAAGCTGGTGACAGGGTGAACTGACTCTATTTCTTAGCTGATTTGGACAGTTTGACATTTAAGACATGAGCCCCCAAATATATTACATTTTCTCACTGATTTTGGCTGCTATGCCAGATGCTCCATCCTTACAGAGACCACACTGAGATAGCTCGATGGAAAGGGACAAAAACTGCTTCCATGGCAGCATTAACAAGCTGCAAGGAACATGCAAAGCTAGTAGAGTAGCTTGCTTTTCTCATACAATCTTACTAATTTTTTTTTTTTCTGTTAAGTGCGTAGTGTCTCTAGTAAGTTCTAGTCCAGCTACTAAGTAACACAGTTTCAAATCCGTGTGCTCCAAGAGAGGTACCTAAGTCTGTGTGGGGGCACTTAAACACAGCTGTCTTGGTTTGGTACTGTGCACAGTGACTCAGAAAGTCAGGGGTAATTAACTGCTTGGCAGCGGAGCGCACTCGTCTGTAGCTAGGGAAGCGCAGAACCCTCCTGTATAAGTCTATGTGAAATACTGTAGCCCTAAAGGAATTTTTTACCTGAAACCAGTACATTAAACAGAAATAAGTTTGAATTTTTCATCATCATCTCATGGACTCTGCCTTCTCTTTTATTATGCCACTGATAATTTGATCACCATAAAGACCCACACTGTGACACAGGACAGAAACCACCCTTAAGCAACAGCCCAGCCCAGCCCAGCCTTCTCAAGACTAATTCAGACTTTCACATGTCCTCAGTCCATTGACAGGACTGATCTCAAGTCAGCTGGTGGCAATGTCCATGCATTTTCCCCTTACCATCACTGACCCTTGCACACCTTGTTCCTATTTCTGGGATCATGACAGGGGAGATCCTGCAAACAACCACAAGTTAAGCATGCCAAGCAGCCACTTGTTGAAGATTGGGAACAACTACAAGGTTTCCCTCTCCCTGGAGAGCCGCTGATTTTCCCAAAATGACTGCAGGCATCCTGCCTGGAGCCATCACATTTTTATACAGCAGATGAGAGCGATCCTTTCCAAACCTGCACCTTCCCCTGCCACCGTTCCTCCCAGCTATCAGTTGCACATTGCAAAACACAAGAACAAAACCTCAGGACATGGCCTTCAGTAGTCTCAAACACTCCCAGCTCTGACACCCAGGTGGCAAAGAGAGGACTGCTACCTGATGCAAAAAACATGGGACAAGGAGGAAACAATGTAAGGACTAGGTTAGGACAAGAAAAGGCTAACGACCTGATAAGAAGCCAGGAGAAGCCAGTAAGATTGAGATTAGATGAGAAAGAGTACCGACTTCATAGGACCAAGGAAAAGACTAATAGATGTAGTCAAGAAGGACCTCTAACCACCAAAGGAACTTCCCCTTCAAAATATAGAGCATAACTCCAACTTCCTAAACCTCACCACTGCCCTGATATCAGCCATGGGCTGTGAAGTACCATGGAAAGGGTGCTTTTCATTCTCCTTTACTTCTGGTAAACACGGGTGATGACAACCTGCTATCAGTTATTCTACTGCTGAAGTGACAAAGATCTGTGTGATTGAAGGCTCCATTTCTGTTGACAGACAATTTCCCAGGTGAAAATTTCTGGGATTTTTCAGTTTGACTTCTAAAAACCCAAGAATACATCGGCATTTCTTTTGAAGAATCAGTAAGGCTGCAAAGTCAAGGATTAAAAAGCTAAAAAATGATAGAATTAAGGTTTTACAGACAGCATCAGTTTGTGCAAATTCACTATGATAGAGTTAATAACTACACGGTCCTATGACATTATGTTGTTTACAGTCTCTACTACATCATTTAGTGAATAAAATAAACAGTACTCAACTAAACGAGTACCTTTTGGTTCAATTGTCCAGTGGGATGCCCCAGGCCTTGCATGCTGCAATATTGTTTAACAACAAACACCAAGGGGCTGGGACTCACCTAGGCTTTGATGCACTTGGTGTAGGCATCCATTCCAGAGCTGCCCATCCACCTTCTCTTTAAGGCAATGAAGACGAAATAGGCAGTTTTAAGAAGCAATTCTTGAGACCCAATAGAAATGGATACATTCAATTTGGATGTATCCAATCAGGTGCTAAAAAATTACATCTTTACAGCCAGTGGCTATCTGAGAAAAGTCAGTGGACAAGAAACAGCCAGGCGTTTTGTGGCAGATGCCAGAAAAGACTCTCCAGGGCAGTATTATTCCCTCACCTAAGAATCTGTCCTTTCCCTAATTTACAGTTCTCTCAGCTTCAGTTTTGACATTTCCTATTTTTAGGTGGTTTTGCAACTCAATGACCCTTAGGATGTAGGCTGTGCATGTGCATAACAAAGGTACGAGAGTGAAAGACGAAGGCAACTCCACTGTTATTGCATGCAAAGGCACTCCCGATCGATTTAGGACTGCTGCAGCTGACCTCCGGAGGGTCATCAAACAGCCAAAGCTTATTTGCTCTGCAAATGTGCTCTGGACAGCAGAAGTTTTCTAGCAATTTCAAAGGTGTTTACTATTTTCATCTTAACAGAGAAAAAGCAGGCTGGAGGGCCGATCAAATGGTAGCCTAAGAAAATAGGGAGACAGACAAGGCTGTCAAGAGAGGGGTCACGATCTGCAGAAAATCACATGCTTAAGTTCCTTAAGGAATAGGGAAGTCCACCTCTTTGGCAGGACTGTATTTTTCTGTCCCTGGCCTGTCCCACACCAAAAAAGCAATTTTTTCCCCCTTTACAGACATTTGTTGTAATGTAATGTATGTTTCACTCCATTAGCACCCTGAAATTCCCTCCCTGCCATCTGCCACCCTGCAGGCAGAAGCCCTGGCAAAGGCTGGTGTTTGTGATGTCTTGAGTGTGAAAAAATCACAGAGTGCAGGAAGCATCCAGAAAATAAGAGCTGCCTGGCTTGAAAAAGGCTTTTATCAAAACCAGCATCTTCAGACTGAAGATGAATTCAGTCACACACCTCCACAGAGCCAGCTACATGTGCCTGAAAATGAAGTACACAAGTGGGCATACCTAGATACAGAAAACCAACTGCCTTAAGAAGAAAACTTAATGTAACCACAAAGATAATGGGTACTATCACCATGTGTTTGTTCATATTTCCTTATGACATTCTTGACATGAAGTTTAGCCCGGAATTGAAAATATATAAATATATATTTCATTTGGCAGCCTGACCTAGATAAACTCTATATCACTTTCATGGATACAGGATTTACAAATGTCTCTGGAGACTAGAAACTCTTGACAATCCTCAATGCTGTAATTGATCTTACTTCCTGGCCTTTTGCTTTCATACCAGTTTGGTCTCTCATGTGTTAAATAATTCAAACATCTTATTTTCTGATTGCAAAGAGTAAGGTTTGACTCACGTTTTTTTCAGCAGCATGAGCCTGCAGAGTAAAGAAAAGGTAACAGCAGGCTTCTGTGTGGTAGATCACTTTTGTGACAGCATTTTGTTCTTGCTGTAAGTGTGTGCTACACTAGTGTCTATTTATATTTTATTGAATAAATCAAAGTGTGAATTCCAGAAGTAAAAGCACAAATGTTTCTTTTATAGGGAAAAATAGTGGTTGTTAAATACATGTACTTATTCTTGAGGACATGAGTGAGTTAACAGCATGTCTAACCTTTACTAAGGAAAGGTATCTGTGCTATTCAGGTACTTTTTTCTTTTCTTTTCCTCTAATAAATTAGAGGACAGAAGGGTAGGTATCTCTTCTTATGCAAGAGCTTGATGCAACACAAAAAGAATTTAACCACTAAACATGAACTCATTGACTGTTTTCCCAGAAGTTGTACTTGCAGTATGTTTTACGTCTGGTGTATGTTAGCCCCCATCAAACAAAATATTCCTCATAAACACATGGAAAGGTCATTTTAATTGCCCCTTAAGCAGATTGACTTGAAAGCACTTGGTGGAAGAATGCTGGTGACAACCCGTCAGCACTAACCACATTTTCAGGATTTCTCTGATTAGCCTTTCAAATCCACGTGAGCTACTCCGGGGTAAACGTGCAGAAAATACAACTGGAAGAGATCCTGAGACATCCTTCAGCCTGCACTAAATGGGAGGTCCTCTGGCTTTCATCCCTGCAGGACAGGAATTACTGTACAGAGTCATACCCACCAGCCAGACTTTCGCTGAAGACATCCTTCCTACTCTCCAAGGAGAGCCATGGGGCAACCACACTGGACACAATGGTGGCGGCTGTGGGGGTTGTGCCCCCTTGCTGCTGCTCTCATCCATCCTGGTCACCACTGGCCTTGTGTCATCACTGCCTGCCTGCTGCCCGTGTTTCTCAAGGGCCTTCTCACCTCTCCACACCCTAAGGGAACTTCATGCTCCAAATCAGTACCAGCGGCTGTGTACACTGGAGTTGTGATTGATCACACATGGCCTAATAAGTACTTCATAGCCCATTACAAACTAACAAAAATTCCTAATGCTGCCCCTACATTTCTAGACAGCCTTAAACACCAACATAAGTAAGCTAATGTTTTCGTTTTTCAAACAACGGCTATTCTAAACATACAGCATACAAAAACACAACAGGGGATGGATTTTTTTGCTAGTACCAGTATGTTTAAGATGTAGAATACAATATATGTTACAGTGTTCAAAGGGCACGCTCAACTTGTGGTTTGGCAACAGCCCTGCTTGGAGACATACTTAAGGTTTTCTGCCTTTGACAGCTTTATGCTCTTGTTATCAGCATATTCATCTTCTCTTGGGGTTTTAGCATTCTGAATGTTCCTGCTACAGTGTCTTCAAATCAAAATAATGAGACACAAGCAGCCACTATCTTACATATGACATTGTCGATAATTGACAGGAACTGCTTACTTGCAGACCCTCGTGGCTGTAACCCAGGCAAAGAGCTTAAACTCTATATCGAACTATAACTTTAAATTTAGAACCATTATGGCCCTTTATTAATAATAGCAATAGTCAGCACTTGCATATAAGAGGTGCCTTTTATAGGAGATTCTTGAATGTGCAGTGAAAGCACTAAATAAGCCACTAAACACCCTTGGGTAGTTCAGAATTATTATTATCCCTTCATTTTACAAAGGAGCTTCAAAAGGCGTTTCTATTATTTATTTTTTTTTTCCAATAGCAACCATTACTGCTTCATCTAAATGTTTGCAAGTAAAACAAGGTCTGCATAGCTAAGTTGTTAGTAGGTTTTGTGGACCACTCTACTTTTACTCATAAATTTTCAGGCCATGAGCAATGACTATTATCATCTAGTCTGACCTCATGGATAATACAAGACTCTTCTTTCTGGCTTGAATATGGAAATTTTCCAGTTCTGTAGAGCACTATTACATCTGTACCCTTACTACATACATTATACACTCTATAAACATCTGCTGCACCCACAGTCCAAGTAAATCAGTCTTGTTAGAATCAAATCAGAGTTTTTGTGACCTGTCAATCTCTCTTATAAATTCATTTCACACTTGACCTTCCTCAGCTGAGTACATGTTACTGCCAACACCCTCACCGCAGCACAGTGGTTTATTGAGAGTGGACTCTATTCATGCACCACCATGGCTAAACACTGCAGAGGTTTGTTGCAATTAGAGTAGCACGAAGCTTGGTGTCTTATTGCCCAGAGTGAATTACATCCTTCCTGTGAGCAGAATATTTAGTGTTCGACAATAAAAGATGATAGATGTCTGCAAGGAATATTTTCTAACAATTACCCTGTGCCACATGCTCCCCATTAACATAGCAATGAACTACTCTCTTCTGAGATAATGTGAAGGAAAATCTACCACAGAGGTTTTCTCTCTCCTTTTATATTTAACTCATTTCAAACATACAGGATGCGAGAACAAAACAGAGCAGGCAAGACAAAGCCATTATGACAATGCATGAGTATATGCATAAATTCATGGGAGAACAATACAATGAGAAAAAAAAAAATCAAAGATAAACAGTGGAAGCACAGGTACTCTAGAAGGATGTATATATACCATAGCAAACTGAAACTGTTCTTTTTACAGGTTTGCTTAATGCTATAGAGGAATAATTCTGCTCATACTCTCTTCAAGGGAGATATGCCATGTGTAAATCACCAGGCATTGTATTTTTGCTATTCAGAAGTGTTTTCTATTAGACATATATACAGGATTTTTTCCTATTCAAAAACCTTTTCCTGGGAGCCTTTTTGCCCATTGTTGAACCGGTGGCTGATGAAATACCAGTGGGAAGACCCACTGTGGACACCAGGCTGGGCTTCTAAATGTATCTCTTTTTCATCTGAACCTGGTGGTTTTTAAAAGCAGCAGTGTAACAACTCTGTTCCAGGGTTGGGAGAAAGTACCATCAAACTGCTTGCAAATAAAACCCAGGAAATGAAAAGAGAAGATATGAAGAAGTGATGGGGGGGAAATGCTTCATACTCACAGCATCTCGCCAACAAATAGAAATGCTTGAGGAAGGTTATTGTACTCGGTGGCAGAGATATAACTGGAACATGACTTGGTAACATTTTTTTGTTTTGTTTTCAGTAGAAGCGGAGGAGCAATGGAGCAGCTGTTTATCTGTCCTATCAGGGTCTCACATACAGAGAACAAAAAAAAAAAGCATGTCTTAACTACCAATCTGCCTTCCAATAAACCCTGGAACAAGAAAAGAAACACACACAGGGGATGTGTTAAATCAATACTTTCAATGTCCAGCAGGAAGGAAAGATGTTAAAAATTTTGTAGTTGTTGAATCAGCTGTAATTACGATAACAAAGAAAGGGAGAGGACAGGGAAAAGATGGTACCAAATTAAAAGGACATAGAAACTACAGACTTAAAAAAATAAATTTAGAAAAAAAACAGTGGAACTCTGTTAAGCTCATGATGCATCTACGCTGCACTGGCAGCCTGAATACTCAGCGTGTAAGTCCATGCAAGGAGGCTTGCTCTTACACAAACATAGCTGTTCCCACAGCAAAATCATCCTGCTGTTGCTGAATTCTTCTTGCCCAGTACGTGAAAATGTTTGTGTTGCTGGGAATAATCTAGTACCCCTTCTCAGTCAATGGTGTTAGTTGCAGAACTTCCCTGTCCCTCAAGAAGAGGTTAAAAAATATATTGGAGGACTGCAAGCATTTATGGGATCTCTGAAAGTAACTAGTGCTGAGTGTGGTTTTAATCACACCATCTGCCACATGAGGAATCATGGGTTAAATATACGTGCTTGACAACTGTGAACAGAAGGGTTCAGGCAATAGGACTTGCCGAATGAAAGGCTAAGACTACAAATTATTCCGCTCTGCGAAATCAAAGTCTTGACAGTTATTTGTCAGAACTGCTGAGTGCCTTTTCTGACAGGTCTCTTTAGGAGAGACTGTCTCTTGAGAGTAGTGGAGGTTGCACTAACTTTTGAGGAAGGCAGAAGTGCGAATACAAGAATACAAGGGCCTTCTACAAAGACAGCACTGCAATAAAATTGGCATAAGTGAGCAGAAGAAACGGGAAAAATCAATTGTACGAAGTATCATGGACTTTGATGCTTCAGTCTCTGTGCTCTTCTGTGTAGAGACTTTTTTCTTTTTTTTTGATGCATTTTCAGTTAAAATGTCACTGTTTTTTTCAGGTAGAGAAAACACTGGTTTTTATGCTCTTTAGAACATATAGCTGCCCAAAAAGCAAACCATCTGTAATACAAGATACATGTCTTATTACCGCTGTCACACATGCACACAATTCTTGCTCTTATACATATAAGACCTTGTCATTGGTTTGTTAATGAGAGCTCCCATGAGGTCAATGAAAGCCTGGAAAATATGACCATATGTTTCAATCTTGCCCTTGGTTGAGTAGTTACAGACACCTTCCTTATCCAAGATTAAAGCTTCTTTATCACATTTTATGTTTCAAATATATGTTATTTTAAAGTAATTGACTGAGATAGCGATCTCTGGAATTAAGATAGGTGTCATTTGCATGCACATCTGCTTTGCTATACATTGTTGGCAAGGAAATGCAGTATCTAAACTTCAGCTGCTTTGATCATCCTCATGTTATATCTAATACGTTTGCTGTGAGAAATATGTGAATAATAAACAAATTTAACAGGAAGGAAGGAAGAGATGAAGGAGGGAAGGAGAGAAGGAAGGAGGGAGGGAAGGAGGGAAGGAGGGAAGGAAGGAAGGAAGGAAGGAAGGAAGGAAGGAAGGAAGGCAGGTTGGTTGGCTCAGCCTGTAAATAAAAGACAGAATGACACTACCAAAACTTGTACAAAGGCCCTTACTGATTTTTCTGTCCTGAAAGGTTTGATCTTTTGGATGATAATAACAGTGCAACTTCAGCAGTGCTTCCACATGTCTAAGCATGTTACTAAGACATATTTTTGGGGTTTAGTTAGGTGTTGCTGAGACAGAAGTTAAACCAAAGGAGAAAAAGAAGCCCTTACATATCTATTATTTCACATACGTACACCTTCAACTTAACCAAAATATATTGCCTGAACCGCATGGCATGAATCCTTTAAGTGTTGCTTGTGTAAGACTCACTCAAGGCGAATTAAACGCAACATTCAGAAACATTTCAGGCCAGTCCTACTTTTACCAATGCAATTCAAACTGGAACGCACCCTGGCCATTCTTAGGACTTTTCTATTGTAAATGAAGCTAAAATTACTGATCCACTCTTTGCATAGTCAAACAAAACACAATGGTCTATAATAATGGGGAAAACTTTACATTTCTATCCAACATCAAGAAAAATTAGAATATTTCTTTTACTTCCCCCCCAATAAATCCCTACATTCTTTTGCAGCAGGTTTTCAGACAGTTTGATTATTTCATATTCAAAACCAAAAATTTTCTAGTGATTTCACTTTTAATATAATTTGACAAAGGACTATAACAGGCATCTAGGTGCCAACAGATTTAAATCCTATTTTAGCAGGTGCTGCAAAAAATTCCAATCTCTGCCATAAGAATCAGAAACTTAAAGAGATAACAGGCAGTCAAGGAAAACAAGCATGTTACATACAAAAAAGAGAGGGGATACAATGAAAGGATAATGGTGATTATTTCCTATAACTGCTGTTTGAAATGTAAGGGGTTTTACTTTGGCAAAGCAAAACTAAGAAGGATATGAAAATCGGAGGAAAATAGTTAAAAGACTGCAGGGAGGTATGAAGATTTAGGAAGAAATAGAAGGGTCCAGAAAGGAAATTAAAGGCTTGGAAGATGCCTCTGAAGAAAGGAGAAGGCCTGAGGGATAAGAAAATCTGAGCCCCATTGCTAAAAGCAGCCAGAGCCCACAGTTAAGCAGAAACTGAGAGGGCAAAAGACAGCATGTGACAGCCGCTGTCAGGTTAATTGCACATAATCATCTGTGGTACACTGCCCACCACCTGTTTGTCAAGTCCTTCCACTGGCTTAAAACATAGTTTATAAATCCTTCAGAAAAGAGACCATCTCCTACATGAAGATTTGGGAATTTTGTAGTTCACAGAATGGAACAATGATTTCTGATTTGGGTCTCCCTCAACACAAGGACTGCTATTAATTGCAGAAATTGTACAGTCCTCTGCAGTCGTCACTTACACCACATGGTTAATGCAGTGATTTTCCTGCTATGGCCTACAGACTCCCAGGAAGTTCTTATTTCTAGGTCCACAAAAAGTAGCTAAACCAGCATTCTGTTATAAGCAGACTAATAAATAGATGATGCAGGTATCCATAGCTCTCCTGGAAAGCGCTGAAGTGTTAATACATTGAAAAAAGATGAAAGCTACCAGTCTTATATCGTTTTGCAAGAATGAGCAAAGGGGAAGGAGAGGCTCTGCCTTCATGGCCAGCACATGGTCTGTGCCTTGTGAGGAAGCTGAGGAGCAGAGGAGGTCCTACAAGCTCCAGCCACCTCGCGCATTGATGCTGTCTGCTGCCACTTTCTCCCTGTGTGTAGTAAAGGTGTGTCACCACAGATGACAGCATACAAATTGGATTAAGAACTCTGCCTCAGGTCTTCAGAATTTGCATAATCTCTATATTATTCTTTTTTTTGCACGCCTATATCTGGAGGCATTAGTCTAATTGAACACACACTGAAGAGAGTTTCCTTGGCAGAGCAGGTGTTTTGACTCAGGATGTGTCAAGGGCTTAAGAAAGGGGAAAGAGAAGTGATGGTTGCGCAACCTATTGTATTTGGCTGACTTTCTCTCATTTTAAGAAATGCAGGCCTTTTAAAGTTGTTGAGCAAAGCAGGTCAAGGTGTTACCAGCTTGTCCTTCCTGACACACTGCGCGTTCATACTGTTTGTGTTCATTATACAGACTCAGGCAGAGACGCTATACTAGGTAAAAGTTGGAAACATACTTGTAATTGTTGGCCTGCTTTCACTACTGATTGTTCTTGTTTCTACCTGTTTTATAACCCCCTTCTGCCTAGTAACACATTTCTATGGTGTTTTTTCCCCTGTACGTTTTGGGTAGTTCTTCATGGATTTTTTTTTTTTTAACATTGCTTATTTTTAGTCATTCAGAGGAGGCATTCCCACAATGTTTTGGTACATTTTCATACAATTAGGAAGGGGGAAAAACAACAAGTGGTCATTTTGAAAAGGTCTGGTTTTCAAATAGGTAATAACAGAGTTCAGCTGCAGGTATTTCTATATATTGGTAAATAACAGAAAATAAAGGAACACTCAAAATAACAGATATTTAATAATGACTTTATGAAAACCAGGAATGTAACCTGAAGGATGCTTGAGAGACAATATAATCCATTCCTTCCCTTTAAGCAGGATCAAACATACCTACACTATCCCTGGCAGATGTTTGTCTAACCTAATCTTAACAATGCACCATGATGGTGCTCTCAAAACCTCTCTAAGCAATCTGTCTCCACAAATAAGTACACCTTTAACATCAGAAAGGTTTAAAGGATTTTTTTATGTTTTATTTTCTCACCCAAACTTGCCTTGCTGCACTGAAAATAAATTTCTTCTTGTCCTGTCCAGAGAGAACAAAAATTAATATTTGGAGGGATTGGTTTTCTCTTATTCAGAATAAAAACCTTCTCTCCCTAAGAAGACAAAGATAGGAACCAAGTTTTCATTCCTTCAGAATTTCACTTACCCTCCACAAATTCCCAAAGATTAATAGTGACTCATGATTGATTCAGCCAGTTCTTCCAATATCCTGGCATGATCCAGATAATTTGTTAAACTGCTTTAAGTGTTCTCCCATCTGCCTTTCCACTGGTCTAACCTGAGCTTTCGTCCACTTATTGCCAATCTAAATAGCAGTTGGTCAAGTGATAATCTGAGGAATGAAGCTAAGAAAGCTTTAAATATTTCTGTATTTTAGGTTTCATCTGTCCACAGCTTTCCCTCTTCACTGAGTGGAAAGTTTTTCTTCCTGCTGTTGTACTTGTATAATGACATATTTTATACTGCGTGCTCTTGGTTTGCTTATCTTTGTATGTCTCGGTTTTTCTGATTTTTTTCTCTCATTCCTATTTCATTCGTTACAATTCATCCTTGGTAACTTGACTAAATGTCCACATTCACTCTTTTTAGACTTGGAATTTGCTTTTATCTAACCTTTTTTCTTATAGCACTTCCTATTCTTCCTCCTCATTGAAATGATTCATACCTGAACATTTAATATAGCTTCTCAGGGAACTGCCAACTATACCTAACTCCTTTTTCCATCTCAGACTTGCCTTCTGTGATTAGCAATACTGCTGCAGCCGTAAATCTGAAACACATGCAGAAACCTAACACAACCTTTGCACATAGCAGGGAATGAATTTCAGAAGTGAGAAATGACTTGCAGAACAAATATGAGCTCCGATATATATATTAACTGGGGAAAGTCTCCTTTCAAATGGTACGTGAATTTGTCAGGTTTTGAAATGTGTAATGATGGGTTAATGTTACTGCATTGAATCACAGCCGTCAATGGTGAAGAAAACAGACTTTCGTGAAATGTGTTACTACAATTCAGGAAGCTGCGTGGATAATTAGAACCAATTTTAAAGTTTAAGACAGCTTTTCTGAATGGCAAGAGTCAGCTTAATAAAAGATTCTGTTGTTAGGACATAGTATTCACTAGATGTCAGGATGACATGCTTTTACTTTAAATAAGAAATGCCATTTATGAATTTACTTAACAGATAACAGACAAAGGTATTTCCAAGTTATCTTTGTCCTATAAAAGTTTGGACGTTCCCATGGGGACAGAAATGAGGCTCACTGAAGTCAGTGCAAAAGCCTCAGATTTAACTCAATGGTCTCTAGATCCACCTTTAATGTGTATAAGATGATGTGAAGTGAAAAACTTGAAGATAAACATAATCAAAGCATGACTGAAGAGCTCTGCAGTCACACAGACTTGCTAACCAAGTAGAGGTACATGGCATCGTGGCTCAGATATAGAGAAATAAATAAAGTCTATCCCATAAGTCAAGTCTGAGAAAAGAATAAATAGGTGGTAACGTGGAGAGATCTATGGAGCTGTTTATCCTGTTGGTGTTGAGCCAAGTTATGACTATTGGAGAACATATCATTCAAGTGACTTTTATACTGCTGTATAATGGACTGATTAAATAGGGTTATAAAACATTAAAGAACGTAGAAAAACTACTACAGATTGGCAAAAAAGGTTTGACAAAGGTTCAGAAAAGGGAAAAAAAGGTCTGAAAGGATATAGAGAACCCTGCAGGCATCCAGAGACTTCTCAAGACATTGACACCCTCACTACAAGAAATGTACAAGTATGTACATACTGGTTGCTCAAAAAATCGAAAATCCAGAAAGGTAAGCTGAAATTTGTCAGGAATCTTTATAAAAGCACAGAGATTTGCAGGCTGCACGATGGGATATGAATATGTATTTTTTCCAAAATTAAATTATAATATTTTTTCTACCTGAACTGTAAAAAGGTGATATTTAGAGCACATCTCATCTTCTGGGGACCATCACAGTTCCAAACATCAATGGATTTTGTATTTCATGGCATTACATCTATTTCCAGATAAAGCCAACTAGTCAACAACCCATCCTAGCCAAAGAGTTTAGTGCTTTTAACAAATAACTTAATGCAACCCAAGAAGTAAATAGTAAGAGCAAGACAACATTACCCTGAAAGAACAGAAAATACATAGCTCTATCCAACAGCAGCTCAGCATTCTCCCATTAAAATAACTGCCAAAATGTATTATTCTTCTCTTAAAAGACAACATATTGTGAAGTGCCAAACTGAACCAGATAACTGAGCCATGTACAGATTTCCCTTCCGCAAAACGTTTCATAAGCTGCTATCTCTTACCTATGGGAGTGCTAGATGATTTTAAGCTTGAAGAGAACACAATGCTAGAAACAGTTGATGAGAAACAAGTAGGTATCTCTTGGCATTATTGTGATTCACAAATTTTGTCCTTAGGTACTCAGAAATAACTGAATCAACACTGAAGATACTGGGAGAGAACTGGGGTGTTACACAAGCTCAGGACATAAAGGTAACTTCAAGGGAAAACGCCTAAAGAATAATGACATCTCAAAAGTTTCTTTTTTTTTTTTTTCTCTCAATGTCAGACAGGTTTTTAGCTTCTTGAAGAAAAAATCATTTTAAAGCCATTTCTGTGGCACCAGAGGATTGCAGTGTGAGGTTTGAGCCCAATAGCTTCAGGGAGTTCCTACCCTGTGGGAGGATGAAGGGCCAAGCTCCTTTCACTAGCACGGAGTCTGAACTTACGTTGAATGATCAGCAGCTTATAAACAGATATAAAACATCTACATTTCAACCCAGGCATTGTTTGAGCTTTGCTATAGCTACTTCTGAAACATTCCTCATCTTTAGAGTACTTGCTGCCCTTGGAAGAGTCAGAGAGGGAATTATTTGGCCCAACAGGTTTAATTAGTGCTTGTACAAGAAAAATGAAAGGACTGAAACTGTCTTTTCAAGACTGTTCTCTACTATCCCGTCTGTCCACACAAAAGTCATGGTCTAATTATCATTCTTTGTTTAGATCTATTCCTTCTAAAACAGACACATTTGAATTTAGCTGTGCAAAATGCTTATGTTCAGCCCTCAGTCTGTAAGTGCCAGAGGCAACACCACCAGAGGCATGACCCCAGAGCTTGGTCATATGCTATTGTAAATATTTACAGTACAAAGAGTTATGCTACAGGAGCTGGCAAGATGAGATATTCTGATAGTATGGTGGTACTTACACAACCAGATGTTTATGATCACATTAGAAAAAGGTTATACATCCTGTGGGAATGAGTCAAGAGGAGCTTGAGGTACTCCCAGAGCACGAAAAGCTGCAGGTTGCCTCTTCCCAGCTGACATTCGGCAACCGACCACATGCACTTCTAGTCATTTGCATTGCAAACTGAACAACAGGCATATAAATCACCCAAAATCTCAGATGTTCACCTGACAATGCTACAAAGAGTAGATGAGTAACAGCACTTAAATATGACTAAGCAAGAAGTGACATGAGATTTACTCCATGTTTTACAGTTGATATTTCAATTTTGCTTTCACCTCTGCTTTGCTTTTGCATTATACTTCATTAATTGCTTCAGGAAATGGTTAGAGTTTACAGGCTGCCTGGAAATTGGGATGTTTTAAGAGAATGTACTGAAGCACATTGATCTGAATGATATTAAATCTATTCTTTCCCAATGGTGCATAGCAAGTGACCTTACCTGATTGCACAAGTCTACTGCTCTTCCATTAATAGTTTACAACTCATGGTTCCAGTTTTCATCCATATTAATTATATTATAAATCTTTAACTTGAGAAGCAGCCAGCCAAGATGCAGTACTGTGATGTATTGAAACTCCTCTGTTGTTTGAAATTGTGCTTAGCTCCCGGGGATGGGTTTCGCTCTGGGCAGGCAAGGGCTTTCTTCTGGAGTATGTGTTAGAAAAAGCAGTGACAGGTAGATTTTCTTACTTTAAAAAAACTCACACCCAATAACACCTTTATGCAAGTCATCATGAAAATATGAACACATGCACCCACCAGTAGCCTTTATTGAACAGGAATTATCTCCTTAAATATAACTCTCGGATTTTAGCACTTAGTGAGTGACATTATAACATGATCAGCTGATTGAGAGAGTATATACAACATTTGAACTGAAAATTACATTATTTTTTTCTTTGTTCCTTAGCCAATGGTCTCAAACCCCTATGCAACCTAATGCTTGACAGAATGCCTAAGCATGCTTTGCAATAAGATGTGGAGCAGAGACCAAACACAGAATTGTGCTTTAGCACTGCAGTTTTGTCTGAGAAATATATATTTAATTATTTTCTAGGGTTTCATCTGTCATATCCGTCATTATTGTGCCACTATAACTAACAAGCATTTTCAGAAGATCCACTAAACTAAGCAGAAAAAGCTCTGTTAATTATTTGATGCAACCACTGTCCACAGCATGAGGGCAATTTTTGTCCTTGCCATTTCAATCACTGGAAATAGATACGCATTGAGATTTTAGCTTCCCATTTTGTTTCTGAAGCAGCAAACTGTCAGCCATCATTAACTATGTGCAATGTACCTGAATACAAATGAGAAAGGAAATGTCAAGAAAATCTTATCTACAGCATTGCTACCAGATAGTGCAGTAGTACAGTATCCATATGGACAAGAATAACCACAACGGTGTCTACCACTTCTTCTCAACAAGGTAAAGTCCATGTAGTTTAAACTTAAAAAAAATAAAGTCTTTTTCTAATGAAGTTGTAGTAGCAACTTGTAGTCAATTTGCAGTTAATACAGATAAATATAGATTTATCTACTTCAGTTCTCCATAGATGAAAAAAATGAGAGGATAATCATTATTAAAGCAGGCATTATGCGGAAGAAAGATGGATTAGGATTGTAATTTTCAAAGAAGGGCTTTACGTTAACTTCACGAAATTTGCACCTGGAAATGCCTGTGAGGCTGTGATGCTTTGCACACAGGTTTGCCAAGTTTAACTTGGGATGAGCAGGACGAGGAAAATTAATCCGTGCACTGGTTTTTCACTTCTTGAGAAACAATTATGAGAACTCCAGCATGTCCTGCAAGAAATACAGCTATTGAGTAGGCAGCTGAAAGCATCCCGAGCACCCTGGCAGGAGGAGTGAGTGCCTGCGGTCCAGCCAGAGGAGGCAGGGAAGTCCCAAATCCCAGACTGATGGAGAGGGTACGCACACAGTCCCCTCCAGCCTTCCCTCCTCCCTTGTTTCCACTACATTTTCTGTTATTAAAGGTACATTTTGCTAGAAGATCAGCCTGCAGTTTCTCCGTAAGTTGCTCTCCCCATTCTGCAGCTTGTCCAGGGTGGAATACAGTGGGACTGGGGAGGAACAGATTTACTGGGCTCCAGCTGAGCAAAACTGCACCTGAGCCTGCCCTGTGCCCAGCTGAATTGATGAGCCCGCACTCACTGGGTGGAGGATGTTTACTGCTGAAATTATCTGGGGCTCTGAGAAGCCAGCATTTGCCCCAGGCACAGGAGTCTGCTACAAACATTTCAGTTTTCTAATATCAACTTTTTTCATAAGGAAGTTTCATACGTAAATTTCTCTATCAAAAACACGGGAGTTTTGCTCTTCTCATGGATGCATTGAGAGCTTGCAGGTAAGCCAGGAAAGGTTTACCAATGCCCGTTCTTCAGTTCCAATACCTGCGATTGAATATTATTTTGTATGGGAGCTTAAACAACATGTTTTATATTTTTTTAAGAGACCCTTAAATATGCCTGAACATACACTCTCCCTGATAACAAAATCCACATTTGTTGGTATTTTGCACACCTGATTTCTGATGCTGTGGCACAAACCTGTTGCTTGCCGAGGGAGTTAGACACTAACAAAACTTCCTAGTAAGTCTGTGCTGTTCAAAAACCCAGAATAAACCAAAACTCTAGAGGCCTACGCAGATTTAATTTCCTTTCTCACTAACCTTGCCAAATAATTCCATTTCTGTAGTGATCCCTCCACACTAGCAAGCTTTGTGTGAAGACCAGAGGTTTACTTTATGGTGATGGTGCTGCTTTGCTGTTCCGTTCCCTGTAGGAGTGAAATTAGAGCAATGGAGGCTCATCTTTGCCAATTGGAATAAGGACGTTACATTGACATGGATAATATTAAAACTTACCAATAAAAGAAAAGGGTATTTGGTGTATACAAAGAAACACTCACTGTCTTTGCCTTCACACCTCTTACTCAGAAACTACAGACCTGTGATCGTGAGAGCTTGACTCAAGGGGAAACGTGCCACCCCCTATGTTTCCTCTTACTGATGGATGCTATTCACAACATAATTAAAAAACATTTAAAACTGACTCTAACTTCTACAATGAACCATTATTGCATGCTGCAGAGGAAACAGTCATACATGAAGTAATGTCCCCCACATGCCTGAAAGTTTTATTCATCTTCAAGGTGGGGTCTTGACAGTACGTCTCTGACAAAACCTTGTTTCAGAAACAACTCAACTTTGCAAACCAATTCTGCACATCAACTGCACAACAGCATCAAAGGGTTTGTCATGTCTTCATGATTTATGCAAGAGTTGTTTGTTTCACAAATAAGGAGATGGGTATTTCTGACTCCAGCTAACTCAGAGCTCCTTCTGTGTTACTCCTGACTCATACACAACCTCCATCGCTGGAGTTTGCACAGGCTACACCCTTTCTCTATGCCTTTAGTCTGCTCCCACAGATATAAGTGAGGGCTCAACTTGGCGCCGCAAACCAGAACTTACTTAATGGTTCTCTTGTGTTGGGAAAATCAGAAGAAAATCCATTTCAGTCCTTTCCAGGTGCATTTGCAGGGCCAAGACCAAGAAAGATATAAGCAGAAAAAATTTACGAAATTCATGTGCAATGAGCAAAATTAAATCCAAGTCTGTATACACACAGGAAGTGAAATTGCTCCATAAGAGTGTACCACTTTTATATATTAACTCTCCAGAGATAAACTGCCCTTTAAGATGTGAATTCTGGACATCACAGATAAGCAATGAGAGAATGAAATTCCAATTACTCACCTTGGGCACTAAGAGGAAAAACTCAGGAAATAAACGTACCACTTCCACGGTCCCTAGCAGCCCTACGCATACACAAGGGGCAGAGAGAGTTTGTGATAAAGGGGAACCCCTTCAAGGTCATGTCACCATGACAGGGATGTTTTGTATTTTTGTTTTCCTTTATCCTGAGACTATTCCACCTTCTTTCACTGCAGCAAAGGGCATGTTGCTACTTACAAACAAAGAGTAACCTAATACAGATCTATTACCAGGCTCTCATAAGCTGGGAAACAGATAAACAATGCCTCAAGAAAAAGCGCTCTTATCTACTTAATGTAGATGAGTGGGCATATGAACAAGAGGCCAAGGGGAGTCTCTGGTGGAAAGCAAGCAACTTTGACCTTTAACCCAATGCAATGGTCATAAGAGACTGTCATGGGGACTGCAACATGCTGGAAGCCAAAGAAAACAGGGGACATTACATGGGAGAAAAACATACAGGAAAAAATATTTGCCTGTTTGATAGAAATGCGTCAAAGGAGAAAAAAAGTTCAGTTCCTCAGAATGTAAAGACAGGACATCATAAAAACTACCAGAGTAAATGTTAAACTGTAAAAGCATATCAGATGAGAAAGTTGTATGTTTATCTAGGTTAGAGATTGCTATACATTTTAAGCCAACCTTCGTCTCATCTCACATATTATCACACAGCTTTATGAGCACACTCACCTGGGGAAAGTATGGGTTTGACCATTTACAAGACTCCAAGGATCAGTTGCAGATGACCTCCCACTGCCGAATGGGTCCCCGGGGTCCCCATCGGCTGGAGAGCCTCTGACGCCCAGGTCACTCAGCACAGCCCCTCTGGTGACACTGGGAGGTGAAGGCCCATTTCTTCCGCCCCTCTACCTGGGCAGCACAGCCACCCATGGAACTGTGCTAGGAAATGGACTAACAAAATGTTTCAGACTGAAATAACTCTCCCAGATGAACTACCTGACAGGCCATGAGCTTTACTTCCAATTGTCTGCTAAAAACATCCATCCATCCATCCATCCATCTTTCTTTCTTTCTTTCTTCTTCTTCCTCCAACTAGAGCTGCAATGACTGCTCAGGAGTGCTACAGTTTGAAAACAAACTTTGTGGACTTTATGCTTTTTATGCGGCTTTGCACATCTTTTCTGGACCTCCTGGGAATTCTGCTATGGCCATTTTGAACTGATTCCGTACCAGGCAGGACCATAAAGCAGTGTCTGAAGGAATCAGCTGTGAAGGACAAGCTAGAGGAATATAAGAAGTGCTGATCACCCCAAGACTGAAAAAATAACTTTATGTGCAAATTAGAAACATTCCTGGAAGCATGTTTGCTCTGCAACACTAAAAGCTTAATTCACTTGATGACTTTGAATAAGAACAAGCAGAACTGTTCTCATTTTTCAACACAAAAGATACAACTGCATTGCATTATCTTCTAGTTAGTAACGCTTGCTGAATAATTATATTTTATTATATCTCATTCTTTTCATATCTTTTTTTCTGGAGAAATAAGGAGCATGCGTGACTGTAGGCAAGCAGCCACATCTACTCCAGTGTATTCCATAAAGAAGTATAATTTATAATCACCATTTATTATTTACCAGATTACTTACTGGACAGTAAGAGCAGAGCTCCTCAATTTCCTTCTTCAGTAGCAGAGGATGAAGAAAAGAGGAGTGGCAAGTGTTAGAGCAGCATCGCTGAGCGAGATCCCCGTCTGCATTGCACAAGAGAAACCCCAGCACCGCCCTGCAGAGTCTGCCGTCTAACACCAGAACGCTTCTAAAACATTTTTGGCATTTTACCTGTAATGACACAATGTTTTTGAGCAGTAGGGAGCACGGAAAGGGGCAAGGAAGTGGTTTCTGCCTGGCATGAGACAGAGATGACCTGAGGGCCAGTATGCCAGGCCCAGTCAGAAAAGGACACATTCATCATTGACAGAAACTATTTACAGCTCTTGTTTGCTTCTTCCCTTCCCTTATAAATAAGATAACAGGCACATCATTGCTGGGACACTCCCAGTCTTCTTGAAAACTGCAGGCATTTCATAGCTAAAGACCGGAATTACATGATGAAATGGATCATTAAATAAAGCAGCTGCTTTTATTGTAGCACATTAACTTCTGTGTTACTCTGGAAAAAATGCCTACGCTTGGGCTGAGTGCATGCTCCGTTCCTCCAAACCCAGCCACTGAGCTTAAACCATTTGTCAAGCATTAAGGCAGTCAGATCCACACTATCAGAGGTCACCGGCTGCCTCATACATTCATTTGCTGTACTTTTTTTTAAACATCCAAGGCACTGCTTTACAGTAGCCCGTGCATGGTACCTGGTTCCATTTCTTGCAATGTCATAGAGCACTTACGGCATCTGTCAACATCTGTAGCTGCTCCCAGAATAATTTAGGAGGTGACCCTCAAGGAATAATAGTCCTGCTGAGGGAGGAGCTTCTCAGGTTTGGCAGCTTTGGGTTTTAGGTTTAAGGCAAACATACTGCACTTGTATCTGTCAGCCCGGCTGATTTTTCCAACACACATAGAAACACCTTGCAGGATTCACAGAGCAGGTGGTGCACATGTGGGTCTGGGAAATGAGATTGGGCTTTTATTTTCCAGAAAAGACACAGAACGCATTTTAAGGAAGGACAACAGAGCACAACAGAGAAGGTATAAAGGCAGGTAAAGGGCGGAGGAAGAGGGGAACACCCTGAAAGTCCACCTCACAGCATGCTCAGTGGTAAAATCAGATCTTTTTAGCTTCTAATCAGATGGATGCTTGAAGCTTAACTTTTTGTTTCTGCTTGAGGAAACTCTGAGCTGATGCTTCGATTAATAGCCTCCCATCTAACATGCACTTTCCGTTTACAGAAATATAACTTTTAACATTTCAACTGCTTGTATCAAAAATCTTTTTGATGCCAGATGAGAGTTGCTCAGTATTGTTTCATTGGAAGGGTTTTTTTTCCACAATCGCAATGTTTTTCCTGCCAAAGGAAAAAATAATGCAAAAAAGGTAGAAAAAGAGTAACTCCACAGAAGGGTTGTGCAGTGGAATTCTTCAGACTAACCTCTTTAAAAGGATTTTGTACTGGGATAGCCTCCCTCTTCTTTTTCAGTGCACCTCTAGATACTGGCATTGCAATGTCACAGGCATCGATTGCACCTACTGTCTACAGGAGCAAGTCCCAGATATGCCCCAGTGCAAGGAGGAGACTTTTAAAGATAAAGGTGCAGCAGCTTCATACACCACAGCATTGCCCTACAGCTTAGGGTGCCCTCGTCAGGTGTTTTCAGGGCTATGCGCACAACTCCTCCTCCCTTGGCACAGACACTACAGACTCAGGCTGGAAAAGCCACTACCAGGTCAGACCGTAACTCCCACAGCGGCCTCCTTGCACTGGGGAGGTCTGGGTAGTGAGGGAAACCTTCCATTGTGAAAGGGATGAAGATGAACAGAGAAAAGGATCTGCAGAAACCAGCAGTCTGGGTTCTTTTAAGCATCAGTAAGCCAGGAACAAATTTCCTTTCCCTTTGCTTTGTTTTTTTTACTCTGACAGAACCACTTCCGAGTCTGAGTTGGCAATGTGCGCTCATAGCCCAGAAGGCCAAATGTATCCTGGGCTGCATCAAAAGAACCGTGGCCAGCAGATCCAGAGAGGTGATTCTTCCCCTCTACTCTGCTCTCATGAGACCCCACCTGGAGTACTGCGTCCAGCTCTGGAGCCCCCAACATAAGAAGGACATGGACCTGTTGGAGCGGGTCCAGAGGAGGGTCACAAAAATGATCAGAGGGATGGAACACTTCTACGATGAGGACAGGCTGAGAGAATTGGGGTTGTTCAGCCTGGAGAAGAGGAAGCTCTGGGGAGACCTCATAGCAGCCTTCCAGTAGCTAAAGGGGGCCTACAGGAAAGATGGGGAGGGACTCCTTATCAGGCAGTGTAGTGATAGAACGAGGGGTAATGGTTTTAAACAGAAAGAGGATAGATTTAGATTAGATACGAGGAAGAAATTCTTTACTGGCAGGGCAGTGAGGCACTGGAACAGGTTGCCCCATCCCTGGAAGTGTTCAAGGCCAGGTTGGATGGGGCTTTGAGCAACCTGGTCTAGTGAGAGGTGTCCCTGCCCATGGCAGAGGGGTGGAACTAGATGATCTTTAAAGTGCCTTCCAACTCTGACCATTCTCTGTTTCTGTGATTCCTCGCTGCAGCACTGCCTCTCACAGCTGCCTGGGCAGTGGGCAGGACAGGATGCCTTGTGCCACCCGAGTTGTGAACATGTCCCAGTATTTACCACCAACTGCTACATCTTCTCTTGCATGAATCTCAGAACAAAACACACTGTTTAAGGTTGTCCAAGACATCAAAAATGTGGAGCTGTCTTGCTACCTCTTGGCAACGAGGGCAGTCCAGTCCTATAAGATAGAGGACTAACCAGGGCAGCGCAGGTGAACAGAAAGGGACTGGCCATGAGACGGCCGGCACAGCAGCCTTGGAGAGCTTCCTCCACTCTCAATAGAGGGACCAAGGATAAGGTAGTCACAGGGAGAGGAAGTATCGGCCAGGTCTTCCCCTCTCACACACAGCCTGGGAGCTGCTGCAGCAGCTCCCCAGGGCTCTGCCAGGGTCAGAGCTTGGCAACAAGGTCGTGGTCATATCCCTGAGGTCCTAGGCCTGCATCCTCTGTCTATGAATGAAACTGCACTTCTTGACCTTATTTGCCCCCCCTTTTTTTGGTGCCTCTGAGTTAATAAATCACACGAGGTGGGGCAGGGATGGGAGGG
The DNA here is from genome assembly GCA_013397275.1 of Burhinus bistriatus. Classification (NCBI taxonomy): domain Eukaryota; kingdom Metazoa; phylum Chordata; class Aves; order Charadriiformes; family Burhinidae; genus Burhinus; species Burhinus bistriatus. Next base: position 244,073 of record VYXH01005908.1, read on the forward strand.
GAGGAGGGACTGCAGTGCTCCTCTGCACACAGGCTGACCAGCACTGGTTTACACAAGTCTGCTCCTCCTGCGTCACTCCTCAGCTGAGGTGGCAGTAATTAAAAGCTGTGGGTTGATACTTTTTAAACCCCTCTAACAGAGGGGCAGAGTTCCTGTGCTCATACCCTTCCACAGCAAAGGAGATTATACCTTAACCCTCAAAGTTAAACACCTATTTCTCCCCAGTATCAAAACTTTCGTGATTAACCAGAACCTGACGCTTACTCCACCAAGGAGATTTACTAACTGCTACTTTGGACTATTGAAATGCAAATTAAAATCTCTTAGGGCTGCGTTCTAGCAATTTAATTTTAGGCTGTGCAGAGCTGTGGAGGCATGCCAGGAAGCAATCTCCCTCCCCTTGTAGAAAAGCCAGATTAAAATATGGAACCTGGTTTAGTCTTTTGTGCTGTCATTATCATAAAATCATAGAATGGTTTGGGTTGGAAGGAGCCTTAAAGATCGTCTAGTTCCAACCCCCCTGACATTCACCTCATGTTACCCATGTCAAACAAATGGCTGGGAATCAGGTGGTCATCAATAAGTCTCAGAAACATCGATGAACTTTACATGCAGACTTCATACTTTGCACTGGCTACCAAAAACACTTCTCCACATGAATCCTCTGAGGTGGAGCTGAAAAGAACCTATGCTTTATACCTGTAAAGCACCAACCATCCTGGTATCCACACTGGAGCAAAATGGGTGAAGCTTCCTGCAGAAAGACTGTGTGGATGGGAAGAAAATGTATTTCATCTAAAGCTGCTGAAATTGCCAGATCTGGGGTCTGTGGACTGTGTGGTGGGAATTCAGGTGCTGAGGTAAGAGTTCCTCTGCTAGACACTATCATATGAGATAAGAGAAGCAACACTAAACTGTAACCAAGTTATTTCCCATTGTAAATCATAAAACAAAAAGATCAGTCTTCTCTCATCACAATTGAAGTGAAGCAAGGGAATAAGTCTGGAGGGAGCAAATGTTCTTCAGAAACCATTAGAGTTAAATACAGAATAATTTCAAAAACCAAACATTCAGTCCCTCTTCTGCCTAACTCACTCTGTTGCCAGTGTGCAGGATCAGTTCCATGGAGTCTGAGTGAGCACGTGGGGCAAAAACATGATCCTGGCAGTCTATGGCAGCCCTGCACATCAGGCTGTCCAGGTCTCTTTTCCCAACATCGCTGCTGAGCAAATACTCCCCAAACGCGGTGTTACGAGTGAGAGGCTGTTCCCAGCATGCCCAGCTCCAGTATCCCACTAGCCTAGAAACGTGAGGGACAGCATCATTCACTGTTAGCACAGTCTGTGGCAAAATTAATACCTAATGCTACAAATTAGCCTACATGTTGGTCCACTCTAGAAAAAAAAAAGGCAGTAAGCACTTAGGTTTCTTACTCATCTTTGGGGACCCCACCATCACCAGTGTAACAGAGACACCAGAGCTATTTTATCATTCGCTATGCAAGTCAGATTTGCTAGCCACAACCACAAGAAGACTGTGCTATGTGGGTGTCCTGTACAATGCCCTGTGCAAATTCCCTCCAGACTGGATTAGGGAATGCCATAAAAAGGCCATCGTCGAAGGGAGAAAGAAAACCCATATATCCTGACTGCTATTACAGAAATGTATCCAGCCTACATTAGTAAAAATAGAAAAAGGTACAGTATTACATCCCAAAAAGAAAAAGCTGTGCAATAAAACATTCGTTTAACACTACTGACTGTACCAGCGCAATAACCCTTCCTCAGAAATTAGGACCAGAGACAGAGAATTACTCGGGGGCTTCACTCTTGTCACTCCTCAAACCCACTCCATCCCTCCATAACCATGATCCTTCTTCATTGCAAGTCTCTCCTCTTTGCTTTTTGGGTCCCAAAGGCCATCATTCAGGGAGAAAGCTCCAAAATCAGCCATGCAACCTGTTGCTTTACATAGTGCAAAGGACATACCCATGCAAGTTGTAATGACAATTTGGCAGTCCTTCCATACTGGTGGGCATGTTGTTACTGAGGACAGTGGGGCTGAGCCCATGCCCTGCAGCTTGCTGGCCAACTGGCTTGTCCCAGGACAGCTGGGAGAAATTTTGGAGGGTTTTGAATGCAAGATCATTAGAGGGGCATTTCACCACTGCCACCTTCGACAGCAAAAATAAGTCTGTAATCACAACCGGTTCATCTGATTGTGGGCATAAATTAAAGCTGGAAGTGCAGGGAGCAACAAATACTCCGATTTATTGCAATAGGCACCAGTCCTCATTTATAAAAACTTGAATTTGTGCTGTACAGTGGTTCGACAAAAAGCCTCAGTAAGTCATTCGCTATCCAATAGTTACATTGAGTTATCACATGAGCAGTCATTACTCAAGGTGACAATCTCAGCACAACAAGCCCCTGTTGAGAGCACTTGAGTTTATGTCAACATGAAACAGATGAACCTAATGGATATCCGTCTGGATGAATCCAGCGCCTGCATGTAGCCAGAAGCCTGACTGTACACAGTGGGACAAATCAACCAAGCAGTGCATGTCTCCAACATTACTCTCTGCACAGTAAGACTGACATTTCTCTGGGTTTTTTTAGATAGCCTGTGGTTTTGTTGATTTTTTTTTTGAGGGGGTGAGAGGTAAAAATAACTCCTAATTAACAACCACCAGTCACATCTGGCAACATGTTTAGTGTTGGTGGGGCAGTAAACTTTCAAAAGTGATGGGAGAAAGCTTGGTTTTGATTTTCTCCATCAGGTTTGATCTGCCTGGGACACTGGGTCATGAAGATACCAAAAGGCCTGGCTACGCAGCCCACTTTGGGGAAGAAAGGGGCTGTGCTCAGTTCTAGTGCAGGTTAGACCAATCATGGAGGCTATTCTAACCCAAAATCTATAATCATCATTAGCTAATTCCATATACTTAACTATTTTATCAAACATCTTGAAAGGTAAGTTTTCTAAAGCTGCTAGCTGAGAAAGATCAGGATTTCCTCCATGGCTCTCTCTCCTGATGACGAGATATTTCCTTTCTGCAAGCAGACATCCCTGTTTCTGAGCTGATCCCAAACTGTTTTTGTTAAAACCTATAACTGAGCCTCACAGTGCAAAGAGAAGATTCATTCCTTAACCAAGAACAGTAGAGAACAAAAAAAATGCACACGTTATTTTTCTACTGCCAAAGTCACTTCATTGTCGTTTTACAATACACAATTCTCTAAATTACACACAGAAATTTTCCTTCTTCTGAAAAAAAGTAATGAAAGTCAATGTCTGAAAGCAGAATATGCATCTTCTGACTTTTTTTTACTGCAGTTTTAGGCTTTTATGTCTTCACTGCATATTAGAAGGGGGAGATGACCCAATAAGTAGCTAGTGAGATTGATTTCTGGAGCTGTTATTTAATCTCTGGGTGTTTTTCAGCACTTAATACAACATAGCCAGTAGGGAACAGTCACATTTTGTGCTCATTCATCTGATTAAGGAGAAAAAGCCACTTCCTACTGCCACGCATTCAGCGGGGGATTAGCCAAATTACCATGGGCTGAGTCATCAGGCCCATAACTGCTCTCCATCCCTCTCTGCACAGCCCTTCAAGCAGGGAGATGTATGGCATGGCTCTGCACCGCTGCCCCCCAAGCCTCCCCGGTGCCACAACTCCCAGAGCAGGGTCCGACCAGGGCCAGCCCCGGCCACTGCCAGCTCCCCCGACCCCACAGTAAGAGCTGCGTCTGCAGAGCCAGGAGGTGGCAAGGAGCTGAGAAAGTCCTCCTTGGCACAGGCAATGAGGAGACGTCACCACAGAGGAAAATTACGTCTATCTGGAGTCATTTATTTGGAGCTTTGTTTAAAAGGAACGCAAGGCAGATGGGGACAGAATAAATCCACGGTGAGAAGCGAACTAGGATAACAAATAGGAAGACAATACTGAACTCTCTTCCTCAGGGAACACGTTAATATTCTTATCTAACAATATGTCCCTTCAGTGATAATACACTGGAAACAATTCAAAATCATATTAATATAAATAAGGGGTAGCTGTTACTAGAGCTCAATTTAAATGACAAAGCTCTCTATTAACATGAATTCTTTAGTATCTTCTTTCCTGGATGTGTATATCTAATTTGCAACTAAATTATTTGGAGAGTTTATACTATACATGACCCTGACCTGATGCTGCAGTATTTTTACCCCCAGAGATCCAGAGGTGGGAGGGTTGAAGAGCAGGCTCTCTTCTGAACCGTTGCCAAACACCGCAGTACAGCAACTCCAGTGCTTGATCAGGTAAAACTCCTTTAAAAGGCAATGGTCATTTGCAGAGAGAGTAAAGAGCGAGAGATCAGAGGTCTGCTGTGTGGCACAGCCACGAGAAATTACACCATGTCTCTCTGTCCAAAGATGGAGAACATCACTTACAGAAACCACAGCAAAATTGGTCAAGTCATCCTCTATCCATCACAACGTCTGCAGCTTCCTTCTCAAGGCAGGCAAGATGATGATAAATACGGCGTGAGCATACTACACTCTGCCTTTTTCCTGAGCCGCAAACGAAGCTGCCTGCAGGATCTGCCTCCCCAGGAGCAAATGCCAAGGAGAAATCCAAGAAAAACAAAGGGAGCTGGTTAATTGAGTGATGCCCATGTCCCTCGACAGAAATGATCCTACAGAATGGAGCATGCAGTCCCAGTCTGGCACTGTTTACAAACACAAGGCAACTGGCATCATTTCAGTATCACCGTAACAGGTGAGCACACGTATAGGCTAGGGAGGAAATAGAATTTTTATTGACTGACAGATTGCAGTACTACGTTACATTGAACATCCCATTAAAAATGGAGTGAGCCCTGCCTAAAATATGGCACTGTGCAACGGTTAGCAGTACAGTGGTCATTTTATCAAGGTTAAGGCTACCCTGTAAGGCTTTGCTGGAACAGCTATGTTAGTTATGGTAGACAAATAAATAAATAAGTACAGATCATATCTCAAAGGCAGCTTAGCTCTGCCAGGGCAACCCCTAGAGTAGGTACAGATAGGCTCTTATCAGCTTAGTTGGGCTGTTTGAAGAAATAGCGTAACAAAAGCGGCATCTGTATCTGCACCTTTACTGCAGGGCTGCAGCAGCACTGCTTCCAGGATAAATCACCCCCATGCAAGCTGTATGCACGTGTGTATGTACATATAGATCACGTGTCTCTGTATGCACGTATCCTGACTCTCAAGTCCCGGTTCCAGCCGTGGCCACAGCCTTCGGCTGGCTCTGGGGCACACGCGGTCCCCAGCAGCTCCTGACAGTGGTGACAGTCACTCCACTGCCTGCTGCCACCCCCGTTCCCTCTGCACTTCTGGCCTGCCTAAAACCAGATTGATAAAGACAAAATGGATAAGAAGTTATTATGCACGTAAAAAATTTGACACTTCAGCACTGAAGATTTTGCGGGGATCTGAATTACATCTCTGCTAATTATGCATTTCGATTTTCGCACTCTGACAACCTCATGACTGGCATTTGTTTACCCCCGATTTCTGCACTGAGCTGCCACCTTTAAAGCAACCAGTGCTCAAGTACTCATAGAATACCATTACTCACCAAATACCATAGAGAGTAACTGTTCTGTCTTGTCAGAAAGAACAGCTGAAGAAGGTCTCACAAAAGATTGTGTCACTTAAAGACCTTCAACAGACATTGTGGAATAGCCAAATAAGTCTGGATGGGATGACTTTCTTGACTTGCAAAAAATTTCAAATATTTTGGGTTTTGTTTTTCTTTTTTCCTTGCATCCTGATGAAAAGGGATTTGGAAAAAAAAACTAGAGATCATATATTTCTCAAAAATGACTACTATACCAATCAGAATATGTATCCCAAATGAGAATAATGGGAATTAAATCCCTTCTCTGCCTCTTTCAGACCAGGAACTTCCCTTCAAAAACCCATTCCCTCTGAGAAACACATTTCATATATAAGTCCAAAAAAAATATTCAGCAGCTGCTTTAACTTAGCTCTGACACAAAAATTCTGCCCTGGACTATCAGACAAGGAGGAAAATGATAACAACTCACATTTAGGTTAGAAACATGTGTATTTAAGATAATCTTTTGTTAAAAGCAGAGTCAGCCCTGAGTGCTGAGACCATTTCATCCCCTGTCTGTGTTCACGCCTGTGCAAAGGGGGATGTCTTAAACCTGCTCCTTCCTATCCCCCAAACAACAGCACAAGAATGAAACTCTTAGGCTTTCTCAAGCCTCAACCTCCCCTCCCATGCCACTTGTGCCTTCCCTGGAGTCAGGATCTGGCCGTTCCTCCCCAGATCGACAACGCTTAGGTCAGCTTCTGGTGCTGAGGAGCTCTGGGCCAGCTCTGGGGTTACGTGGACTCAGTCATCCTAACTGGCCAGGCGGAGCTCAAATCTCCCAAGGAGCTTCACTGAAACAGTAATTAATGAAAAACTGGAGATATTTCTCCTACTTGTTACATCAGCAGCATGTACATGGGCCCTGCATATGCTGAAGAGGAGTGAGGAAACATCTGCAGAGTATTCACACATATGTTACTCCACTTTTCTAGACACCACAAGCTACCAGTGCTAGCAAAAGTTTTACAATCTCCCCGGGGTTCATAAATCTGAGGGCCTATATAACTCTCAATATCCCTTAAATTCTATCTGACGTTTGGATAGCCAAACAGCACAGCATTTCTTTCATTGACTGCGTGTTACTCAGAGCCATAAGACTCCTTGGGTGGAGCACAGCTGGGAATGCATTTCAGAGAAGCAAATATATTACCATTAGTTATGACACTGCTCATGAACACAAACAGAGAACACCAATGTTTAGATGACTAACAAAAACATCTTTACTACACATGGACGCCCTTGTTCAGTTATAGCCAGTCATTTCTCAAGTACTACTGAGCTTGGGGTTTTGATAACAATGGGACAAGTGGAGAGTGGGACCAGAAAATAACCCACTGTCTGGGAAGCTGCTCTCTTTTAAGCAGAACGGACTGATATTTCTTACAGGAGAGAGAAATGCTTTCTTGGCTTCTCTTTTGACAGAGCTAAGTCTGGCGGGAGAAAACAGCAGAAGAAGGACCCTGTGCCAGGTGTTGCACTGCGCCATGCAGCTCACACTCCATCCATGGTCATGGGGTGCTGTTGGTTTTCAGAAGCCTGCTCATTCTTGCAGAAATAGGCTGCTCCTGTAAAAAAAAAAAAAAAAAAAAAAAAAAAAAAAGAAACCAAAAAAAAAACCCAAACCACTCCAATGTGTAAAACAGATGGGAAGCATGAAATTGTGCACGGAAAAGTGAGGGGAGGATTACCAAAAAGTGGCTTTTCAGTTATTAATTTCTTCCAAAGTCTGAAGAAAAGTTTGGCTATAATATTTCTGCAGTCACTTCAGCCAGCTCACATTCTTAAAATTCCTGGAAATTATAATTTTCAAAACAGCATTTAGAGGCTACACTGGATTCCAGACTTTTTTTAATCATGAGACAGAATAACCAGTGGATCACAACAGATAAGGCTAGAAGGAGCCAAAACCCACTGAAGTTGAAAGATATCTCCAAAAGCTCCAGTAGGATTTGGTCCAGCGTGTACCTTGTACTCTAACCATCCTAAAGGTTGCTGGCAACAACATAGTACGAGTTCTCTTTTTTCATAGTGAGAGCCACATGAATTGATAAATGCTGCCTCATTTGAAAGCCTTGTGCTTAGACCCTGGCTCTAATAACACTCTGCAGACTGATGACCGATTAATTGACAGGCATTCTGTGATTTTTGGGATACCTAGTGATGAATATCAACAACAAAGTGAAATGTCAGTGAGTGAAATATATTGCAAAGCTTATATGGATTATGAGTAGTTGTATTATCAAACAAGAGAACAAAGTCAAGGAATAAGCAAGTGTAGAATTAGAGCATCCAGCAGGATAGTGATAATTAAGTCCAGGGAGATAATTTTATAAACGTGAATTTAATGGCTTTACTCAGACTCTCATCTTTTCTTGTAAAACCAGCAGGTTTATTGAGAGATCATGTTAGTAATCAACTCGAGTAGAAGTGGCAATGTGAGTAGAAAAGGGCCTGCACAGAGGAATCGTTGGGTTGAAGAAAAGCAAAATTACAATTTCCCTGCTGCCTGCTAATGACTTAATGACCTCAAATGTGATCCATAGGGGGCTGGAAAAGAAAGCTATCTTTTGAAATTTAAGCAGGAGTTTCATATCTGTTATGCTAATTTCCAGACACTAATGTGGCCAATTTTATATATAAACAACAATTTCATCTGTCATTTTGGGCTCAAGTTGCAATCCTTTTCAGGAAAAAAAAAAAAACACCAAACAGTAATAATGTCCCTTAGGCTAGAGTTGTGACCTTGGTGTCATCCAGAAAACAAGCAATGTTAATGTTCCAGCTGCAATGCCATGAAAACAACCATCTGTTTATGAGCAGTCGCCTGTTCTTAACGTACCTGTTACTGGGTGCATCATACGCACCATCTTACGTTTATAATGACGCTGACCAGAATAGAAAAACTTTGCTTAACAAAATGGTTCATATTTCATCACTGAGTTTTGGCTGTTGTGAGGATGAGCTGCAACAACTGTGCATGGCTTCAGGAAGAGACAGAAGAAAAACACGGTGGTAAGATGACTGCTGTGGATACTCAGTGTTAAATCACCATTCCTTGAGATGTTTGATTCACCAGCCAGGTACTATGTGATCAATATTCCCCCCTGCACGTATAAACAAAATGACTGGCTTCCAATCTGCAGCCTTCTAGACCCCTAAGGAGGACATTGGAGTGATTTTAAGTTGTCCAAGAAAGAAGATTACAAAATCAAGCTCCTACACTCTACATATGGTTGGGTGGGGAGGTTTGTGGTGTCCACAAATTGCTAGAAACTGAAATTCTCTAAATGAAGTTTTAAAGAGCCTCATGGGAGTGGTAATCACCAAAATCATGATGCTTGACCTGTGGTCTTAAAACCAGTGCAAGCGCCACTACCATCAAGGGCTACCTCAACCTTTTTGCTGCACACACAAAGCCACAACCTGAGGAGCCTTTGTAACAGACACCTCCTTGAAACATTTGCCCAAAACTCTTAATTTTGACAGATGAGAACTTCCCTCTATCAAAAACTTTCCAATCACCTGTAAGAAACACACGCATACACAGTCTGCAGAAAGCACTTCAATCCTTGCATTTTGTAAGCTTAAAGTCAACAATTCAACTGGAAAATTGAAAAAAGCGTCAGTGTAGTGAGAGATTATAGCCGAACAGAATTGTCATAAATTATTTTGAGAATAAATATATATTCTTTTTACAAGTTGTAAAGTCTGATTTCACCTTTAAACAATTGTTTCATTGTAACAGCACTTAAATACCTATAATTACATGTTGGTTTCTATTGTTCAGAACATTTTATATGCACACATAAGGCTAATGCTCAAATATAAATCCCAGGCGGTGATTATTCTTAATAGTGCAATTATTTTCTCATCGTAATCACTAGGGTACAATTCCTGTTAAACTATTCAGCATTCCTTCAGAAAGTTAAGTAAAAAATCAATCTGATTTACTTTAAGGTAAGGGCTTCCTAGCTCTGCTCTGTCCCCCTTCTCCACTCAAATAAATATAAATGTGTATTAGCTATGGGGAGAATCAATGAAATTATATCAAAGTTGCAATTCAGCCAAGTGTCTGCAAATTCAACTAATTATTTATATTTTGAGTCTTGTTGATGCTGCTGTTATTGAAAAGCTCAACGACCCATCTCTTTAATGTAAACAATATCTGAGGCTTTTACACCTCCATTTCATTAAAGTTGAAACATTTTGTGGCCTAGTTAAGTGGTTTACATAGTTTTCTAATTATTTACTGGAAACCGTGAAAACAGGTTTGGGCTCTTGAAATGCATTTTATAAAGTAGCACATTTTCAATAGTTGCCAATAGCCCAATACACATGCTGTATAAAAAGACTTGGATGTTTGGACCTTATAAAACCATAGCTGTCTGTGTTTACTTCCCACAGAGCTTCTCTGAAGAGCTCTTGGTGGAGGTCTAAGAGCAGTGGGTCCCTCCAGACCCCGCATAGATGGTCCTGCTCCAGTAAGCTGTGTAAAAAAAAACCACCAAAAAACGTCATTCTCCCTATTCCAGCAGTGAGAAAACAATTAGCCTGATGTTGTTAAACCCTGGCAGGAATGAGGAAAGCCTGCCCAAAGACTGTAGGGCAACAAATTTCAACCCGCAATATGACAAATACTGGTGCAAATACTTCAAAATCGATTTGAATCCACAAGGATGAGTTCACTGAAAAGACCTACCCTCCCATGGTCGCTAAACACCCTGTGACATTTATCAGATAAGTGCAGGTAACGACCTCACTTCTGCTTGGCAGATTACATTCTGCCTCCATGAACTCACCTTTAAAATTTCAAATGGATTGCACATTATTCATTTCCTGTTTCAAAATGTCCATTATTAGCAAAAATGACATTTCGGTAGAGAGAAAAACGATTTCAATGTAATCTGCAAATCAATTTGTAAGGATTTCAGCAAAGCAATTAGGGGAATTTCTGGACTACAAACACTGTGTAATGTGAGATTTCATCTTGATTGATAGACCTGTCAGCATTTCCATCCAAAAATACAGCTGTGTTTTCCTCCTCTCTACCCCGCCTTTTCATGAGTTATATCTGAAAGTTCTGTTCTTTCTTGTATTTATTATGGGCGCCTTGGAACTTTACCCAATTTTAATCCATTTTAAAGCTCCTGTTGTCCCACTGAGCAGAATAGATGCCAATCAGGGCTGGAGAGAAAAAGGACAAACTGATGCCGTATCTACAGTGCTCAGGAGCTACCGAAGAGAAATGCAAACGCAATTAAACCTCTAACATGTACCGAGTGCTTGTTGGACAAGGGAAAGCAAGACTGACCGAAGCTGAGTTTAGGTACATCGTGCAGTCTGCAAGATGACAACCAGTCTCAATATTTCCTAACAAAATAGGTAAAATGCAGGATCACAAGTTACAAGGTCTACCAAAAGGCTCCAGGGCATCATTTTAGGAAGCTATATGTCTGCTTTTTTTTTTTTTTCCCCCCTCTCTTTCCCTCTAAAAGCAGTGAATTCATAGTTGTGTTCCAGTTTCTTTTGAACTATGCACCAGAGACATCATAAATAACAACCTTGCTGCCATCTCATTAAGACTCAGAAATTTTCCAGCCGTTAAAAAACTGAATTCCTTTCACATTTGCAGGTAGTGCTGTCTCACTGGCAGTTCCGTCTATAAGGTTCCCTGGCATCGCAAGCTTAGTGCAAATAAAATCAAAACCTTAACTCATCTTCTGTCTTCTCCCCCAGTTCTTTGTTAGAAATGTCACATCCACGACACTCTATTTTTGGCTTCATATCTCAAGGGTGATCTCCAGTTCCCCCTTCCCTCTCTTACAGCCCATGTCAGTCAAACCTGTTAAGATCTATCATTTTTCTTTTCCTCCTTGGAGGCGGTCATGTCCCAGTTTGATTATTGCACTTTTCCTTCTGGGGCCCTTCTTCACTATAGTTTTTTCTAGTCCATACAAAACCAGTGTTCTGTTCTGCCTTGCGAATCCTCTCAAACCTAGCTGGTAGGTTAGTTTAGTTAGTTAGTTAAACTAAACTTAGTTTAAGTAATTAAATCTTGCACACATATAAAGAAATTCCTTAGGAGAAGCTGGCATCCACACACCAATCCTAGCTCTTGTTTTGACCTGCACGTCCCTGCACTGTCTCGCTAGGGTAGGAAAAAATTCATAAAGTATTAACCAACTTGCAGAGTTTTTGTGTTGGAAACAGAAATAAACAGAACAGCTGAGCTGGTCAAAAGCATCCAGCTGGGATCCTCTTCTCTAAGCTTCAGACAGAGTCATATTGGCTCCGCTGGGAGGGAGCACAAGCACAGATAAACAGAACATTCAAAATAATTAGATACCCACAACACTGCAAATAACTTAAATAGGGGGTTTCACACTCTGAAAGAGTGGGAGGAAGCTGCTCATGACAGATTTTTTGTGGCTGCGTCTGAACTGACTATTAAAACAAACAACAGAGCAGAAGAATGAACTCAAGGCAAGAGCAGCCTGCACCATCTGTGCAGTCAGAAGGAAGTTTCCATTTCCCACCTGATGTACACCGTGCTGCTGCCCTTACACACGGGCAGCACACAGCCCTTAGGAGCGAAGCAGAGGAGACATTGTGATAGGGATGTGGGAACAGTTCCGGGTAAGCTTCCAGAAGGACAGGAGATTTGAAGGTAATATCAAATGGCAGATGGAAATCTAGTATCCCCAGAAATCCAAAACATTACAGAATTAGCAACTAGGATTGTCTCAAACATCCAGAACTTTTAGCATCAGGATGCTAGAGGAGGCCACCTGGAATATTTTTTTCTGTTATAATCCAAAGTTACCGCTCAAGCAAAATAAGACTTTATACATCAAGTACCTAGAAAGAGACATTTTATCACTACTCATTGTCATTGCAGGCAAGCTTGGAGAATCCCGCTGAGACCATCCTCTCAACACACACTACACAAACTAGGAGATACAATCCACGTGGTGTAGACTGATATAAATGGGCCACAGCTGGGGTTAAGGGGGATGGTTCTCTCCCCTTGCAGGTGAGGCAGGTAGGCAATTTGCCACAGAACACCAGGGCCACATCTCAAATTGAACACAAACTCTCCTGGGCTCTGCCGCGTGGTCTTTGAGTGGTAAGAAAGGTGATGTTCAGTGGATCGGTGTTAACGGCAGCAATGGGGTTGTGCCCGCCAAGCCAACATGAGTTTGGTATGTTTATTAAGAAGGGAAAATGAATGCATTTTTCTCAGTCTTGTCCCAACATTTCCAGTGTGTCCCTGCACCAGGGCTTCTCTGCCTACTTCTGGCACATGGGACCTCGCAGCTCCATTAGTCACTTCACATTCTCGCACCCTGTAGGAAGGCGTTTTCATAGAATCGTCTAGGCTGGAAGGGACCTTTAAGATCATCGAGTCCAATCATCAACCTAACACTGCCGAAATCACCACTAAACCACATCCCTCAGCACCACACCTACCCATCTTTTAAATACCTCCAGGAATGGTGATTCCACCACTTCCCTGGGCAGCCTGTTCCAATGTTTGATGACCCTTTCAGTGAAGAAATTTTTCCTGATATCCAATCTAAACCTTCCCTGGTGCAACTTCAGGCTGTTTCCTCTTGTCCTATCACTTGTTACTTGGGGCAAGAGACCAATGCCCACCTCTCTACAACCTCCTTTCAGGTAGTTGTAAGAGAGCGATAAGGTCTCCCCTCAGCCTCCTTTTCTCCAGGCTAAACAACCCCAGTTCCCTCAGCCGTTCCTCATAAGACTTGTGCTCTAGACCTCTCACCAGCTTTGTTGCCCTTCTCTGGACACACTCCAGAATTTCCATGTCTTTCTTGTAGTGAGCGGCCCAAAAGTGAACACAGTATTCGAGGTACGACCTCACTAGTGCCGAGTACTCTCATCTTCCTTTGAACAGCCCTGCAAGCAATGCTCCTTTATTTGTAAAACTATCAAGCTCTTCCTAAAATTTGTCCCTTCAGTGGAAAAACAGGCACATGCAAAAGCATTATGAAATTAGCAGCTTTCCATACACAATCAAAGCCACGAGCTGTTCAGCCTCGCCCCGGGCTCCAGCGAGCAGAGGCCTTCACTTTTCGCTTGCCCCTGTTATGTAGAAAATATCATGTAATTCAAGTTTGGGAGGGAACAAAAAGCAAAACACGGCTGCAATAAAAGCCGTCCCCTGCCCACCACCAATGCGACATGGGCGGTTGTGCAGCCCTGCCTCCATGTGTCCACCTCCCTCCCAGGTCGAGCTCATCAAGAGGAGGGCCGTGCATTTTCTCAAAGCGTCATGGGGAGATGAAGAGATTAATGGAGCAGGAAAAGCCGGTGTCATCAGTGAAACCTGTTACTGCACCTGCACCATTTCAGAGCTTTTAGACAGCAAACTGTGTCTTTGCACCCTTCCCCACAACTTCCCAGGGAGAGCACACTGTTTTAGGGGTATGACCACAGAAGTCTAGATATAAGCTCAGCCCCACCAAAACTTCACTGTAATTGGATAGAAGGGTTTGCAATCAGGTTGAAATTCTGGAAATATTTTATGTTCGGCTCACATTTGGCATTAAACTCTGGCAGTTTCGGATAAGCAGGCAAGACAATGTTTTTCTCATCATATCTTAATGGTCTCCCCACCATCTCCCAAGCAAAACCCTACTCCACCTACCTCTGACGATATTCCACCTACCTCTGACAGGATGTGAGCCTTCTTTACTTGGCAGGATTACCCACTTAGCCCCCATTCACCACACTTCTTCGTGCAAGTTGAATACCGTACCTGCTTACACAGCCTGAAGATACGACTCTACAGATTTTCATTATTCTTATTGCAAACCATTCTGTATCCTTTTGTTTTCCCCCTTCAGGCCCTAGAGTATTTTTTAAACATTGAGTAAAACAAAAAATCATGTTTACTGACTGCTTTTACCTATACTTATGCATAAGATATGCCATTTTGTGGCACATTACTGAGAAATGATTATGTCCAAACACAGAAGTAGTTAAGTTTTGCCCACAGTCCATTATGACAAAGCATTTATTTCTGACTGTATTCAGCCACCATCTGTGGCTCACCATGCAACCGGACAGCTGCCACTGGTGCTGTGACCTCCTGAGCAATCCTCGTTAGTACAGCTTCTTACCCTATCATTTAAGAAAAAGAAATTACTATGGAACAGCTCCCAAATGTGCACCTCTCCCTACAACTAAAATTCAAGGCATGAGGCAAAAGACAGAACATCTGGCAGAGAACACTGTATTTTGTATGGTAATCAGCAGTGGAGAGCAAATAAAACATGTTCTGGAAGTAGGAAATTGGCTTCTTCCAAATCAGGCGAGACTATAAGAATATATATGTGCTCTGAAAAGGAAAAGCAAGCGACTGACTGCATACAAGAGCAGCCACAGTCAAAGGCAAAGTATCCCCCAGCCTGGATGCTGCTCAGCAGGCAGAGGAAGCACTCCATCCCCCCCAAAGGCTGGGGTTCCTGGCTAAGGGAAACACCTTCCCTCCAGGATAGACTTCAGGCATTACTTAAGGCAGTGAGGTCAAAAAAATATTTTGCCTTTTTGACTTTCTTGTTTCGTATCTTTTTAGGCTCTTTGATGCTGTGTCCTTGGAACTGAAAGCTCAAAAAGCAACCGCAGGAAACTGAATTTTTTTTCTTCTCCAGTCTTTTGTCAGGAACAAAAGCATTTGCTTACTGAACTACCTGTGGAGAAACACAAAGCAACACTTCAATCACCCATTCCAAATCAGAAACACAAGGTAAAGGCCAAACAACCGGGAGCATGCTCAAGGATCATAAATTTCCTTATGTGACCCCTTTCCTCTGACAAGCTTCTGAAAGTACTATTAAAAAATTAAAAAAAAAATTAAAATGGTCTCCTTTAAAGCAAATTCTGGAATGGCAGAAAAAAATTAACAGTGTGACCAGAGTACTGTTTTGAGCATGTTTTCAGTGCTCATGAAATATATTGAACATATTTAACTGACAGCTCTGTAAAATAAAAACTTCTATGGTTAGGAAGAGCTGAACAGGAGACAGAGTGTGTTTCTTGCTTAGCTCCAGGCATGTCTCTTTAACCCTAACATATTAGGGGAACATATCTAGAGAGGAGAATACAGCTCAGTCATCATGTCAGAAATTAATCAACTATCCAAATATCCATTTGGGATGTCCAAGTATCCAAAAATTGTTTGTCATAAATGATTACAGTGCATTTAAACAGTTAAGAGGAACAGGAGTTTTCTTATTCCGCAGTCAACCAAATCTGCCAAACAAAAGAGATTTTTGTTGCTTTGTTTGGCTGTGTAATAATTTTCACATTACAAATTGTGAATAGTTACTTATGATTATAAAACAATAATTAAAATATGAAATAGACCGGTTTTATGGCATCGATCCAAAATCATTTGTTGCAGCACATAAGCTAGTGTATGAAAATTGCTGAAGCCAGAGTTTTGCTCTGGCTGTAGAATCACAAGACTAGAATACAAAGCGTAGCGTTCAAATACAGAGACATTTATGAACCTTAAATACCTGTGTTTAGAGACTATGAGATCTGTGATGCTCAGAATAAGAGAAAGTGTTTACAAAGTATACACAACCCTATTCTTTGGTCGATCTGCAATTATAAAAATAGCTTATATTTGGGGCATTTCATCTCATCTTCAAGATCTCTCATAGAGGAGTATGGTGATAAAACATGGGACTTGCTTTGGCTTTCGCAGCGCTGAAATCAATCAAGTGTCTGTATGCAGTCCAAAGGGACGATAAATTGTGTTTGTCACACCTACAACCCATATTCTGAAAACAAAAGATATAACAATTTACAGAACCTCACATGCTCTAGATTTATCCTTTCTCTGAGAGCTAGAAGTGAAGACAGAATTCACCCCTCCCCCCCTTTTTTTTGTTAATAAGCATGTTTTTTAATAGACCCCTTTTTATTTTTTAGTGGTAAGTTTCTTACTACAGCTGAAGCTTTTGCTTGAGGCAGAAGATATCTGAAGTGTTTGAAACAGAGCACTCTGGGCTCCATGGAGTGGCCTAGATTATACTTCATATAAGTTAAGTTATTGTATTAATCTCAACATTCATCATGAAGTATCACAAAGTTTAAAATGGCTTAGATTTGTTAGGGAAAACAACATTATGAAAAATCCTTCCTATTACAACTGTTTAATTTACTAGCTCCTTCTAGGTGTATATTGTAGTTACATGTTTATTTTCTTTGTTGGTAAATATTAGAACAATATGAGAGATTAAATTAGAAAAAATATGTGCTGTTGTGAACTCTTAGTTACAGAATTACGTGCTTCCACTGCAATGCCTAGATAATTCACTCATCTATGTACCCCTAATAAATATTCACGCAGGTCAGTCTCGAGCACAGATCCTTATCAGGCAGATGTGTTTGAGGCATCTCAGTTTCTGGACCCAAGAAAACACAAGAGAGTCATTTTTACTGCATCGTGTCCAGCCACCTTTGGTTACCTCCAGCCAAAATTACCAGGTACCCAATTACCGCCGAGTTAGCTGGCAGCAGCCTTCACGCAGGTTCGATGTAAGATGCGAACTCGTGCCTCTGGGTGTATAGCGAGACTCATTAGCCGCACTGCAACAGTGACTGAGCAAGTCTCTGGAGCACCGGGGCTGAAAACACAACTTGAAGGCTGGGCTAGAGATAAATCACATACAAAAGAAGACATAGGAAGAAGAAATCTCAGAGGCGTAGAAGAACATCCATGTGCAGAAATATTAAACACAGGAGGACTCTCCAGTTTAGGAAAGCAATAACTGAGGAAGCACAGCTAGGACCTGTTATATCGAGAAAGTGAAAAGTACAGTTAGTTGCTGTTTCTCATCATACAACATAACGATACGATCAGGCACTGAGCTTAAAATAACAAAAAGGAAGTGGTTTTTTCCCTAATGCATAATCACAGCATGGGAACCATTGTTACATAAGCATGTAAAGGTAAAAAATATAAATCACTTTAAAACTGTTTTAAAAATTCATGGACTGCCCAGAGAAGGATCACTCCCCACTTGTCCTCTTCCTTTCCCTGAGCATCCGGCCAGTTACAGCTGCCAGGGATGAGATACGGACTAGGAAGCTGTAGGACTCGCTCACTCAGCTTCATTAGGGGGAAAGCACTCATCTCAATTCGAAATGCTCGGGCAGTTCAAAGCAGCAGCAATAACAATGAAAATTTAAGATTTGCCTATCAGAACAAATAATATACTGAATAGGCAATAAGTGTATATCAAGCTTGTTATTGCTATTCCATGCTGTGAGAATTAGAGCTGGGGTTGAGAGACTGCAAGCAGCGCCAGTATTTCTCACCTGAATTACAGAGCTTCTTTCAAGCAGAAAGTCTTTCAAAACAGAAGGAATCATGACTAGTTTGTGTGCCTGATATTCACTTATTTTTACTTGGATTGAAACAAGCAAAGAAATCCGGGCTCTAAATGTCCTTGCATCACTCATAAAAGAAATTTACTGCACCAAAATCCAATACATTAAAATAATCTGTATAAATAATTATGAACTGACACCTAAGAGCTAACATAGCTGAAATGACAAATTAGAAATGTCATCTCATGATGTGCGTTAGCGCAGTGTCACTCAAAGCCAATGTATTTTTACTCATATCAAATTAGAATTGCCAGCTACTGTGGATGTTTTTCTCTGAACAAGGCAGAGTTGAAAGCTCTGCAAAGAGAAACCTGACTCTAAAGTATTTCTTTTGGAGTAATACATAAACCATCTGCATGTGCCATTAACGCTGGACAGGGGAGCAGGGCTGCTGTGTGTCGAAATCCTCACATGACAGAAGTGTGTCTTTGGGGAAAAAAACCATGAAAGCTAATAAAAAGGTCTTTTATAAGCTGGCAAAAAGATTACAAAGGTGAGTGAAGGAGACTTGGACAACAAGAAAACAAATAACTGGGTTGTTCTTTCTCCAGAAGTCCCAGACAAAGGAACAGGTAGAGCTTTCTGGACTCTGAGAAGAGCAACATCATGAATGGAGATCTTGTCAGACACCAAAGCATCCTTCTCAGGTAGGTATATGTGAAACAGAAGTGCACTACGTGGAGTACTATGTATGGGGGGAGGGGGGAACAACAACAAAGAATTTTCAACTGGTTCTGCCAATTGTTGCATCAGCGGTCAATATTTGCTGCTGGCTGTACCTCCTTCTCAGCTAACCATCTTAAACTCCTCCTTTCTCCTTTCCTCAAGTAGGTATCACTGAATCTGCATTGTTTTTGCAGATGCAGAAACATTCATACAGCTTTCCCAGGCAGTGGTTCTTGAACTGCCGTCCTTCACAGGCTTCTACATTCAACATCATGAGTGACCAGATCAGCAACAGGGACAACAGTTTCTCTCCTTTAGCCATAGCTTGGACATTGCTAGTTGAAATCACATCTATGAAATGATACTATGCACGACAGACCCAAGCTGTTGGATCTATTTTCGTTTGCATGCCTCGGTGAAGCCTTAAAATGAATGTCCTTAAGGTTGTTATCACCAGCTGGAAAGGTGTAAACAGTTTGCAATTCAGCCCATACACCCGCCTAAAATTCAGAAGCATCCAGCTGGTTTCAAGGAACGGCTAGAATTCCTGTGCCTTTTGTTATCACTGCAATGTCACATCAATAACGCAAAACAAAGAGCCAGCAAGTGAGGGTCCGTATTCAAACAAGAGCTTCTGCATCGTCAAAGATCCTGAAAAGTTTGTGGAGAGCAAGAGAACTCAGACAGTAAGAGAGGCACAGTCTTCAGCTTAGGGTTATTTAGCATGTAATTTGATTTCACATGTTTTCCTACTTTGTATTCATTGATTTCAAATCCTTCCTCAGGACCCATTTCTGCCACAATAGCTATGGTAAATTGCCAGCTCATATTGGATAGGCAAGTGGCCAGCTGAGACTGTGGACATAATTGTGTCTATTTTAACAACCCACCTCAAACTTTCAATTTATACAACAATGTATCTACGGAAAGGCCTGTGACTAGAAGGTGGTTTTACATGTTTTTTTTATCACCTGCCCCTCATATTTGTTATATTCACTCATCACAACATCCCATAATGCAAATTGTAATCTGTTGAGGACAAAAAAAGATTCTGTCTTGCTCTATTCTTGCGCAATGAGACCCTGAACAATGAGACCCTGTCACAATAGCTCCTCTGAAAATTATATACATAACAATATTATTATAACCTTCCAACCATTTCCTTATCATTTGGAAGTATATTTTTTTCCTGTATTTTTTAAGCTGAGCAATGGAAGCTGCTGTCTGATTTCCATTCAAACCTGAATAAGGTGCCAAGTGCTGCACCTCGGGGAGCTTTGCACCCTGTGCTCCTTACAGCCTGCATCTTCCATAGACAAAAGTGTGCTGTAGCAGCAGCAGATTAAATGAATCCAGACAGTTTTTGTCCTTCAGGGAAAGACACCTAACTTTTGTCACGCTCCAGTCTGTTGATGCTCCAAAGTCACAGGATAGCAATCCACAGTACATGGCTTCTCAGTATAGCGACGGAGATCATAAATGGAAATTGTGTTCTTCTTAAGGGAAAAAACGGTCTTTCATACAACATCTATTGATCAAAGTGTTGCAACTCTGGCTAGTAGTTTTTATTTAAGCAACCTCTGGCTTCCCACAGCCCAGTGAAGGAAGCAGACGGGTCTCCATATGTTCCTGGTGCATGTTTCCCCTCTTCCCGATTCCCTAAACATAGAACACGCAAAATGAGACAACGACAACATGAAGTTTATCTGAATGTTTCCGTTCAGCCAAACCTATTTTGAAGAGCAAACCTGACATCAAAAACCCATCTAGGGAATGTTTTCCACTGCAATCCTGCTCAGAGAGAACATGCACAAATGGAAGGGCCTGCTGCCTGCCAAAGGAGAAAAGCTCTCGGGGTTGAATCACCCATCCATTAGTAGCCATTAAGAGTAACAGCAGCCTGTAATCATGAATACTATGCCCTGAAATGATCACTTTATACTATTTTGCTTATGTGCAAGGGTCTTCTTAATATTTTTTAAAATTTTTTTATGCTAAACAACCAGGCTTAACATCACAATTCTTTCAATAGTGGGATTCTGGAAATTCACAGAAATGAAAATCTGTATAGGAAATTTTTTGAGATATTTGTTTTCTAATAACTGTGAGTTATAAACAAAGTCCCTCAGATGTCATCCACAAGACCTCCTGTTTTTCTAGGGACCTGATGGCTCTTTTTGACCGTGCAGCCAACAGCCCACATCCCTCTTAGCTCACTACTCCACAACAGTTCATCCATGCAGAAAACATGATGCTTTTATCCCTCCCTTTCCTCTTCCAAATCCATTCTGTGACCCCAAGGACCGGGCTGGACTCCTTTCAGTGCTGACAGCTGCTCTCAGTGGTGAGCAACAGCAGGAGTGATTGCCAACAGAAGCCTCACACTCCTTTCTTCACCCTTGGGAAGTTGAGGTTTTACCAGTCGCTTACAAACATCCCACAGAGGCTAGTTTAGAAGTATGTGTTTACTAGACTTCATTCTTCCACCTGGCAGAACAAACAGATGCAGAGTAACCCGTGGCTTTAACCATTTTCCCTCTGCAGGCACAATTCGGCCATACAGCTAATTCATGCTGTAGATTCTGCTCAGCGAAGCACTGCAAATTATCCAAACAAGCAAAAAGAACCCATTTCCGGAGAGTAGATTTAGGTTAAGCATCATTCAAGGGTTTGCATGCAAGACTCTCACCACAATGAACCATGAAGACATTAACACCGTGATACATTGAAAAGGTACGCCAAACACATTTATTTATTTAGAGGACAGAGAAAAGCCAACTTTTCATTCCTGAAACAATCATTCCGTGACAGTTGAAAATTAAAACTCTTCAAAAGTACCCAGGAATAGCACGTGGTGGTGATGTTTGTCTGGTTTTAATTAAAACATTTAGGCATTTGGAATTGAAGGGAATACCACCGACCTTCAACTTACTGCTAGAGAGAGGAAATAAGATACTTCTAGTATATCCCTACCACCTAATTTTAGTTCACACAGTTAAACACATTAGTCCCAATCAACTTGATTGTCTCCTTGTGCAGATATACACTGAGCATTCAACTTCATGTACGATCTCTGAGTGCTCTAAGCAGCTGGTCAAGGTACCCTGCACAGTCCTCCTGCCTGGCAGAGCTGAGTTCATAACCCTCAACTGAAAAGAAGTCACGCAGAACAAAGGCAGTAGTCTGCTAGTACGAATCGCAGCTCTGTGAAGGCATCAGCTGATACCAACTGCAGTATAAATCCCGCTCAGTAAAGTAGAAAGAGTCTATTCACTTCTTTATAATGTCAGTTTAACAATGATGTCTGTTGAAAATGGTCTTCACTAAAGCTTGGGATGTACTCATTTAGACATTTCTTCCAGGTTTATGGACAACATCAGGTCTTAGTAATTAAATGTTCCCTAGACTTATGATGATTAAGAAGGTGACAACTGAGCAAATAACACTATACATGGAGTACTACTTTCTTTTCTGTTTTAAGATGTTGTTCTTACTGGCTATAGAAACACTGCTCAGGTAATTTTTTTTAGAGAAAATGGTTCTTGCGGCCATCCTCAATGAGGAAGAATAGTGACTCAGACAGGTTCAGGTCTACTAACATGAAGGGAAAAAAGGTAACTTATTGGGAACAAACTTCATCACTGACAATAAGCTCCAACTGACTTTAAGAAACTTTAGGAAAAGACCGTAATTAAGAAATGCAGCATTTTTCCAAACAGTTTAAATGTGATTAAAAGCTTTTTAAAAAATTTTTTTTTTTAACATTACCCAGAAATATTGCATCGTTACAGCTGAAGTAAAATTTTTTGAAACGGCACTAAATTCTAATAGGGAAAAAGGATTTCTAGAGTTTGTTACATGTTCAAAAATAAGATCAGCTACTAACTGGCCTTTTGAGAAACTGGATCTGAACATCTGAACTGAAAACCGAGCGTGTTGGTGGCTGGGGTTACTGCAGATGTGAGCGACATTGCTGGAGAACTGGGCTTAGTGTGTTTAAGTTCTGCACAACAGACAGTTTAATAAATAGTGAACCTATGGCATAATGGAATAATCACGTGGCAAGAACATTGCTTGCAAAAATATGAAAGGTCTGTTACCACTACGGCTGTTGGTTTTTCAGACATAAAAACCATTTCTTGAAAGCACTTTAGCAGAAGCAGTTCTACAGCTGTATGGTATACAGAGATATGATTTTTCACTTCCAGATCTGTACTTAAGCACTTTAAGTAAGTGTCGCACAGGTGAACTTCTTTAAAATAGTTTTCAGCTACCTACAGGAAACAAGTGGCTCTTCTCTCCTCTGCCACCTATCTTGACATGTACTGGGAGCCCACACAGCAGTTAAAAAGAGTGACTATCCCATCAAATCTGCTTGATAATCAATTTGGATATACCATCTTGGTGGCCATGCTTCAGATTAGCTTTGGCCTTCATTTGGAAGCAATTAAGCAGGTTGAATATTCTACTATTTTTATTTCTGATAAGGATAGCGAGGTTGGTTTGGTTTTCCCTCAGAAGTGAAGTCCCATTTACGTATGCTCCAAAACAATTCGGAGATCAAAAGAAAAACATCGCATCTAGAACTGGCATAAATACATTGTCATGAGGCCTCCTGAGTGTAATAAGGGAACTTCTACAGAAAGTTGGTTAAATGTGTTTAGAAGAAAATTTACTCAATTTTTTTTTTTTTTTTTTTTAATCTATATGCACTCATCATTTCATTTGGTGGGAACTTTAGACGGGCAAAGGGAGGAGTTAATTTTATAGGGCCTATGAAGGTCTTTAACATTTTTATTGTGTAGGGATTTTTTTTTCTAGCTAATGCTTGAAGAGAAAATGAATGAAGTAGCATTCTTTAGTCCAAAGTTGCAAAATCCTGAGGTTTCAAGGTAAGGCCTTACATATTTCATAAAAGTCAGTTTAAGCCAAAATATAGAGGCAATAAAAAGAAAGTCCACAAAGATCAGTGATTAAATTAAAAAGGATATTCAAATATATTTTTCCACTGCATTTGTAATTTTTACAAAACAAAATTCTAATATTCTTTAAGTGAACGGTAAAAAGGTGAGAAATATTTTTTCAAGAATAATTTCTAAACATACTGAGTCAAAATAGGCAGAGGGAGAAGTACTGCATTTATTTCGTATATACCTACACTCAGCACATTACTATAGCTGTAGTACCAACATATTGAACTGTTATACCTCTTATTACACACCCTACAATTGATTTGAAACACATTTAAATGATACAATTCACTTTTCCTACTTGTATGTTGATTCAGATATTTGTACTTCTTATTCTTGATATGCTGTAACAGTCACAAAATTGTGAGAAGCAAGACCTCAGGTGAATATTTAAATCCAAGTGAAAAGTTCCCTCAACTTTCAAAACTTTTATTTCTATTAATACTAGATCCTGAAAAGTGCAGTTTTACAATGATCTCTTAGAACATAATAAACTAAAGACAACAATGTGATCAGTTGTAGGTAAAACCTACCTACCACAGTGCCTCCTAATTTGACAGAGAGACAGTCTAAGAAACCTCTAAACTCTTAAGTCCTAGTGTCAAGGATTCTCCCTTTTTCCATCCAAACTCATATAGCAGCAGCAATTATAACTATTCTTTACCCACAGCATGTTAAGAACTTTACTTATTTTTAATTATGCTCTAACACCAGGGATCAGAACAGAATTAGTGTCATCGAGCAGGTTTCCTGGTATTTTTCTACAGCCAACCTTTTCTCTGAAAACTGTAGTTGGCCAAACCACTGACACTCCAAAGACCTGAATGTTGCATACCTGAATTACATGTTTCTAACTCTTAGATTGCCTCTATATTCTACCCAAAAGCACTAGAGCAGCTGTCTGAACCAAGGACATTCCGCAGCTTGGAGGATTAGATTCTCATCAAATGTAAAAATAAATCCTAGTGTCATAAACTTTAATGGCCACAAGGACCATTTGGATCATCTACTTTGAACAGTACAACACAGACCATTACGTTTCATCCAGTATTTCATGCATCAATTTGACTAGTTCAGGATGAGCAAAGACACTTCTTCTGGTCTAACTTTATTTGTACTGAAATGCACTTTGTAAGTGCTGCCATTAAGCATGGCAGAGACTCTGTTTGCATAACACCTCCCATTATACAACCCTGTTCTTCTAAAAAATAAATATTAAGGTTATGCCATATCTGCTTCTGCTATATTAATGTCCTTTTCATTATCCCAT
Source organism: Burhinus bistriatus (assembly GCA_013397275.1). Lineage (NCBI taxonomy): Eukaryota > Metazoa > Chordata > Aves > Charadriiformes > Burhinidae > Burhinus > Burhinus bistriatus. The sequence goes on from VYXH01005908.1 coordinate 269,061, forward strand.
GTTCCTGAACTATCTGAATTAAGGTTTATGATTATATGATGAAACATCTTCAACTTAGAATCATAGAATTGTTTAGGTTGGAAAAGACCTTTAAGATCATCCAGTCCAACCATTGACCCTACTCTACCAGGTCTGCCACTAAACCATGTCTCCAAGCACCACATCTACACAACTTTGAAACACCTCTAGGGATGGTGACTCAACCACCTCCCCGGGCAGCCTGTTCCAATGTTTGATAACTCTTTCAGTGAAAAATTTTTTCCTAATGTCCAGCCTAAACCTCCCCTGGCGCAACTTGAACCCGTTTCCTCTTGTTCTATCACTAGTTACTTGGGAGAAGAGACCAGCTCCCATCTCACTACAACCTCCTTTCAGGTAGTTGTAGAGAGCAAGAAGGTCTCCCCTCAACCTTCTTTTCTCCAGACTAAACAATCCCAATTCCTTCAGCCACTCCTCATAAAATGTGTGGTCTAAACTCCTCACCAGCTTTGTTGCCCTTCTCTGGACACACTCCAGCATCTCAGTGTCCCTCCTATACTGTGGCACCCAAAAATGAACAAAGTAAACTTGGCTGAGAACTTGCATTTCAGCTAGAAACACAGCATCTTGTGATGTCTTCATTGTGGTTACCATTTTTGTTTTAAGAGATATTGAGAGTTCGTACACCTTCCTGCTGTTCGCAGCCGAATCACTAAGTCCTGCTCTCCCTTGACAGATCTGGGTCGATATCACCTTCCTGTCTCCAGCTATTGAACTACTTTTCACCTACCCTAAAACCACTTCTACGGACTTCCAGTGCTTCCTCCATTAACAAGTTAGTACTTAAGTATCTATTCCTATATATTTCCCGGTTACAATTCACTCTTGAAGTTATTCCAACCATTTTTATACCTGTTTTCCAAATTAATTTACCTACATAAACACTTCAGGTTCCTCATGGGATTGAATTGCACCCATTGATCATAACCTTTGTGCAATCCAAATGCCTTAGATCCTTCAGCATTTGAGGGATTTAAACAAATCTTAGCAAATAACTGCACTAAAGGGTGAAAGTCTGTATTTTTCTTTTTGAGAACTAGATACCAACTAGATAGAAGTTTAGATGAAGCACTTTTGGTAACGATATTAAGAGTACAGATTGAAGTGGAAAGAAAGGTTTGCACTCTCAAAAGGATCTGTTAAAATCAGGGATCCACTGACATGAACTAGGCTTCTGATTCAGACCAGGCAGTGCAGGACGGTAACGTTTTGTACCTTTCATTTTGGACATGAAAGGCAGTGATTAGCAAGCATGGTAGCAAGGATGGGTTACTCTGCTAATGTGAACAAAGTAGTGGACTTCATAAAAGTTCTAAACACCATCAGCAGTAAAATCTATCATGTAGTAGATAAGGAGGAGTACACAGGATGGTGAAATAAGGAGACTGTGAACAGCAGAGGTTAGTTAAAGATGCCAGTTATTCATAAGACCTACAGTGTAGTAAAAAGAGTTAAAAAAAACCCAAATCAACCCACACCCATAAAATTACCTAAAAGGACAAAGTGATTCTTTTGTGGATTTTTAAGAAACTTGAAATAGATACAGATTTTAGAATATGCTATATATGCTTTAAAAAAAAAAATAAATCTTAAGTATAATGATGCAAAATGTACCCAAAAGAATCACTCGTGGAGACCTTGATTACATCTGTCCAGCTGTAATTCACAGATATGCTCTTGGGAAAACAAGGAAAGCATCAGAAATTGTATTGGGATAAGCTTGCCCAAAAGCTCTGGATTATGTCTGCCCGCCCTGCCCTGATGGTTTCTGTACGCGTAGGGAAGAAACAAAAAGCGTAAACGAACTCTTTAAGCTTTATTTCCTTGCAACAAAACTGGGCCGGGAAGCCACAAGATGATAGCAACCCAGGTAACACAAAAGTCCCTGCAGACCAATAGGTCTAAGTAAAACTGAAAAATTCTTGCCATAGGTGCAAGTTGTTATGAGTTTTTCTTCCTTAGTTACAGTAAAAAAAAGTCCCAGGGAGCTAACCCTAGGTTTCTGGAATCCTTTCACTGTATTTAGCATATTATCAGATTTGTGGGAAAAATAGGTCCTTCAAATAGTAAAATCTTTGATGTATTAAACTTCCATAAGTATTTCAAGAAATTTCACATCTCGCAACCATGCGAAAATAACAGCCCCAGAGAGCGAGCACCTGTATCACAAAGACGTTGCCCTGTCTCATCCTCTAAACGAATTCTTGCTACCATGTGTCTTTCAATTACACGGGCTTGAGACTGACTGAAATGTTCACCATCTTCAAGGGGATCTCTCAGTCATCCCCACTTACTCTGTTTTGGCTCGCACGGCCGACTGTGCTCACAGCGTGCAAACTGGATTCCTTTTGGAAGAAATTCATCCACAAGGCGCACTCTGCAATGCCCCTCTATCTGCGGATGACCGCCCCAGCCATATTGTAAGACTAAAACTAGTCCAAAGTAAAACTCCCAAAGCATGCACAGAAGGAACGCCACCTGCTCAGCATCAACGGTTTTGCTGCACGGATCCGCTCCTACCGTGCCGTGGTACTTGGCTGCTCTCACCATTCCCCTTGCCAGGGCAGCGCTCCACATCTCCGCAGAGCAGTTTGTAAGTCACACGTGACTTGTGAGCTCCTCACCCTTCCTCCTGCAGAACGCCCAAGAGTAAAGTTCTCTTCTTCACATCAGATCTTGATAGTCTTTGAAGTCAGAGACTGTCGTCTTGTCTTCGATGCTAGCACTTCAAAAGATCACATGCTATGGACATGCTATGGACCAGCATTCCTTTTGAAACATCCGCCTCTAAATTTAACTGTAGTACATTTAAGATCGGGTGTTGTAAAGAAAAGTACTCCCTAAGTGAGCACCATGGCTGCACCGGGCTCTATTTTGGCACAGCGCATCCCCTCAGAAATGCAAACAAATATTATCTTAGTATTATCTTAGTATCTCCTTTACTGACTCAAAATAGAGGAGGATTCTCATTTTCGATTTTTCTACATTATCAAATTCAAAATATTCTGCTTTCAAAGAAAGATCAAAACATGTGAAATATGAAAATAAATTGACACTTTCTTCAAATAGCAACAAAAGCATTAATTTCAATCTTTTGCTAGTTACTTGTAACTGTATGCTATAATTTATATTTTTCTGTTACATATTTTATTATAGTCCACCTGACAGGTAATAAAAGGGAAGAAAATATAGTTTAAAGCAATTTGTAGGACTATTAATCAAGAGAGGTAAACTCACAAGAATGAAGTAAACCAATGAAGGACAAAGGCGCCGTCACATACTGTTATGTTTGTTGCATTTCAGATTAAGATTTTTCATTCAGAGGATGTGTGGTTATATTTTCTTCCTTGTAATAGAGACTTATTTTTAAAATTTTATGCTTGAATTCCTAAAAGTAACTTTATTCTGTTAATGTAGCAATCCATGGTAGAATATGTGAACAAGCAGCCCGTTCCCAGTGTAAGAGAATTCAAAGCACATACAAAGCTCAGAAATGAAGAGCTAGTTTTACTCACACAGCAAGTGAGAATGTCTGGATTAGTGGGGTTAGGCCACAACAGAAAAGTTTCTACTGAGTCATAAATTATAATTTGCGGGCCTTTGCTGGGAAACATCACCTACATCCAGTGCCTCGACCAACTCATTCTCCCTGCTGTTTCACTTGGGAAATCTCATTGCAGGTCTGAAACAGTTTCATTTCTATTAAAAGGATCCACGATGTCCACTAAGACACCCCCAACTCAGTATTCAGTAATGCAACATTAGAGGAGAGTTACAACTTGCAATGATGCTTCAGAACCCTACGGTCAAGTTTCTTAACCATCTAATACCACCAGTGGACTTCCATACAGCAGGTGGGGTGCTGCCAGGAGCTTAACCGACAGGAGAAACCAAGCCCACGGTTGTTCGTAACCCCTGGCGTCTTGGGCCCAGAACCACCACCGCCCTGCAGGATCCAGGTGCAGAGCCTTTGCTCAGGGTGGATTTCTACAACTCCTTTGAGTATGTGACACCCAAAGGAGTAAGGGGTTTGGTAGTTTACACAAAGCAGTGGCTATATAAATTAGAGGGGTAAGTCAAGGAAGAGAAGAGGATCCTGGCAGATCCTCTTCTAACAACAAACAACACGTTTTGATTTTAAAGCCTGGTGTTGCACTAACCCTGTGCGAGTTATGTGTCCTTAAAGGAACACTCTACATGAGAAACCAAAGATTTACAGTTAGCCCAAAATCTTAACAGGAATCAAATAGCCTTTAGACCAGTCACGATATTAGTAGTCTAAATCAGTCAATTATTGTAGAGAAAATTAAACCTCTGACATAATAAAACTCGCAAACGTTAGATACTCACACACTCCCTTGTATCTATCCCTTTCTCTAGTGTTGCGCGCACCTTTCCACTGCCCTTGGGATTCTGGGACCAACAGCACACGGTCAGGGTCCCACATGGTTCATCAGGAGTAGTAGGATGCTGATTGTGGCGATTGTTCTTCCTTCTCTCTAGAGTCCACCTGGGGTAACATTACACATTTCCAAAAGTGTTCTACTCACTGTTCTTTCTTCATTGGTCTGGCAATTCCATATTGCAGCCAAATAATTATATAGTGTGTGGTTTACAAACAAAATTGCATATTTGTTCTTTCTTCTCTTATCCCTAAAAACTTGTTTTGCACTACTCTCTAGGTTGTACTTCTTTAAGGATCAACACTTGGCCATGGTGATTTGTTAATATCGATGGGGCCTTTGGCACCTAAGCTCATAGATCAATTAACTCTACACAAAGTAACTACTTATTACTAGCCATTAGCTACAGAAATGTATCAAAAAATCATTATAAACATAGGCAGTACACCACCCGATTGTACAAAGTTAGGCTGTCACTTGACAGTTGCTGTTACAGCTAAAATCAAGCTTCACGTAGGGCACGATAAGCCCAGCTAAATCAAGCTCAGTGAGCCTCCACGCCTTGCAGAGTTAACACAAGCTACTAGCAATGACAGTACTGCGTTTATGTGGTTACAGGGCTATACTGGTAGCTAGGTCACTCTCCAGAGTAGGGGAAACATTGTCTTGAAACTCCTTAAACATCAGATAAAATAAAATGCAGGTCTTTCAAATTCGCAGGAGAATACTCTAACAGCGTGATAGAAAATACCAGCTCTACTTAGAGCTCTCACTCACGGCAGAGTGGCTGCTGCTCAATGGAATGCTGTTTGCCTGTTAGGTGACTTGGGCTTTGGGGCAACAGGTGAAATTTAGGTGACCCAAACCTGCATTCAGACACCTGTTTAGCTTAGCAGGACACAGGAAGCTCCAGCCACGCTCAGACATTGAGGGAACTTTAACACTGAAAAGGAATATACACTAGTAAGTTTTTAGCTCCTTCAAGATGAGTCAGTTGGTGGAGCATCAGCTTTTTGGATTACCTTTCCACATACAGATGTCTAAACTCTGCGTATGTTCTATTTCAAGCACCAAACCTGGCTCTCTAAATTTAGTGTCAAGGTAAACAAATAGGAAGCTGATTTCCCTCAGCTCCTTATGTAGAAAAGAGACAGACAGACTCCTCCAGAGGGTAATTTTGATCATAAGAACTCCTACTTAATTATCATCCAAATACAGCTAAAAAGAAAATACCACAAACTTCTGCTTTGCAATTTATTTATTAAGAAGAAACATATAAAAGTGACCACAAAATGGGATAAAAATATTTAAACATTTTGAAGTAAAACAAGAAAGGTAAGTCAGACCACAAGTCACCTAATAACTGGGAAGGAACTTTCATTTCCCATCCTTCAACATGCCATATAAAACAGTATCCTAAAGCAGCGAGAGTAAGTACTGGATGCAATTACAGCTTCAGTATCAATCTTTCTTTTCTTCAGCCCTATTCAAAGCACCACATGCCTGTGTATTCCAGGTAGTGAAGTGCATATTTCTTAGTATAGTGACAAATTCAGCTAAAGAAAAGAAAGAATGAAAGAAAGGAAAAAAAAAAAAAAAAAAAAAAAAAAACAAAAAAAAAAAAAAACCAAAAAAAAAAAAAAAAAAAAAAAACCAAACAACAAAACACAAACAGCTGCTTAGTCTTCAGTGAAGTATGCCTCCAGTCCCTCCAGTTCTGCATCAGCTGTTGTATTTGAAGAGGTAGGAGTAGAACTTGAATTCATGCTTTCCTGGCTATTACTTTTTTGTTGAGAGTTTCCTGAATTACTTAGTTCCTTCTTCGGTTCTCTACCACCACTTAATAGCTTTTGACTCTCTGCAAAATACTGATTAGGATGATTCAAAGAAAACCCAATGTCATCAATCTGCAGAGAAAAGGAAAGGAAGAGTGAGTTGTTATATTTATTTCAAAAAACAATCTTTTTCATTCAAGAACAAATTAATTAGCAATTTATTAAGTTCCGATTTTGTTGAAGAAAAAAGACATCAGTTTGTAAATACTGTCCCAGTAAATACAAGCAAGACACAGATTTACTTTCATCACAAAATTTCTTCTTTCATGTTAGAAATAAAACAAATGCTTTGGCATATTCAAACAATATTTCACACTGTCTTTGCTGTAGTAATGAAAAAACCCACCTCAAAACATATAAAACAATGTAAGTAAAATGTCATACCTTTACAGATGTAGGACAATTGAACCTATACTTTCAAAAAGCATTTCCCTACACAAAAGAGGGACTGAGACAGTCTAGAGAATACTACGAAAAGTTTTAACAACTGCACAATATAAATCTAGATCTTAAGTATCAGTGTGAAATTGTGAATGGAAACAGGTAGCTTCACCTGTTTCCCTGTTTTTTCCAGTAGCCACAAATGCAATATCTACAAGGCAGCAGGCTAAGACAGAAGCCCAATAGATCAAGCTGATCTCTGCTCCATCAATGCCAACATCAGCATCCTGAAACTAGATGCACTACCAATAGCAAAGAACATTCAGTCTTCAGTGGAAAAGAATACAGAAAACTAGCGTAGGGTGCAGCATATTTCTATTGCTCCTTCTTACTTAGCAGGCACACGCTTTCAGCTCTGTAATTATTTGATGAATGAACATTCAACTGATGTTCATCAAATATTTCAAATCAACAACAGCTTTCAGTTTTAAAAGTAAGGTATTCTGACATATTCACCACAGATCTCGGTTATAATCTTTGTATCTCGTTTTGGAGGCTTAGAAGTTGGAAATGCTTACTTTAAAAGGTGCTTCCACCTCACATTCAGGCAATTTGCCCCTTTTATCTGGCCATCACTTCATACATATACTAAGAAAATTTTGAGAAAAATACTGCTCTTACATAATGTTGGAAAATGTCCCAAACCTGGGATACAATAAACGAAGGAAGACTAAGAGCCTTATACTGGTAATTTTCTGCTCCCACTGTCTTCCCTTTTTCCCAAACAGGTGGGGCCAATTCAAGCATAGCAGGCAACTTTGCACGGACGCAGTGTCCCATGAGGACACATACTGTGGTTGATTTAAGATGCCAAAACCCATCAGTTTAAATTTCAGCCACTTGTGAAAAATCATAAAGCAAAGAATCAATGTGCATTTTAAAGGGACCCCTGATTCAATGCATTACCACTGCCTAGCTTAGCTCCATCCAAAAATGGTAATGCATGTAACAAAATCTAATTCAGACACCAAGACGACATTAGTAACTGTAGTAAGCGACCTTGCTTGAAAAATCTAAAAAAATAAGTGACAGGCCTACCACACTGACTTGGCACAAAGCAAAAAGAAAAAGAAACCTGAAGCCACTACTGAATTTCATTTCAGTCTTATCTGGATGAGTTTCATCCAGCGAGCTTTCATCCATGCAACAATTTCCATTATATGGGAACTAAATTGCTTCTTTACACCAAAAAGGCTTAAAAAGAAGCAATACAGTGAAAAGCTGGCTTTGCTAGAAGAAGCTCTTAATTAGTTTTATTTTTTTTAACCTTAAAATCTCAGTTTTCTTCAGACCAATTTAAGATTCACTTTGGAACTCTTAATTTTGTTCTAAACTCTTCTCTCCCCAACAAATTGGAAAAAGCTGTAGAAGCAGCTCATTGTATGAATGGAGCATATTTTCAGAGAAGACTGACAGTATCTGGCTAAAAGCTATTTACAGGTTATTAGTTAAAATTGTAGTATGACTTCATGTACCCTATTTTAATTAAAAGAATTCTGCCCATTCATTTTATCACCTTTTTTAAGAGCCTGAAGAGAAAAAGGGGAAGTTTTGTTCATCATCATTATCTTAATTTGTGATATATAAACAATTCTGTTCTGTGTAATTTTCAACAAGGTTTTCTGAGTAAAAATATTCTGCTCTGGCTGGACATACACAAGAAATTTGACCACAAAAATGGAGGTGAAGCATACACAAGTTTCCTGGCTTTTTTATGTTAGACCGCTCATGTTACTTTATCTAAGTTTTACGATGCTTTTAGGTAATACAGATCAAAGCATATCAAGTTTAAAAGCTGCATCGTTAACTTAGCTGTAAGTTACCTGAAACTTATTGTGAGAAACAGAGAAACTAGATTTCTCTACCAGCTTTATCCATTCACACCTGTAAATCCACCTGGAATCCACTATGCCCAAAGAAAAATGTATTTTCTGTGCAGTCAAAAATTTAAGCTTATAACATGTATTGATTCAAGTGAAAAGGCCTGTCACTTTGGACAGAACTGCCTATTCCATCTAGTAGATGATAATAATATAGACTTTTTTTGGATTCACATATTTTGCACGTACTAGCCTTCATACAAACTCTAGTATTGCATTTCTGCTACAGCAAATATTGTTTTGAAAAACCTGAAGCACTCATTTTGTAGCTACGGTATCTTTGGGTTTTAACCAAGAACCTTTAAAATGACAGCTAATACTACAGAAAAACCATGTGGAGCAATCATGGTGCTACAGTAAATGATATCAATTAACCACATCCCTTTTTTTTAACCAAAAAAAAAAAGTCCAGTGTTCTTGCATTTGATCACAAAGAACTAAGAAAAATGGTTTTTACATATGTTTTAAAATAAACTACTCAGAAGTGATTCTTCTGTACCAGAAAGTTCGCTATGTGTCAGATTTCATTTACTTCTTAAAAATACACAAGGATTGTAAAATACCAGTACGCACAAATAGAATATTTCGAGATTAATACTAAAATACAAATAATCAGCCATTACAGCTGTAACTGCAACAAGTAATTAATAAAGCAATATTCATGCAAGCAATATGGAATATAACTTACTAACATAGGCATTAGCCAGTTAGGCTTTCTTATTTATTCATAATGCTCAGGCCCTTAAAGCAGTGGATTTATACACAATCAGATTTCAAAGCACTAATTATTTCTACAGGCAAGCTGTCACACAAACATTTATTTAACCTACTAGTAGTTTATAGCTGATATCATCAATCTCTTTTACTTGACTGCATATACGTAGCCAAGATATCCAAACTGTTGGTCTAGAAATATTTTTCTCCATTTTGAGTTGCCAACTAATTCTATCAACTAAAGTAAAACAAAATCTTGACATTATTGTGACTGTGAAAGACATTCCTCATTACTTTGACTATTTACTTTGGGTTATGGTTACACTGCTTACATTTTCAGGGTGTGTCACTTCCATGTTTGCCTTGTGTCCTCACTTTAGTACAAAATAAAATTTATCTAAAAGGGATAATCAACATGAAATAGCTTATTATGAATTCAAGCGCAAATATTAGAGCTTCAAACAGTTACAGTGCTTTCCATATGGCTTAAAAAAAAAAAAAAATCTAAATTTGACCATCAAGAAAGATACTTTAGTATTTTGGTAGTGTTTGATTGAGTGCTTACTTTAGTTACCATATAAACATAGTTTGTTCTTAATTCTTATTAAAATACAATAACTTTTGAGAATATCTACCCTACAGGCTATTCAGTCATAATTCTATCAAGTCAAAAGACCTTCTTTTCTTCACATATATAGGACAGCTTGTCTTGATCAAATTATGGTGTTATTATTTAGAAAATAACCTTCCCAAAAAGGAGTATGCCCTAATATACATGGACATACTCGGAAAATATGGTAAAACAAGTCATGGACTAGATGTAGTGCTTTCCTCTCCCACACTTATTGAAAGACAACACATTTTGCATATGCATACATTTCCTTAACAGATTAGTTCCTGTCTGAAGACAATGGGCTGGACCACAAAAATGATGGTTGCTTCTGTTCTGTGGATGTGAGATAGTGAAACAAAAGCTCAGGAGAAGCATAGCATTAAAGTTAATAAGCCCCATTTACATGGAATATGCAGAGAAGCAGCTTTTAGATAACCTGTGCTATTTGAACCAGTAGCACCAAGGTGCAAAGACACACCTCCCATCTCTCAGAAAAACAGATCTAAACATTCTCACTCTAGTCCAGCTAGATTTATTAGCACAGTCTTAGTGCCAAGCACTAGACTCCTGAAGCCAACAGCAAAGCTGCTGCCAGCATGAGTATAAGATGCAGTAGAAACTTGAGAGGATGATGGGGAGGAAATGCAAAGAGAGATCTTAAGTAGACATAGTGTGCAACCAACCCTGTGAATTTAGAAAAATATCATAATCTTAAACCAGTCTCCAGTACAAAGTCGTTCATAGTAGATCTCACCCACTTATGCACTGTAACTTTCAAGAATTATAGGTAACACTAACAGCTCTGCTCAACACATACCAAACACTTTCTCAGTAAAATTTTTCCATAATTGAAACTGAAATTCTCCATGTAAGCCAGTCCATTATTTCTAGTAAAATTTTACTTAAGATTTTTCACCTATTTGAAGAAACAATAACCGTCAATGTTATGCTGATTGATTCTTCAGAAATTTCCATCACTGAAAAGCTCTGCTAGTGATATACAGGAATGCAAGGGTTTGATTGTCTGATTTGGTGTCACCAGCCACAGAGACATATCTTTTGCCACCCCATGAAAAAATAATATTACTAAAGTACATAGTCATAGGACAAAAAAAAAAAAAAAAAACCATTCTGAGTTTAGCAGCTAAATGCTCTAAAAAGGTTGCCCTTATAAGCATGTTTCATTCAAACTACAGAAAGCATCTTTCTGCGCATTCTGCTTTCTCTCACTGAAGCAAGTGACTTATCAACAGCTGCAAGCAGCAAAGACAGATATTTATATCAAGAAAAGACCGAAAAAATAATGCTCTTCTGGAATTTGCCACAATGGAATGGAAAGACAGATTTCCTAAAACGTAGTAGATCTTCAGCGCTATGCCTATTTATCCTTTGGTGAATGTGGACCTTGGGGTCTATAGTCATCTTGGGAAAATATTATTTCTACTCAGCCTTACATAGGGCATGTGTTATCTGAATTTCAAACTATATATAATTTTGAATTTCCTGTTTTATCATTTTCTAAGACTGTAAGACAGTGTTACTCTCAAATTGCAGCTGCCAGAACAACACTGGATACAGGTTCAGAGTATACCTTTACTATACATTCACACATACGATTGCTGGAAATTTAGGGAGACAAACACTTCCATTTAAATCAAATGTGAAAAGCAGTGAGAATAAAAAAGCCTATGGTTAATGTCTCTGGGTGGATCATCTAATCCTCATCCATATGTTTAGCAAGGCTGTTCCACATTCTGATGTTTGAAAGGGATGTTGCAATTTTTTAAGCTGTGGAGAGAACAAAGGTATAAATGGGCCACGCTCCACTGTTTTTTCTTGACAACAAAGAATCTAGAACCAGTGCATAAATTGGTTCTTTGAATGAAGAAATCACATAGGAGATGGACTGCAGCCATTCGCTATCTTACAATTTTGTGGAGGATCTTACGTTAATATGCTACAGAAGCTTACGATTAAGCAAACGGGAAAGCTCTATGAATGTTTAGAATGTTTTTAGGACAAGAGAAGATGGCCTCAAGTTATGCCAGGGGAGGTTTAGATTGGATATTAGGAAAAATTTCTTCACAGAAAGGGTTATCAAACATTGGAACAGGTTGCCCAGGGAAGTGGCTGAGTCACCATCCCTGGAGGTGTTTAAAAGACGGGTAGATGTGGTGCTTAGGGACATGGTTTAGCAGTGGTTTTAGTAGTTGTGGGTTGATGGTTGGACTCGATGATCTTAAAGGTCCCTTCCAACCTAGATGATTCTATGATTCTGTGTTCATCATGATTTAAAAACTAATCACGCATGACCAAAGGCATCAAAAAATATCAAGTGAAAATTTACAATATTAACTACGTAAGTGCTGGAAGATTAGTTTTAGTTAAATAATCCCATGCACCAGTACAGGTTAAGGGGTTGACCTGCTGGAAAGCAGTTCTGTGGAAAGGGACCTGGGAGTCCTGGTGGACAACAGGATGACCATGAGCCAGCAATGTGCCCTTGTGGCCAAGAAGGCCAATGGCATCCTGGGGCGCATCAAGAGGTGTGTGGCAAGCAGGTCACGGAAGGTTATCCTCCCCCTCTACTCTGCCCTGGTGAGGCTGCATCTGGAGTACTGTGTCCAGTTCTGGGTTCCCCAGTTCAAGAAGGACAGGGAACTGCTGGAGTGGGTACAGCAGAGGGCTACAAAGATGATTAGGGGAATAAAACATCTTATGAGAAAAGGCTGAGGGACTTGGGTCTTTTTAGCCTGGAGAAGAGAAGGCTCAGAGGGAATCTCATCAATGCTTATAAATACTTAAAGGGAGGGTGCTGGGAGGATGGGACCAGTCTTTTTGCAATGGTGCCCAGTGATAGGACAAGAGGTAATGGACACAAACTTGAACATAGGAAGTTCCATCTGAACATGAGGAGGAACTTCTTTACTCTGAGCGCGGCAGAGCACTGGAACAGGCTACCCAGAGAGGGGGAAGAGTCTCCGACTCTGGAGACATTCAAAACCCGCCTGTATGCCATCCTGTGCAGCCTGCTGTAGGTGACCCTGCTCTGGTAGGGGGGTCAGACTAGATGATCTCCAGAGGTCCCTTCCAACCCCTGTGATTCTGTAAACTTGTTAGACCCATTTTGTTTATTTTTTTAAGATATATCTCAAAATACCAAACTTGCATAATGGGTTAAAAAACACTATTTTAAAATGGGATATTGAAAAAGTTAAATGGCTTGAAAGACAGAATTCAATAATATTGACATTTTCAGGAAGAAAGCATAACCTTTTACTACATCTTGTAACGTTCAGGGTATTAGTAACATCAATACATAAATGCAGAAAATTACAAAAGAAGATTTGAAGTATATTTTAAATTACTGAAATGAAAACCAACTAGGCAAGATAGCTAATGATGGATGTGAAAACTGCAAATAGTGTCTGGACTTCATGCATAATTTCCAAGGCCTTCCTCAAGACAAAGACAGTGATTATAGTTTAACAAAAATTAGTAGCTACTTACATCATGTGTCAACTCAAAATACTTCTGACAGGCCAGCTGGTAATGCATGCCCTTCACCAATTCCAGGATCTATACAGAGGGAGAAAAACATAATGGATTCATAAGTAGCACACATACATCTTGTTGATACTTACCATAACAAGGTATTTCACAACAGCCTTGTATATACCTCATGGAACTTTGCAGCTCATGACATCTTTGACATGTCTGTATCTTACTAATAACCGACAGCATTTATACATACCTTAGTTGTTTAAAAATACCCCGGCTACATTAAAACCAAGATAAAACCACAGGAAGATATGCCCGGTCCTTAAAACGTAATTTCAATACTCTTAACTTCAAGAATAAGTTGAATCTATATTTTGGTAATATAATTGTGACAGTTATTGTCAAACTATCATATTGCAACACCTCTTCCATAATTGCAGACATAAATCTAGTAATTCAAGCGGTTGAAGCATGAAGCAATCAAGGACATGATTTGTATTTTTATTTTCAACATTACCAGTTCATGCAGATACAGAATAAAATACTACTGTGCTCCCATCAAGAAAATTTAATGCAAATCCTATAGACAAGTATCTGTGAGAGAGGAACACTTTTACCTTCAATTAGATTTGTCCTTTTTGAAATGAAGTTATTTCTAGTCAAGCTCAGCAGAATATGTGAGTGAATAACCTGTTTTGAACACCTATTAGGAAAATCATGCCATCTTTTGTAAATACAATTTGCTTCCCAATTCTACTTCAGGTAATCTCTTCTGTGTTGCATAAAGTCTCATTCTTATCACTAGAATGCAATGCTGGTTGAAATTTTTTAAAGTTTCATCACCTCCTCCCTCCTTTATATAATCAAAATGTATGCTCTCTCTGCTTATCAGCCAGAGAAAATTGCTGGAATTAAGAGATAGCCTCAGTGGAAGGAAAAATATTTTTCAAGAAATGTTAATTTCAAGCCCCTTTCCCAAGGTTGACCTATATGTCAAACACAGCAATCTACTCCAGCTTAAGTCCCTGCTGTACTCGTTACTGGATGCCACCTTGTGTTTATTGACAAATGTATAAATAAATTACATTTGCTGAATGGATAAAACCAGCAACACATTGCCAGGAAAGTACTTAGCTGCATTGTTTCTCTATAATAGCCCAACTGATTACATTTCTATCCTTCTTGCCACCTCCTGTTATATCTTCTGGAAAAGATCAAGGCCAAGGCCAACTAGGCAATGAAGCCTGAAATCTGGCACTATCTCTCTGTGTGTGTATATATATATTTTTTTTTTGTTTGTTTGGTCACTTCCACCTTCCTTTGAAATAGAAAGAAAAAATTAGTCTCACATTAAGTAAATAAGGATTGAAGAAACACTTCAATTACATACTTCCTTATGTTTTTCTGTTTGTTCCTTACTATAAAGTCTATACCATGCAAAAGAGTTATCACTATTTTTAAGTAAATGCTAACCACGTTGTATGTATGTACCTTTTTTAAAAGTATTTTTCACATAATTTGGAGTAATGATCAGAAGACCTGTATGTCTGTTGGTGAGTTGAAACAAACATTCAGAACGTCCTTTAGCATTCACATGTTTCTAACATGAATTTTCCAGCTTAAATAAGTGAACTAATTTAATCTAGTTCATAAATCATTTAGGTTCTCTCAAAATTATTCTTCATTTAATCAAGATTATACCTAATATAAATTATATAAATAAAAAGTTCTCTAAATTCAGGTGTAAATATACTTTAAGTCTCAGAAGCTTAAGTGAGAAAACAAAAACTTAAGTATGGACAAATTCTGAGTATAAACCCCAGAAGTTTAAAAGCATTGAGGTTCTCTTGTAATTTAAGAGAACTTTTCAAAACAGTTGATCAGTTAAAAGGCTAGTCATTCTGCAATTTGTTTAACTTTTCAATCACAGATCACAAAGTTACTGCCGCTTTTTGTATCAATAATGCCATTATCCAACTATCCTGAAGAGCAGAAAAGACAAGGATTATCAAAGCTAGTTTTTGATTTATTAACTCATAGTGATTCACAGGATGTGAGATGAAGCTGCTGTTGTCTTCTCTGACAGTTCAGCATAAAAATGGTAACTTCAAGTGACAGATATCAGAAGAGGGACCACTGACCGACACAGCACAGATGATGACAGAATAAAGGGGCACTTATAAATAAATTCCAGTTTTGTAAGACAGATTATTCTGAGCAAACTATTCTGAAACCATGCCCATTTAAGCCCTTGAACCATCCTTGGGAAAATCTTGACCCACCTGTAAGGTAGAGAAGAGGACTTCATTGAATCGATACTGTTGACATACGAAAGCTATAATGGTCATGTTATCAGAGGTGGCTTTGAGGGACTTTAAATTATTAAAAAGCAACCATGTTATTTTGCAGCAGCTTGAACTTTATTGCCCAGCTCCACTGCAGTTTCCCCAAGGAACTACTGACCCACTCTCTCTAGACTCCTCCTCAGACCCCTCACAGAGGCTGTGGTTAGGTCACCACACAGATTTTTCTGTTGTACTATTATGAAGACACGTATCTTGGAGAACAGCTGTTAGAGGAACATCTACCAGCATTCTCCAGTGAAGTCTGGTAACTGCGTCTTCACAGTGCTTCTTTTCCCTGATGCTGATAGAGCGCTCCATAGAACAGAATGCCCACCGGAACAAACCAGTGACTTTCATCCAGTTTGTTAAATTTATCAATGTACATGATTGCACTGGAAGTCACCATCTTACTTCTGCTCCTTTACCCTCATCATCACATCACCTCCCCAACTTGGACTGGTTGGCCAATTTCAGCCAAATTTGACAGGTGGAGATGACAAAACTATACAATTCCTATATGTTGATTTTAAGTTGTGGTTGGGTGGAAAAGCCAGACCAACATTTGTGGCTCATTCAGGGAAAAGCAGTTATAATTCAGCTCCTACCCATTCTGAGAGGCAGCCAGAAAGCAGCCAAACTAGCACATATGTAACTTCGAATGGTGCACATCATAGGGGGCCAGATTCACCTTCTGCATGTATCATCGGGTTGAGGAATAAGGGGCACATTAAACATATCCAAAGAAGAATAGGTTTAGTAGATTAACTGGCTTCAATAGGGAAAAAGTTGCTAAGAGAAGAAACAAAAAAACATTAAAAATTGCAATAGAATGGAGTCCAGCTAGAAAGGAGTCTCTGTGTGAGAGAAACTAACAATCCTCTATTTAAATACAACAGAATTATAATTCACAATAAATATTACCTTTCCTATTGCATTTGCACACATAATGAAAGCAAGCTTGCAGCTGTTTTTTACTAGTTACCCAGAAACAAACCTCCACTCAAAACTACATTAATTCACAGCAGCAAAATCTTGCCTCTACGTATATTAAGACATTTACACTAAATTGCTTTATTTTGCAAGTAAGGGCACATACTCAAGGACTCTTTTTGTTAGTTCTTATGTGCTTTTTCTTTTGCTGCCATCTGCAACTTGCTTTTCTGATGTTGCTTCACTGACTACTAATGAGGTTTAGATGATGTTTGGCAGCTGTACACAGCCACCTGCTTTATAGATCCTCAGCATTCAAAGCTAAGATGTTGCACAGCAGGATAGTTTGGGGTCTGTAATTATCCATTGTTATTTTCATTTACTCAGAGTTAGTTTGTTTTATTTGAAAATTGCAGAATTACCTTATATTTTCAAAATGAAAATCTTTCTAGTATAGAGTCAGTAAAGTGTGACTCATTTCTAACGTTATTTTTATTTCAGAGGTGACTAAAGATATGATTGGGTGCAAGTGCTAGAATGCATCTGAACTCATTATAGTTTTCTCCTGTTTCAAGTCAGTTTGTGAGCACCTCAGCATTAAGTCCTGCACCAGGAATCGCCAATGCCCTTTGCTTCCTGGTCAGTACTGGCATCTGTCCTTTTTGCTGCTTTTGGAGATTCCCTTTATATTTTAAACTCAGATTTAAGTTCTGTTTTCCCTCAAGGACTCACTTACAGGCTAGAAAATAATTGTTACAGCTTTGCCAGAGCTCCTGTTCTTTTTATACTCTTTGACTTCTTTTGTAGTGAAGAGTACTTGATTGCACAGCATTTAGCATTGCACATGGTAATATTTAGGGCACCATAACAGATCAATTTCTCCCCTGCACTTGGCATCACAACTATCAAAAAACAAAACCAACTTGTATTATATTACACTTTATAAAGGTAAAAGGAAGAGGCAGTCATAATCCAGAAGAAAGTGTTTTATTAATGTCTCTTAAAAAAATCTATATTTTTTTCTTCCATTTTTAATGTATAGGTTTTCTAGCCTGAAGTTCTTATTTAATGTATGTCAGTAAGGAACTCATTAAATACTTAATAGAAGAGTAAGTGAATGTCTGAATGAAAAGAATATGTCAATATGTGCCTATATTTGCTGCAGCAACCCCTGGGCAGCTTATTAAATGAAGACAAACGTTATTTCAAACTCAGTTAATAATTTTAAAAGGAAACAGCTCTATGCTAGATGGTTTTGTTTGCTTGGTTGTGGGCTATTTTTCAAAGGTTTATACCATCTACGGCTGAAAGTCAATGGTGTGAATGTCAAAGGCCAGAAGGGTTAACGCACCTGAGTTTTCCACTTCTCTGATTTCACATAGTTCTAAAATAGCGCTATAAAAATGTACCTTTTATAATTACAAAATTTTTTGGCTATTTTTCAGTGACACTTTCTCATTTAACTGACAAATCTTGCATGAGTTTACAGCCACCTATTTTAAAAGACAGTCATGTCTAGTTTTAGATATGATAGATAACCCAAATTCCTCTGTTGCAAGGAAATGCTGAGTCAAAGCCTGGACTGTTATCAAGTATGAAAGCAAGCATCTGAAATACTTCAAAATAAAAAAAGTTACAAGATAAATAAAATTGAAGTATTTGCTTCAGGTATGTTCTAAGTTTGCAACATAACAGTTTCAAGAACAATGAGCTGCAAAATTTTTGTTTCATATGTTCATTCTTTGTTTTCCTGTTTTCTCATCCTGAACTGTGTGTTTAATCCCTTTGACGTTTTTTGTGTACTTCTTTCTTCCTTCTTTCTCTTCTAAACAAAAATTTCATGAGTAGTTTAATACACCATAAATTGAAGCTGCTGAAGTGTGAAGACACAGCCCCTGATTCTGTCCTCTCATTCATGCCATCTGAAAATGAACCTCATTCCTCCTCACCTTCCCCAGGTAAACCTATAGCTGGGTAATTTTTTAAATCTGTTTTATCATGTATAAGGAAAGGAATGGAAACTCAACAGGCAGGGATGAACAGAGAGCAGAAGTGCGTTCCACACTAGCAGGGTCCCTTTAAGCTAAATAACTGCTCCTGGAACTAAAGCCTAAGATTTGGCTAATGAATTTAAATACTTCTAAATTGGACGTACTGAATTAATGCCATTCATCTCATTAACAACAGGAAAAAAATATGCATTTTAACTCTACTTTTCATATTATTTGTTCTAAAAGGCACATTTGACTAAGCACCAGCACAGGTTGCACAGGGAGGCTGTGGAGTCTCCATCCTTGGAGAGATTCAAAACCTATCTGGACAACCTGGGCAACAGGTTCTAGGTGACCCCTCTTGAGCAGGGACATTGGACAAGATGACTTCCAGAGGCATCTTCCAAACTTAGCTATTCTGTGGTTCAATAATAAACACTCTCAATAGTACCTGCCTGTACATTTTAATTGCGTCCTTTTGGTGGTTAGAATATCAAATCAAACTTTAAGAGATAGATTTTCTAGTTCAACTTTTAATAGTTTCCAAATTAATAAAACATTTATCGTGTGTATTTTCAAATGTGTTCTATGTATAATAAAAACTGTCCACATATTCTAAGTCTTCCATATTCTTATAGCCTTTATTATCAAACAGGTTAGCTGTGCTTCTCACCAAGCTTTTGCATCTTTCAGCATTCTCTCAAGTTGTTTTCCTATGCTGTTTTTTTGGTTTACTGTCACAAGCCCATCCATCAGTCCAGCAGTTCAATAGTCCACTTATTTTTTCTTAACAGTACTTATATCAGATTTTTCAACAGTCCACTCTTATTTAATCACATACAGCCTTTTTAACATTACAGTCTCATCTGACAATAGCCAGATATGCCTTCTTATTTCTAGTATTTGTTTCAACTTTTCAGCAATAAATTGAAGACTGGGAAAATTTAGTAGTCTGAAATACCATAACTCAAATTTTTAAAATAATTAGTTTTAAGCCATGTCATGTGAATATGTTGTATGTCATCTTAAGATGTGAAGCCATGTCATGTTAATAGTCTACAGAATTCTACCCACTGATGGTGTCAGTAATACTAACACCACAGCACCAATAAACTCACACTAAAAGAGTCACTGGGGTTGATCAAGAGACATAATATCAGAGTGATTGGAATAGATGGGAGCTTTAATATCAGAAAAAGAAGGCTTAGTATTGGTTGGTTAAATTTGCATTTGTATCTGTTCAGCTTATATGCGAAAGTAGTCCTATTGAAATCAATAAATGTTCATACTTGAAAAATAAACCAAATACAAGACAATTAAAAAAGGTACACATTTTAGCTGAGAAACTATAGAAGGGTAGTGTCAAAATACATGGTCTAGAGAGTACGTCAGAGAAAGTATAATCTCAGATAAAATGAGGGAGACATAGTCCTAACACACAATTATTATTGATACATGTTCCCCATCTATAGAAAAATGTGGAAACTTTAAGCATTCATATTTACACAAATCTACACCAGACTGCCACAAAGATTTCCTTGAATAATCTTACTTTCAAGACTGTCCACTTTGAAAGATTTCTTCATTTCAAAGAATTTACAGGTTTTGATAAAGACAATAACTGCCTGAGAGATTTTGGACAGTGAACAAGGAGTCTTAACCCACCACTTGAGAAACCTGAATGATGTACAATTTCTAGACTGAAGTGTAATGCTTTTTTAAACTTGGAAGCAAATGTGTAAGGGTATCCTGTTTTAAGATTTGAGTTTTAAGTAGTTAATTTACTGGGGGAAAAATCCCACCACAAAAATAAAATAAATAAATAAATAAAAAATCAGTGTTCTCAGTAAAAATATGAATGTTATGAAAAGAGGTAAATTAATAAATATGAAGTTCCATATGATATCATCATCAATTAAATATTTATTGTAGTCACAAGTCAAAAAAGACAAGACTTAAAATTGGAGTTGCTGAAAGACATTTTAAGGAACTTTGATGTACCAGATTTCACTGTACTAATAAAATGGGTATCACATGAGGTTTGTCTATATCAAGAGTATCAATTGTTCTTGTATTTTTGTTTCCGTTATATATATTTCCACAAAAAATACTGACTTAATAAAAGAGCTCTTATTTAATCTCTTAACTAATAAAAGATCTCTTATTTAAACAGTACTTGCTCTTATTTAATCAGAATTTCCAAAAGCACTACCATGAAGATGACTGATGTTAGGGCAAAATTCTTCAGATGAAAGGGAAAATATTTTTAGAGCCACCAATGATATAAAATTTCTAATATTAGATCATCAGAAGGGAGAGTGTGGGGGTTTTTTCTCCACTATGGTGGGTTTGGTTTTTTATTCATGGAAACATGTAGCCATATCAGAGGTCTAGGCACAGATTGGCTTATTTATTTCCATCTCTGTGAAGACTCTCCAATTCCCCAAAACACTAAATTTGTTAGAGAACATTGGCCAAAGTTCAATGACTCAATCAAAATCTTTAACCCAATTATAGGAAAAGGCAGCTTTTTAAATTGAGAACAATTTTACTAGAAAGAGCATTCTTTCTTCTTAAGTTATCTACTGCTCATTTACATAAGCATTTTTCCCTAAAGAAAAAACAGTAATTGGAGCAAAAACAAAAAGGATGAGGCTCGACCCTCTGTTTCTCCTGATTGTAGAACCAGAATTTTTTACTACTTTTTGCTTTTGCTATTGTGATAGCAGTGAATTCGGAAAAAGGCAATTTCTCCAAGAAAGCTTTCAGAAACTAAGAGATATTTTGAAATAACTCTAATTAAAAGCCTAACATATCTGTTTTTCTATTTGAGGTATGTACGCAATGCATTACAGTGTATTTAGTACAGCACCACAACAGATGTATTTACCTTAACATATGCTTTAATCTTTATATTCTTCAAATTTATTAGCTCTTGTCAAACCTGGTTATATAAAGATTTTACCTGATTAGCAGTATACCAAAGTCAGAAATGAAATGTGATCTTAAATATACTACAAATTCAAATGCTATACAATCACACATTAGATGCTCAGCTAACCATATTACTTCTCCAAGAAGTAATTTTAAAACAAACAAAAAAGCTACTATCACAAATAAACAAACAGCCTAACCTAAGGAAAATGTGAAATAAATACAAGTCAGATAATTCAGTTCTTGGAATAAACATCAGGATTAATTCTTTCTGCTTCAGGGTATATAATAATTATGCAAGACCTGGAAGTCGTCTGCTGTATTACCTCAGGAAGATCATTTCAGCAGACACAATCTCAGACAAGACACAGGCTCAGAAAATCTGGACAGGGACAGCAGGCTGGATGTAGATACTTCACAGCAAGCAGATTCACATATTCAAATGTTTAGATCACTGTTTTAATTACTGACTGTACTACAAAATGACTGCAATGAAAGCAGGTCAATGCTCAGACTGACTACTGAAATCATGTGAGGTCTGGCAGTATTTGCTCTGCACCATCATCCCAAGGTCCAGCTTTCCTTTTTCAGATCTAGCCCGTGCCCAGAGAGCTCTTTGGAAAAGCACTGTGAAGATGGGGTTTGTTTCCACCACAGACCAGCCAAATGCTTTATCTGTATGAAAAAACCTCAGGAACTTCCTGGTCTTGTGAACCTAAAAGGAAAAGGTGTACTCCTCATCTCAAGAGTATGAAGGACAGCCCTAGAAACAGAAGACTGAGAACAGCACTGGAAAACCATGTCTTGGGTAAAACTGCAACCAGATGAGCTGGGCGCTAGCCCATGTTCTGGCTCATGAAATAGCCATGAGGAACAAGCTTCATAAATAAGAAAGAAGCTTGTTCATGGACTTGAAGGGAAGACATGTGAGTACTCTAAAACAACAGATTAAAATCCCAGTGGGGGACCAATTCATGACTACGTAGTTAAATCCAAAATAAACGTTTGGACAACTATGTATCATTCACATAAAAATGGACAGGTCAGATAAATTAAAAATTTTGAGCAGAAAAAGCTCCACATTCTTCAAATCCAAGAAATATCCCAAAATAAGCAAGATAAATACACTGAAAAAGATTGAAACTAACATTAATAGATGTATTCTGACAGTGTCAGATTGAAGTATACACTCTTGCTGTTGAAAAAAACCAAACCCTTGACCAGAGAAGAATGCAGTTTACCACAGAGAACCAACTACCTTCTACACCGGAAAACAGAGAGCCTCAAGGACAACTGAAGCACTTGATCAAAGTCCTAACAATAAATTGCAAGGAACAGGCAAAGGCCTCAGGTTCTGAATGGACAGAGGGGGAAAGCCCTGGAACCAGAATTGAAATTAAGGTAGAGCACAGGTGATTTGGAAAGAACCCATAGAAACAGACGGCATAAACACCAAACACAGCAAGGGAAACACAACCAAACCAATCTGGCAGCTAGGACCATGCAGTNCTCCAGTATCACCATCAAGAAGTAAGGTGGGAAACAGTTGAGCAAATAACAGCTGGTTCAAATTACTTTTGCAAAGATTTCATATAGAGGCTTGTAAAAGCAACAACAAACCAAATTTTCAAACTGTCAAGCATGAACCTGGTAGCTACCTGCAACCAGTATGGGCTGGTTATAAGTTTCGATAACATTTGGACTAAACAAGAGTGACACGTTCTGATCTTCCAGTTAATAAAGAGACATGACACAGAACTACCAGTTAGGAAGCTGATCACCAGTTTTGCAGATAGACTATTTAGATGAAGAAAAATGGGGGCTTGGGAGCCCAGAAAGAAGAGGGTGAAGATCCTGGGAAGTTGAGGATGATCCTGGAGACCAGAGATGCATGGAGATGAATGCCGGGGAATGCCCTGGGATCACAGCCTGTAATGCCTGAGACTGTTAACTGCAACCAGCTGCAAAACAGGTATTGACATGACTTTCTGCTCCATCCTCCCAGACCAGCAAGTGAATCCCTTGCTGGGAAGGAAAGTTGAAACCTCAGTAAACACACCACCAGGGTGGCGAGCAAGTGAGGGACTGTGTGAGATAATCAAGCAGGGGTATAGTTATAATCACCTTGACTCTTAAAAACAAACAGAAAAAAAAAAAAATCCCCCAAACTGTCTCACTTGTGACACCATCACACATATTTGTTGATGACTCAATTACTTTGTACACTGTCTTTTGTTACGTGGATGTGAGACTTCCACTCATTGTCAGAGTCCTGGAAAACTGATGTAAAACACCTGCTCCTTTTAAGTTTGTGGTCCTGTGCACATGCCACTTGAGTGTCCCCTCAGTCCAGAACAACACATTTATCTCTACTATAAATCAGCCAGAGAGAACTGAAAAAGCGTTTAGGTACCTACATTGATCTGGTTTTGACAACACAGAAGGGAAACCTGCTTGTCTAGAGCACATAGAGCAAGAGAAGACACTAAACAAAGTCACATTTGAAGACAGCAAAAGAATTTTGGAACAAAGCAAGGAATAAGTGTAAGAGGCCCTGAGCCCTAGGAAAGACATACCATTTATTAAAATACATGGCTGAAAAGTCAAGCTCTGAATCATTCGTTAAATATAGGAATCTGACAGGTTGTAAGGAAGCTCTCATTTGATCTGGAGTTAACAGGAGGTCTAACAGACTCAAAGTGTACTGTTTGAGTATCAACCTTGAGGCCCAGATACTGGAAAAGCAACTATATCAGGCTTTGAAAGACTGACAAGCCATCCACCCCTACTAATCATTCACTGAGCTAAAGGACAAACATTTCTGATACTCAGCAACTATTCCTAGCATCAGAGAAGACTCTAAAAAGCCACAGTCTGAACTGAAGGATCCTGAACTGTTATTAGTCATGCAAATGTTACTGGACCACACAAATGTAGCAATGAGGACTGGTAGCAATAAAATCTGTTCGAGATCTTGGAGACAGATGTGAATCAATCAATCCTCTTCCTCCACTTCCTCCTACCAAATTATCTCAAAGACTGCCTGCTGCAAAAGACCAATTTCTGAAAATCCTGACACAGCCAATTTCTTTTTTATTTGTTTTTATTATTATTAGTTTTTGGCTGGAAGGTGTTTTGTTTTGGGTTTGTTTTGCTTTAACACTTGGAGTGGCCATTGCACAGCCCTATACCCGGACAGCACACTGTCCATCTCCAGGCAAAGCAAACACTGATGGAAACAGTTTTTCTTAAGTCACTTTTGATAAGAAAATTTAAGACTCCTAGTGAATCCCAATCCTACTTTACAAGGGGAAAAAAAAGAACAAAAACACACACAGACACAAACCCTAAAACCCAATTCAAATCAAGTAAGGAACTATGTTAAATATAGATACTGCCCCACTGTGCAAATTCACTGAAGAAATAACCTCTGCTAAATCCCACCCACACATAGCAAGGCAGCTAAAACAGTAAATCACCACCAATCTTTCCAATGATCAGCAGGATAAAAATCTCAGAGCAGCATCAATTTTTGATGTACATAAAAAGGAAAAAAGGCAAAGTAAAGTTATCTCTGGTGCCTGTCAGATATATGGAAGACAGTCAAATGCTTATTTATATGAACCAGGAGAAAAGAAGAAAAAAAACAAAGAAAAAAACATTCCTAGGAAAAAGCCTGGGTATTTCAAGAATCTGTCAAAAATTACTATGAGTGAACGATAAACACTTGGAAACTATTCTCTTAATTTGTATCTTAACTATTCCTTCCAAGGAAGACTACTTTAAGTGGAATTTTCACATTCTTTTTTTATCTAGTTCAACACTGTTGATGCCAGACAAGCAATGGTGACGCTCCACATGAACTAAAGATGACAACTTAAAGCAGGTTTTTCCTGTGGACCTAAAGCAGGTTTCAGGCAGGTATTATACACAACTTTTTGCTGAACTGTCTCAGCTTAACTCCAACCCATATGTCTTTCTCCAATGAAGATGATGGCATCCTTTTACAGTCTTAACCTCTTGCTAGAGCAAGCAATGAGAGGCACAGTCCTCCAATATACATGTATTTCTGCATTGTCCTTGCTACATAAGATAGGTTTTCAATTTAATGTTACCTTTTAAAAAGCTGCTAAAAATCTCTGCTTAATTTCACTAGCCATTTTACGTCCTTTTGTGGTTTACAGGAAGTTAGTGCAATGGATGATCAAGAACGTATGTTTTTTAGAAGTTACTGCAAGGATAAAAATAAATTCTCTAAAAAACTGGAAGATTCATTTAAACTTTTTTTATCCCAGTGCAGTAAAATGAAGTAAAACAAAATTCTGCATCATATCCACTACAGTAATAAACCAACTCATAATATTAAACAATAAAAGGTGATGGCAATAATCAACACATCAGTGGGAGCACTGGAGCCAGAAAGGCAAGATTCTGGTTTAAACCTTTTGTAAGAAGAGATACTTCACAATACATACTGACAAATTGCATAAAGCATTCCTACACAAATAGAAAGTAAAATTGAAAAGCGGTGCCTTATTAATGAAAGCACCAAACAAAATATGCTTTACCTGGGTTATTCCACTGGGAGGGATCTTGTATGACTGCAGCTTCTGCTTCAATAGCTCAGGATCACTGTGGCGGAATGGGCACCCTGACAGTAAAAAGCAAGCAAGCTCACAAACAAGGCTGCTTACCCAGGAGTTAGTGCAGTAAGACACTCAAGAGACCAGCTAAGCTGTTCCTAATTGTCTAACAGCTTATTAAGAAGAAAGTTAATTGCCCATGTGTACAATTGCTTACTTTCTTTTTTTGTTTGTTTGGTTGGGGTTTTTTTAATAATTACTCCACTGCATGGTTATTAGGGCACCACAGGCTCAAGAGTTACATAAAACATCCCAACATAAACAGGCCACAATTCTCATTCACTGACAGGAAAAGACTTTTAGTTAGTTCCTTACTAAAAACAATAGTGCTGGTACATTTAATAGCTGGGCGGGGGGGAAATCCAGGAAAAGACAAGTAATGAGAGCCAACCAGTATTTCATAGAATCACAGAATGGTTTAGGTTGGAAGGGACCTTAAAGATCCCCTAGTTCCAGCCCCCCCTGCCATGGGCAAGGACACCTCCCACTAGACCAGACTGCTCAAAGCCTCATCCAACCTGGCCTAGAACACTTCCAGGGATGGGGCCTCCACAGCTTCCCTGGGCAACCTGTTCCAGTGCCTCACTACTCTCACAGTGAAAAATTTCTTCCTTAGAAGTCCGTTGTAAAAATATTACTTCAGAAATAGCTTAGAAAGTTCCATCACCTTAAATAAGACTGCGTGTTTTTTGTCCCAGAATTAGTTTTGAGACAACTGAATGAATGACTAAGTACTAGAATAACAATGGGGAAGCCAGTGCATGTTTTCAGTGTTTAGCTGCACAGAGGTAGGAAGTTTTAAAGTACTCTAGCAAACTTCAGAATTTCTGTATGATTGAATTCATATTTCAAAACACCTCTAATTGGTCACTTTTTAAAGCATCTATGCATTTATAGTCTCCTTGCACTGCATGACACAATGTATAGAAAACCAGAAGCTATCAAGTGCCATCTAAAGAGAACAGTGCAAGACCACTGTGGCCTTCAAATTAAATACATAATTTAAGAGACTACAGGAGGGAGTAACTTCTCCAGCCAATGGTTTCTATTGTTCTTAAACTTTTGTTTGTTTTGGGGGTTTTTTTTGGTGGTTTTTTTTTTGTTGTTGTTGTTGTTTTGTTGGTTTTGGGGGTTTTGTTTGTGGGGTTTTTTTTTAAAGGAACTCACCATGATAATCCCCTTGACTCGGTGGATTGGACATGATAATCTTCATGCAGCTGTATGGGGTATAATCAGTTCTTTTTCCTTCTTTCCCATAGTTGTGGCGAATGCTGTAAGCATATCCTTTGTCAAACTAAATAAAAACAAAAGAATAAATTCATACATATTATGCCAGTGAGTCTATCTGCTCTGCAAACAGAAGTACTGGATAACAAAATAAATCTTCCAAACATGTTCAAACTGAGAAAAATAACAATTGAGTTCCTTGCCGTTCGCTTCGTTTTTTATATTACGTGGACTTGTATATGTACATATATGTGTTTTACAGACACATCATCAGAGAAGTGCGTAACTGCATTGATTTAAGGTCTTTTCAGCTGATGCAGTAATCACTTTAAAGATAAGATGATTTAAAGATCAAAATTTTGAACCCTACCATGTTAGTAAATGGAGGAAACATAGTAATTTAAAATCTTTCATAACTGTCCATAAACTGATTGCTCTATCAGGGCAAAAAATAGAAGTATAGATTTCTTCACTTGGGTTCACATTCTCATTCTCCCAAAGCATAATGCTTCACCTATAGTTTGTTTCAACAGTGAAGTTCAATTCATTAGATTCTAAAATGGAGTATACTTTGCTTCTACAAAAGAGAAAGATTTTAGCAAATCTCTTTTGTCTACTGATAGACTACCAACTTCTCCAATAGAATGAAATCTTCTAAAGTAATATAGATATAAACATTTATCTTGGCAGCTGAGTACAGCACTATCAATGTATCATTTTAGATAAGTCCTGTGGAGAACATTCAATGACATGAGTACATGGTATTTTATATGTGGCATTAGGTGACAAAATCTGTAGCAGAATCAGATAATTTAACATGCGGATTTTGTTAAGCTGCATTAGCTACTATAAGACATGAAGGAACATTTGTTCAAATACCATACTTCAAGTCCTAAAAAAACCCAATAGGAATGAAGCATTATATTTAGAATTACACATCCTCAGTCTCTCTTCTCCTCAAAAAAGCTATGACAATACACAAAAGACCAACTGTGCTCTTGCTTAATTCAAAATTTTAGCATTAACCTTAGGTAAAGTTCTATGTCTGAATATAAACTACTCCATTAAGAATTTATGTTTTCTTCTCAAAAACCACTTTAAAATAATTTTTTACTCTAGTATTTTACTAATGTAAGACAATGCAATATACTGAGAAAAATCATTCAAGCATACAACTGGTGACACTACTAATTCAAGGATACACTCATTTCTACAGATAAAAGTAGTTCCCTGTTTGGCCTGTGGACTTCCAAATAGTAATTCAGAATATTCATATAGCTATGAAATACCTTGACCTGCTAAAACATGTCTAAAATAAAACAGAAAAATAAGTATACTTTTTTTCATATAAAACACTTTAACATTTTTGAAAAATATAAATAATTAAAAATCTATAATATAATATGCAAATACATAATAAATGTGTATAAAACTATGCACAACCTTTGAGAATAAAATCTTAAATTGCACCTGATTCTGGAAGAGTGAAAAAGAAACTTCTCTATCAAGAAGCTGGTCACAATCAAGTCAATGTATCAAGAAGAGTAATATTCAGCACTCCTTCCAAATAAGGTTTAAGACATCCAAAGCTCTGAACAAACATTGACTAATTAATCCGTATGGTGCATTTGACAAAGTGACTTTACTCTATTTTAAAAGATTAAAGAAA
>VYXH01005908.1:298255-339606 GCA_013397275.1 Burhinus bistriatus
GTTGTGGGGGTGTAGGGGGGCGGGCGGCGGGAAGAGAGCGAAAACGCATAGCATTGTGTTTTCCAGCATACCCACAGGCAGGATCCAGCACGTAGGTATATATATGTCTAGCCAACCCTTTTGCCTGGCAGAGAAAAGAATTGGTTGGTTCAATAGTAAATGAACGCTGGTTTTGCTAAGCAAGAGAGTTGGGCTCTTCATTAGAAAGCACAGAAAGACTCTATGAGGATCTGCTATACAGTGTGTGCATGTACTCGGGAAGGGCTGGGGGAAGAGGTACCCTCCCCTTAGCAGGGCAAGCAGCAGCTGCTGGCTGAGTCCTGCTGCTGCTCCTGCAGGAGCTTCAAACGGTGTATTTCCTCCT
This sequence comes from Burhinus bistriatus, assembly GCA_013397275.1. NCBI lineage: Eukaryota > Metazoa > Chordata > Aves > Charadriiformes > Burhinidae > Burhinus > Burhinus bistriatus. Next base: position 298,620 of record VYXH01005908.1, read on the forward strand.
GAAAAACACCAAACATCAAATACAAAGATGTGCATACTTTAATTCTCAACCTCTGAGTGAACCTGTTAAACTGAAGATGGAGTCTGTGATCCTATAGCCACCTATTCTTCCACCCAGAAGCTCTGGAACCTTTCATCCTTCTTCACAAAAGATGAATGAAAGTATATTTCATTTGCTTAACAAACAATATTTGAACAAATAGTTAAATTAGATTAAATTAGTTTTTTGTAAGAGAAAAGCAAATCTTGAATGCTTCAGGATGTATTGCTTAGTTTGCCAGAAAATTAACACCCCTCTTTAACAGTTCTGTATATCAGAATCTGGAGCTGTACTTTTCACATCACTTGCCTTTATGCCCACAAAAATTGCTTCTACTACCTAACTCATCATTCCATGCTGAGAAGCAGCTCTTGCAGTAAATAGAAACAACAGCTACATAATAACACAACATGGCCTTGGGACAGGTTGGATATTTTCTCATTGCTTTGTTGTAATCCAGTTTGGATCTCAGAGTTTTCGCAGTGGCGGAGGGCAGAGAAGAACACAGCTACGTGGTGCAAGTTAGCACACACGAGTTACATGCTTCACTAAGAGCTCTCTCATTCTTGTGACTCAGTGTTTCTTTGATCAAGGAAACAGGATTTTAGCGGGGCCAATATCCAACAGGCTCTGTAGTCATCCTCAGTGTGAAAAAAACATGAATTGCGTCATTTGATTTCAGAAAACACTTCTGCAGAACAGCCACCTCTGTACCTCGGGCAATGAACTCAATGATCAGACTCGCTCTATCCCAATACCATAACTCTAGGATGTGCACAAAGAAAAATCCCCCTCAGGAGCAACCCCTTTTGCCAGCAAAAGCATGAAGGTATAATTAGACATGTTTGAAATGTGCAGAAATGAGAAGGCCGAGGTAGGGAACTGTCCCCTCCAATTTACTCTAACCCCCCAAATTGAAGTGGTAGGATTTGCACGGTTCCTTGAACGAAATAAAACAGATTATGTGCAGCACACATCATGCATGTAGGTGCTTGCAGGGTCATTCTAATTGCTTATAAATTGCTTGGTTTTAAACTATTTCAGAGAAACAGTTTAAAAACCTGTAAAACTACTATTACAGTATATTCTAACTGCAATCTACTATAAGGTCATTATGGCAAAACACTGTAAAAGGTGAAAACTCAAATTAATTGATTTGAAAAAACACTTTTTTGGTGATGGCCCTATAAGAACCTTCAAGGTTTTTACTGAAGCCTGATACGGACTTGCTCAACAATAAAGATGCTGCACTAGTGGGTGCATCTAGCTTGTACTCTGCTTGACAGCTTCCACTAAGAAAAAAGAAACTCAAGATTACAAAGGCAATAAATCATTCTATTATCACAGGAAAAATGGGTATGCACATACATCCTGCCATAGTCTGTGCTAAATATCAATGCCAACTTACTGCCAAAGTTACAATAAAACAGCAACGTTAAACCAACACCATTATACTATCGAGTATCTACATGTACTGGATCACCTACTGCTGGTAATACTTGAGGGCAGGACTTCTCTGCAACTTTTTAACAGTATGGCCCACATCACAACTACCTCAGTTATTTTTCCTCTATTTTGCTCTCTGAGCTTTCCAAAATCTGCAAGGCATTTGTTATTTATGTGCTGGGTGGATGGGCCATGGTTTTGGTGAGGGAGAAAGGGACCAAGAAATATGTCTTGTTTAAGCAATTAACTGGTTCACGCTGAAGTCAAGAAGCTGAGGCAAAGACAACCCTTTAACAACATCTCTACCAAAATTTGTTACTTTCATGTTGGAATGTGCAAATCTTGGGATTAGGAGCAGTGTGAATTTTTGTTTTAAAAGACTGCATGTCAACTGTCTGAGCTTTAACTTGATCCCTGAAGATACAAAATTTTTTGAGGACTTCTCTGGACATGGCTGCAGGATGCACGTGATGCCTGGTGTGAAGAGCACTGCTGATGACAAGTGGGTAGTTTTGAGTCTGTATGCATCAGTGTGTTGTAATGAACCCAGGTGTCCAGTGTATGGTACTGACTGTACTAATGATGATCCTGGGTATCCCAGAACAGGTGACACTGCAGCTTTCTTAGACGACTTCTCCGCATAAGAAACTAAGCTCTTAGCACTGATTAGTGGGGCTAAACCAGCAGTCCGAAGCCAGAATCAAGGAGGTTGCGGGACAATTCACTGGGTACAGATGAGAGTACTTTAACAAGGAACTTGCATTTTGCTTTTATGTGGTATATTCACATGAGTATCAGACTAATGCAGATTAATTTGCCTTATAACTGTTAATTCAGACACACATACCGTATTAGCCTTCACTAGAAGATATACAAGTTATAAATTAAGGTATAAGTAAGGTACAAATAAAAAGGTATATAAAAAAAATAATATATAAACCATAAATTTGCAACTGGTATAGCCTAATATCAGATTAATATGTTTCAGATAGGAATTTAAGGAAATGCTATTTTCAATAAATTCTGATCGCATAAATGCACACGAGATCTTTGGACATGGAATTAGGATGTACATCAAATGGACCACTTGGCAGGTGTACACTCTACTTTGAAGAAAAGCTTTCATCAAAGTAGGGAAGGATGGGTCGTCTGTGCCTCATAATCATCAATTCAATACAACCGAATACACTTTCAAAAGAGAACAATAACAAACTACATACCCAAGGCATTTCAGCCATTGCAGAATAAGTAACGTGTCATCACTGAGAGTTATTTTCCTTGTCATATTTGCAGATAAGTATCTGGAAATAGAACTAGGTCCTCCATAAATTTTATTATCAATTCTGATATTCAGTATGCATATTAGGATGGAAGATAATCTGCCGACAGGTCTTCCAAGCCCTGTGCGCTCACGTTCAAACTTCCTCAAAACTTCCATGTTTCAGTTTAACAACTTTTATATACTTGTGTAAGTTTTTATGCATCTATTCCTTACAGTACTGGGAGATTTATTTATCTAGTCTAACAACTAAGCAAAATGACTGCAGTAATTTTGTCTGGCTTCTTGGTTGACCACCAGATTAGTTCCAACTCTGCAAAATTCAAAGTAGTAATGGTTTAACACCTTTTTTTAAACAGTTATTGGGTAATTTCCGATCTGAAATTGTTGAGCCTGTATGGGTAACACCTTCAAATTCAAAATTTATCGCACAAACTTGTATATATTCTGAAATAATTGGTTCATTTTTTCATCCATTTCCTAGGCAGTCACTCAAATCATTACTGTTGACCCTGCTTACTTGGCATATCTTTTTCCAAACAACTTTTTTTCTTTTTTTTTTTTTTAAAGTTCACTCTTAAAATAACATCTAGAGGTTATCTTTTCACAAGCACATTTGTCATTTAGGAGCACAAATAAATGCTTCTCCATATGCCAATGACAAAAAGTTTCAATTTATCCTACATTCTCGACCTGTAGCATGATTTCTATGCTTTAAGGTACAGATCAGACACATCAGCTAAAACTGAGCTGGAAAATTCTAGTATGTTGTGCAGCAGTCATTACAGACCAATTCACATCAAGTACATAAAACTTCTTCCCCTCCAATTCCAGGTTTTCCAAACCACATGAGTCAAGGACTGCTTTGCCCTGGAGATGGCTCCATCTACCACAAGGAAATCAGAAAAGTTTTGATCAGTTTAATTCTTTGTACACTACCCAGATGAGTGTCAACTGTGTGGCTGATGAACTAGATTTTGGGCTACCCCAGACCACTCATGCAAAAATATAACAATGTAGGCTTTTATTTACAGTGGTCTAAGCTTGCCTTAATATAACTTAGATAAATACACAATTTATGTACACTATTTCTCCACACATTTACATGGATCAAGACTTTGAACCAGGAAAAGTACAAAATAAACTACAGCAGGCTATCTTCTGTTTTAAGAAACTGCATCAGATTATCAGCACAACTCATCTTAAAGCCATCTCCTATAACATAATTTTTCTTAGGCACACAGTCATCTATGAAAGATTTTAATAGCGGTTTCAAAACATTGCAGTATTTCTTTCTGTATCTATCAACACTTTTTTTTTTTTTTTTTAGTCTGTTGATGTTTCATGTACATTATATTGAAAAGATTCAGATACAGAAGATGCATTTCGAAACACATGGTCAAAGAAGAGACCTTTCAATTCAGATTCAATTGTTTGAAGCAAACAATCAAGGAGTTGCTTTCAAACAAACTGAAGCCTCTGAACAAGAAACTGGCACAGGGAACACTGTTCTTTTGTGTACTGCCACTAACACAAAGTTTCTATGCGTATAACAGCTTGTGGAGGTCATAAAGGTAAACACTACTTTAAAAACTACTTTAAACAACAACTAAGAGCATGTAAAATTGTGACTTCATTTTAATGCTCACCAGTAAGAGTAATAAAAAAAATACTAAGTTATTTTTATAATAATATTTTATTCATTTCTACTTCTGGTAAATTGAAATGTCTTTGTGATAACAGAATTATACAGCAGTCTTTGTTTAAAGATTATTTTTACAGAACATGATATGATTCCCTTAGCATAACATCCTATCTTCTTGGCATAATATCACCTATACATAGCCTTTTTCTTGGATAAAAAGATAGATATATATGAAAGAAATAAATCCTTTCCATATTACACTGCACAGATCTAATTTTTTATGGGATTACAATGCCTAAGTCATTTCAGATAGTAGTCCGCTAATTATACTAGTTATTTTCTCTCATATTGTTAATATTTCTAAAAATTAAAACTTAGAAAAAGATGAAAATGCTATGTATCTATGAATATTGCTGCTTTGATATTCCCAAGAATCATTAATTATCCTAAATATTTGCTTAACCTACTGCAAAATTTTCAGTGCGTAACACTACCAAAAAAAAAGAAAAATCTGAGAGAAATAACAGCTGTTTTATGGCAAAAATCAGTTTGTGGGTGACAATTTCACTAATAGAATTCCACTGACAAATTAATACACAATCTTATTGAAAATACTGAAAGTTTCATGCTGGCAGTTCAGAGTGTTACTGAACACAGAGGTGTAAATTCCTTGTTTCAAATGAAACAACTACACAAAGAAATAGTCATGTCTATTAATTCTAATCAAGAATTATAAGGAAATTGGAAATTATAACAAGAAAATAAATATTGTGGATGGTAATTAACACTGAACAGGTGATGAGAACTTCTGTTGCTTTTTTTTTAAATAGAAGAAAATATTAAATATTATTTTAAACAAGAATTAAACAGCTGCGTTAAAATGGCAATATTTGACAGCACTGTAAAAGATACCATGCTTTTCTTAAGTATCTATAAAAATACGTTGGTACTTTCCTTCAAATAACAAATGAACACTCAATAAACCTGATTACTGTAAACATGTTTTGTTTTCAACAGATTTCTGCAGACCATTCTCTACAGTTTTAAGGAAGCCTTAAAAAAAGTCTTTCTGATATCAGAGAACAATCTTGAATCCTTCACTAAATACTTATTCCATAACACACTCATTTAGAAAGTTTAACATGAGATTAAAAAAAAAATATCCAATAATGAATTTCTAAACCAAGGAATCTCATTCAGTCAGGAAAAAACCCCACACTGCATTTCTGGTACTCTGGTATTTCTGAATTACAAGCACACCAACCAAGGCCTTTCAGATTTTTCTGCTGATGTTTTTCAATCAGCATTCCTCACATTTCAATATTCAGAGAAGTTAACTGATGTAACATGGAAGTGTATCTTTCAGCAGAAGTTAAGCAGTAAATGAATGGGGTTATTCATTTCATCAGAAGTGGCAGACAGAGAGTAAGAGTCCCCAAAACATTCAATGGCAAAGGAGAACACAGAAAGCATTATCACTGAAAGAGATCTAAGAGTGTTAACAGATTGCACAGTAGACAGAAATTCGGCATGTGGTACAACAAAAAACTGCTAAGAAAGTTAAACAGAAGTAGAATAGTAACTAACCACACACATTTATAGGAATAAGATTCCGCTCCAGACATCTAAATCCAGACGTCTCCCATTATTGTCAGTGGATGTCAATGCAATCAGAGGAGCCTGGGGAGCAATTCAGTTTACCCTAACGTAGGCACCTAGAGGCTCATTAAATAAATCATTCTCTAGACACTATTGACTGTATAGGCTAGATCTCTATTGATCATAACGGCAGCTTAGGATCTCAGTTGAAAGAATACGCGGATCAAGGAGAAAAGAAATTCAGTAAGTCTGAATCAGAATTGGGAGAAATCCATACTTATATGTATACCACTGCAACACATATTACAGGTATTCGTATACGATGGATGAAGACTGGCCAGGTACCCCTGCAAAGTCCAAAAATTAAACTCCCACTGCTTATTCAAGCTCTATCAATACTCTAAACAAGGGTGCTCTCATATGTTGTTCTATAGTTTTGTTTGAGCACAGTGAACACGTATGGGATTTGCAGTCTCATGTAGCTCATGATCTATTATACTGTAGCATATACTGTAAGCTAGATCAGCATATACAATTAAAAAACCCAAACAAACAAAAAAAAAACAACAAGAAAACAAACATATAGGGAAGAAACAGGAAAGAAAATTGATGCCAGCATAGAGACAGGTCACTTTGTGAAGAATCTTGAAATGTATCCAACTGGACTCTGGTTATAAGACAAATCATCAATAAAATGCAGGACTGGGACACGAGGTTTAGACTGCATGCCAACAGAGGGTTCATTCTCACTAGCCTGCCACAACATCTTAAAGCTGTGGACGAGAAGACAAAGGCATTCAGCAGACCAGACTCCAATAGGCCAAAATGGCAGCCAAGTGGACTTCAGAAGAGTTACAGAGGAGAGCCACTACTCTTCGGCTCCAGCTCGTACCCTGGATATCTTTGGCTTCATGGAAAATAGTCCAACGTGGATATTAGACAGAAAATCGTTATCATTTAATTCAATAGTCTGGCAAGGCAGGCTCCTTCATTCTAGTAGTAATAATTTTTCTCATAAGGAAGGAGAAAGAGCATACCAGAAAGCAAAGCTATCCAAGCAGGTATACTACAAACTAGAACTTTAGCAGGATATGACAGGCTGCTGGGATAGCAGAAGAGAAACTAACAAATGAGAGAACATCTGAGGAAAAATTGTCTCAGCTATTTCAGGCAATCAAAATCGGCAGGACCTGCCTCATTTTGAGCAGGACTCTTGGCATCAAAACAACAGAGGCGCGTTCAACCACAGCCCCAGAAATGAGTCCAAAGGAACAGTGCATTTTGATTTGCTCTAGAAGAGCACTGCTGCTGGCACGGGCTGCAATTCACCTATGCTAGGGTGTTCCCAATTTCAAAGGCCTCTACAGGCAAGGAAGTCTGACTCATTATCCAATACCCCAGCTGTACTTAGTACATCTGTCAGAGAGTCCAAAGATCTAAGCAAGTTCACCACAACAATTGAAGTTCTCTGTCTACGCATTGTTTCCAAAAAGCAACCATCTCCTGACGCAGTGGAAGACATCATGTACTGACTGAATTGTTAGTATCTTACAAGCTGGCTGAACTACGCAGCATTTCCTAAATATGCAATCTTTGAAGCAGACACTGCAAGATTTTGCACACCTTTTAGACTAAAACCATGTACCTTGCATAGGCAGTTCACCTGAGTAAGCTTCCCATCTTGGCTGATTAGATATTATTGAACTACTTCATTAATTTATTACTGCAAGCACCCTTGTGGTGTAGCAATGTTATTAGGAATCCTTTAGAAATTGTTCTTCCTCAATCTATACACTGAACAGAATGGCATCTGAGGCCAAGTTCAGCATTAGATGACAAAAGGCACACAAGAGGCAAGGATAGTTAAAAAAAACAAAGGCAGGCCTTCTTCTTTGATCATGACACCAAGTGGTAAATTGCTGTTACCATCAGGTTATAACAGTCCACCAGCAAAGCAGTCCTCATTCATTAGAAATCTATGACTGGCCCAATCTAATCAGTAATGAGATACAGTAAAGTCCAAGAGATTCAATTTTACCTTAAGCCTCAGATTTGTAGAAGCAGCAACATCTCTCAAAGAGATCCAGTGACTTGGGCTGGAGAATGTCCCTTCAACCAATTCAAGTGACAAAGTTATCAAGACGGGATACAACTGTGGCAAAAAGCTTGCCTTTTACTGAGACATGTTTAAACCTGCTGGACAAGGAGCAATGTCAGAACAGAAGGATATTAAGTGCCCGATCAAATAATGTCTCAAGGTATCAGCAAAACCGCAGTATAAGCATAAATTTAAAAAAAAAAATAAAATTATTTTCTAGATAAACTGATCATTCGGAAAAAAAAATCAAATACTTCTTAAAATAAAACTACAAGGAGGCTGAGTAATGAATACGCTTCCTCAGACTGATAAGTATTCTTATGTCTACTCTTGAAATATGTAGATTTAACTGTTTTGATGCAGTCATAAAAGAATGACAAAAACAAGGCATTAAAACACAAAACCATACATGGAGATTTGATGTTTGTCAACCCTTTTGAACACAGAGTAAACTAGGTATCGGAGCTCTTCAAACAGCACAGTTTGGCCCAAGGACGCTGGCATTCTCTCTGTAAAAACTCTGCTGTAAAAATAGATTTTTTTCTTTATTAACAGCACAACAAAAGACAAAAATCACATTTCAAGATGATGATCAAAGGAAACAGAAGTGCAGAAAAACAGGTATTAGCCCTTGCTGTCATAAGGAGAACTGCTTACATATAAAGATCCTTTTATATTCTACCTTATGCACAGTGTGCTGTAATCAAGATGTATTTGAACTCTAGACTACAAGTATGACAAGAGTCTTTCTTCAATCAATGACAGAAGCTTGTTTTAGAAGATATGAGACTATTTTCCTATCTTTATATTTCTTACTTTTTTTTTTTTTTTTTTTTTAAATTTTTTTTTATTTTTNTTTTTTTTTTTAAAACTTTTGTTAATTCATCATTAATTAAAAGATGACTTGACTGCAGGGAAAATGCAAACAGAAAAATAAAGAAGCTCTACTGCCAGACTGTTCTGAACTGTGTCAGGAGAAGTAACATACACCCCATTTTTAGTGCCTGCTGTAAGGTTCTAAACAGGGAAAAAACTCTGGTAACAAAATACAAGAAAGAGACTAACTATTGTAATTCATCTAAAAAACCCAATCTTTCTTTTAAAAAAAAATTTCCTCAAAATTTCACTGGTATTTCCCAGTTCTCATGCCCCAAACCCAACTCCATTAAGTAGACAGATTAGAAAAAGAAAAAAAACCCTAGAATTTAAACAACACAACTTGCCATAAAGACCACTAGCTTCTGCTCCCCCATGTACAGCGGAGGGCTGGGGGGAGGGGTATTTGAGGGACATTTTGTTTTTCTCCTTGTGTGAGTGGACTTAACAAGGAACATAAGGAACAGGAAAAGCTCAGAGCACACCACATTATGAAGAACTCAGTTTCACAGCTAAATAGCATTGTACGTTTCAATATAAAATCAGAAACTAATCTTTCAAGTAGTAGTAACCTCTATACTGTTGAAATACTTAAGCCCCATCATAGTAATTTAACTTTACTAAATCAATATATTAAATTTCTGAAACATAAATTGTGTATAGCACAAATAACGTATAAAAGAGCTGTCCTGTCTTTATTCATGAGATTCAATAGCTTTCAAAGATATGCGGCGGAATGTTAAATCAATTCTGAAAGTAAAAATACATTTTTATTTACATCGTGCCTATGTGGTATATCAGCAGAGTGAACATTTGATACAACATGCTGCTTTTCTGGATGACTGAATATGAAATATAGACACAATTTGCTGGCTGAATATAGACAGATGGAATATGACAGCTATATGATGTTACAACAATTACAGGAACATTATCAAAAGAGAAGGCAAAGTATACAGGATTCTGGGTTTTGTTTTAGAAGTCAGTTTATACGCTTAGAGGAAATCTTAACATTTAATAAAATAATTTTAAATTATGCTTTCAAACAATTATATCAAGATTAATAAACTATTCTGTCAAAACTTTTCTGTTCAAAAAGCACAGGAACACAACTGGAAGATGCCTACTATGTCATTGTTTGTCCTGGAAGGTAATAAAAAGATACAGATGAATAGATTTGCATCTCAAAAACCATTAACTCCTGCCTCAGAACTTAGGGTAAATAGCCAAAGAGCTTAAATATGCTACTGGTGGTGTGTGGGGTAACACACAGCAGGTATTTTTCAGCAGATGGCTATAAAGAGAGCGCTGTATGGTTAGAAGGTATTCGACAGAGCCAGCTACAGACCGTATTTAGTGACACTCAGATACTTCACAATTGCTGAACTTAGAAACTTGGCAACCAGATAGACAAATCCATCTATTACTTTTCTTAAAATGTCATGGACTTACTTGCTGCTGCTGTGATGGCTAATAAAACAGAAACCTCTTCTGACAAGTACACAGTCTCTCTACAGAGATAATAAAGTGCAAGTCTGACAAGTGGTTCAAGACTACAAAAGGAACCTTAGAAAATTAAAGGTCTGGCTTGAATGTTCATTTTTTTTTTTTACATACAATTCTAAAAAGATACTACAGTATGGAAAGAAAATGTGTCTTGTTGCTGGGAATAAAACAAGTCATAAGGGACCAGACTCTGATCTAAATTATTTTACTACAGGAAAGACGCTTATTGCTTTCATTCTCATCAGTGCAAGAACCTTATCGCTAATCTGCTCATATACTAGATTACTAAATACAGATTTCAGTGCCTAATATGTAACAACTATGAAAACTGATCCTATTTTGTTTTATGGTAGCTAGTACAGTTAAAAAACATCACTAAAACTACGCCAGCACTGTAATTAAAGTCCTGGAAGAGAGATTATGTAGATAAAGCTCTTCTCTCTCCCTAAGACATGCTGCAGGCTGAAAGCTCACCCAAAATTTTCCTGTATAATCTAAGTCAGATGATGAAAACTGAAAATCAAAGTAAGGACAGCTACATTATTAACAGGTTAAAAAAAAAGGCTGAACAAATTAAAGTACTTTAAACCAAATAATTATAGGAAAATGCCACTGCAACTTTGGCTTCACAACAAAGACTTGAGAATTACAGTTTTAAAATAACATAATTGAGAAATCTGGTAGCAACTGAAAAAGGGATTGTGTTTGGAGTGAAAGAGCACACATTTTTACCATAGCACGTATTACTGTCATTTCTAGAATATTTATGTGCCCACACAATAACCTCGAAGTATATCATAGTCTAAAATTATTTTATGTTTTCTAGTACATCATCATCAGTTGTGGTCTATTTGAATAACACACATGAAACAAAAATACGGTGGAAAAATAATGTTTTTATACCAGCTCCATTTCATTTTAGAAATACCGTTTTAAGATTTTGAATCTATTACACTAGAATTAGCTTTTTTTTAATTGTAAGGGTTTTTTTTAAAATAAAGTTTCTGTAACAAGAATACTGTCTTATGAAAAAAGTTAAAATATGAAATGACAAATAGTGAAACAGATTCTTGTCAATATTCAGTAAGCTTAGATAACTGTAAGATACACTGATGTATGCTGATTAGTGATTTAAAGGCCTGAGAAAAGAAAGTTTCAGAGGGAAATACACAGAAACATGACTGAGTTTAATATGCATCTACATTAGCTACAGGGCATAATTTAAAACTACATCACTCTCTTAAATCTACATAATTATGTCCCAAAGACACTTTCTCTTTAGTATCCTTGATTTTACTGATAAATCAGTAAAGACCTTGTGTTTAAAAGGTCAGGCAATATTGTTTTAAATTAAAATACATCCTCACAAGTAAAAGGGTATAAAAATAAGGGTTTGGTTTGGTTTTATTCCTCCTAGTGCTCAGAACTCCAGATGTGGCAGGAAAAACAAAATTCTAACGCACACTGAAAGAAAACAGTACCAAGTGAATTTGCAGATTATTCCCCCGCCAAAAGGTACAGAGAATTGATGCAGCATCTACCACTGAGGGGGAAAAAAGTGAACGTCTGATTTTGGAAATGCCAATAACTCCATTAATTGATCCTAAAAAGCATCATTAATTTGGCATGGGAGTGGGGTGTGGGGTGTCATCCCTTTACCGGTGAATTTACTTCTAAATTTCAGTATCACCCAAGTTAACTAGTTGAATTCAATAGCACAACATTATGCACCACTTACCATGTATTACTACTCTTACTCTGATTTTTAAAAGTTCTGAATACAGTCAAATCATGTGCAGGCTATATATACGTATATATACACACACTATATATATATTTTCATTTATTTATATTTATATAAAGTTGTAAGTTAACAGTACCTTTTCAGTGATGATTACTGTCATGGTTCTGCTTCACCTCAAACCAAGACAATCGCATAGATTGCTTATGGGGAGAAATGGTGAAAAACTGCTTACTTTCATCTTATTTTGCTAACTAAGTGGTACGACGTTTCTACCATGTATCACAAGGAACATCTAATCTTATATTCATATCTGATTTCTCATCATCTGACTTTTTATATGTCAACTGGAGCTATGATGTGCTTCATTAACTTGCCTAATTTAGAAAGAAAAAAAGTAAAATGGACTATGAGAGAAACAGCCACAGAACACATATCTATATTCTTCATTTAATACAGAGGTCAGAGCAGAAATACCTACAAATTTGCACACATTTGTCTGATTATTGTGAACAATGTATATGTTACTGATAAATCCCTTTCCAGCAAACTCGGGATTTCCTATTTGTCAGGAAAGTAGAAATAGTATCAACTGCTTTGCAAAACTTGTCTTATTAATCATATCATGCAGTAATGTCCATAAATACAACATGGCATGTTATTTTAATGACAGCAATTCCATACTACTATTTAACTGTAAGTCCTAATAAAAATCATCATCTGATGCAAACAACTTTAAACTATTTCGATTTGATCTCACGACGCTTAATTAAACAGGAAGCAAACAGCTATCTCTAGCTCTAACTAGATGAGCTAATTGTCTGCAGTCTTTCCAGAATGATTGTGTCCACAACACTAAACTGAAGTACCATTGACAGCACTGATAGTGACTTCCCTCTAGCCATGGGCCAGGGTTGTATGTTTATAGGCATTGCTGATACTCTTTATGTTTGATACAGTCAGTGAGGAATCTTATCCCAGCTCCTTCCTATGACAGCAGAATTTAACAGGACTCTCCAAGAAGTTATTCACGTTTGATCATACTTCTTGGAATACAATCAAATGCAACCCCTATGAGCATGCTTTCTCAGTCCTCTCACTTCCAGAATCCATTACAGATCTCTTTCATACTGTTTTGGTCAATAGGTATACAAAACAAATTGAAGAAATTAAACCATGCAGACCGGTACGTCAGTAATACGCCAACAGTACTCATCTGAGTGTTTCAAAATCCTGAAGTGCTCCACAAGAGAAGGGAAGAGAATGCTAGCAAGCATAAATGAATGTACACAGGACACAAAGGACAGAATAATAAAAACAATAAAACACAATTTTAAACAAAAGTTATGAGATAGCAAGAATCTTGCATAGATTAACATACTTACTGTGATACGCTTATTGCCAAAAATAACCCAATTTTAATGGCAACTGAAGCTTATTTCCGTTCAGCTAAAAAAGGATATTATGATGCCTTTGACTAAACTCCATGGCCAGACCACACAGGTTTTGCGAGAAATTCCTAGTTTTCAGGCTCAGCTCTAATTGTTCATCTGGAACCAAATGGCGAAGAGTAATACCTGTCCACAGCGCTAGGCCTCAGGATTTTCTGTTATTTGTGTCCAACTCCTCACTGCTTCTTATTAGCAAATTACCATAGCGAAAGGAAAGAAAACAAAATCCTTTTCCAGCTACAACCAACAAGAAAGTTGTACTAATTCAGCTTGACTCAGATGCCCCAACAGCAATCATGCATTCACAGCTTCAAGTCATGCCTAGTTGTATAAATTTTGACTATAAAACAAATTCACCCAAAACACCTCTTCTGCATATTGTTTATTAAAATAGAAAACAAACTCCAGACTGTCCTCTTCAGCCAAGATCATGTCAGCTAATCGCTCTCAGCAGCCATCTCTCCTCACATGGATATCACCTTCAACAATAGTTATGCCCCATTTGAACAATGCACCTGCTAACCTCCAGGCTTCAATCTACATGCAAAAATCCCATTACAGAAGCTATATGAAAGGAGTAGATCTCCTGATGATTGATTCACTGCCATAAAGCTGACTTCTGGAGATTAACATGACTATGGAGTTCTGACTATGGACATTTTTAACTTGGTGTTCAGTCTATCACTGTGGCAAAGGATGCTCAGCTCCTAACAACCGGCATCTTGGTTGACTCACTTCACAGTTTTGCACAAATACTCTGATTTCATAGATCCGGCTGTTAAGAGGAATGCCACAAAGGACTATACTAAAAACAAAACAAAAAAACCCCAACAACAAAAAAAACCCAACCACCCCAACAACAAAAACCCCAAACAAACAAATAAAACAAAACCAAACCCCCAACCAACAACACACCAAACCCCAAACCAGAATCACACAAAAGAACTCAGGAACAGTGAAATCTGAAAATCCTTTACTTTAGCCTTTAGGTTTGAAAATCAAGTTAAATACTAATTTTTACTTCAAGCCTACATGCCTAGGATGCACTTGGACAAACTATTATCTTGAAACTCCCATAAAAATTGCACATTAGTTTTGTTTTTTTTTTTCTTAAAACTTGCATTTAAAGAAAAGGTTTAACGTAAATTCAATAGTAAGCTTGGGAATTAAAATGAGTCATGTAAATGAAGATGCATCTTCATGTTTTTTCTGACAATTAAATCACTTCTAGCCTGCTATTAAAGTAACTTCAAGAGCTAAACTTTGTTTATAGAATACAAAAAACATTTGGAAACATATCATAAAACTATTTTGATTTTCTTTATGCTCAGTTATACTAAGTAACCATAGCCATTCAACATATAATAACATTATGAATAGAATGTCATTTTGCCAATACAGAATAAATTTATTCACTCAAAATGTTTAAAATTCACTTGTTCTGTCTCACTACAACTGGAGTATAAAATGATAATTTCCAAATAATGAAAGAGGAATACAGATAGCAAGTGTTTCCACTGAAGCTAATTTTTACAGTCACTGGTGGAAGGAAAAAAAAAAATTCTATTTCATTTTATGATAAGTTTAACAAAAAATACAATTTAATCAAGAACTTGACTATCTAGTCCCCTGATAACCAATGAAAGCAAGGGCAATATGCTCAACTCCATTAATGCTTTGTTACCATGACATACTCTTCCACTTCCACAGATTTCAGGGGTATAAGATTTTATGGGTAATATATGCTGCACTTTTATTACATTTTTTAATATCCTGGAAGAGAGCAAATATTTTCTTAAAGTTCTATAGCAGCCTTTATACATCTTGGGAGAATTCAAGTCTAGTCACCTATTTGCATTACAGTACTACTGATGTACAATTAAAACAAGATCAGTTTTTAATCTGTATAGAGGAATTTCAAATATATTTATATCTTTATCTCTCAGATGCTTGCTGTTCAACATGGCACTCTAGGCTGCCAATCTGTAAAGTTTAAATAATTCAAGAATAAAAGTAGCAAATGACATTCAGTTAGAGAATTATAATTAAAAATGTGACAGAATAAAGATCCTTTTCTGATTTATGAATCAAAATATCTTCCCAAAATAGCAGGGACCATTACCCAACATAAAGGGGGCAAGTAAAAAAAGAAAGTAGCTGCAAATCAACCCCCAAATCTCAAACAAATGACAAAGTAAAACACCAAAACCAAACATTACCAACTGACTGATAAAGAAAATATTCCTGGGGATTTAAGGCGGTGTTAAACCACCACCACCACATCATCCATGCATTATAAATTGCACAGGGGATAGCTCTGCATGCTTAAAAGCACTGCCCTGTAGATTACCAAGTGCCTATTTCTATTTTCATTTGAATACACGGGGGTTTTTTATAATATGATTCTATAGACCTACAAAGCATTATAGCATCAGCACTTCTAATTTACATCTATACGTTCTATTTGGTTATTCCTTATGATCTTGTCTCCCTCTAGTGGCTGGCCCTCACAAAAATGTACTTCTACCTTTATTCAGACCTGTAAGCAGAATCGCGGGATAATTCAGTCTGGAAAGGACCGCAGGAGGTCTCTAGTCCAAGCTCCCCCTCATGGATTTTTGGTTGGCCCTGGTAGAAACATTCACCACCAGCTGTTCGCAATCAAGGTAAAGCCTCACTCCTGAATCCAGATTCAAGAGCCTCCTAAGAGCATCTAGAAAAGAAATGGAAGAGCCAGGAAGATCAAGTCACTAGAACAATCTCACTGGGACGTATCTTCATCCCAAAGTTTCATCACTACTTAAGAGAGCAGGAGACGTATTCCTTTGCATAGTGATGCAGTATATAGGTGGCAAGTTGTCTGTCCTCAGTTTCATACATGATCATTGTGTGTGGAAGAAACATCTAGAATGAATTAAGAATCAACTGAAGCTCAAAAAGCTTCACTGTGAAGGCTTTGCTTCTTTACCAGACTCTGAGCAAGGTTAAGTAAACCTTCCTCTTCCTTCTCCCAGGAAAATGTCTGTCATGAGGACCTTCACTAGCAGGAAGAGATGAAGAGGCATACCTCAGACAGAAACCTCTGACAACTAGAAAACAACCTGCTCATTGCCCCTTGTGACCAACTGTTACGGAAAACAAGCAGTAATATGAAACTGCAGTAAGATAATCTGGAAAATTAAGTTAGGAAGAAGAAGAGGCTTCATTAGCCTGAAAGCCACCACATCCCGCAGGAAAGTCCTAGAGCACAGGGGTTGGAGACCCATGTCTCATTCTCATTAAGAAGTCACAAGGACAAGAAAGCTCTTCTGTCATTGGCATAATTTTCTAAATACAGTAACACTTAAGTTTTGGAGATTTATTAAATAAATAAATAAAACCCCAAACTCTTGCACAATTTTCAGATGCACTTCAGTAGCATATGCAACAATAATAAAAAACAGTGTAATATCAGATAGCAGTATCAAAGGAATTACTTTTCAACACGGACGTGTACAACTAGCAATGGTCTCTTCTGTAAAATGTAGTAAATAATCAGACTACTAGAAGAGAGCATTTCATACCACCATGCACCAAATACTGATAAGAAAAAGAATGTATATCACAGGTATATATGTAGCAAAGGAAAGCAAAATATGACGGGTTGCCTTAAAGTCATCCATCTGTATCAAAACCTTGATTCCAGGCTATTAGCTAAAGAAGTAACTGAGTAACGCCTTAAAGAAACTGATCCGGCTTTCATTCTTTCCTTTGTTCTAAACACTACATTATCTTTCAAGTCTCCAATTTCACATTTACAGACTAACCATACAAATAGATCTGAAAATAGTAACAGCCAAGTAAAAATATCCACTGTAAGAGGATTTTATTTGCAACTATCAGAGGATTTTTACAACTGTATTGTAATTATTTAATTCATCTTGACTCATCTTACTACTTTCTTGTTTCAAGTATTTTAAAAGCATACTGGAGTTAACCCCTCTTTTTTAGAGTAGGGGGGAAATTATTTTTTAAGCAAGAACAGGATGTGAAAGAGCCTATGGGAATTAATATCTGTTTAGAGTAAGATTACATTTTATAGAAAAAACAAACCAGCCTTAAAATAATACTGAGGTTAAGAAGCCAACTGGCATAACCATTCAGTCAGAAGTAACTCATCTACCACCATTTGATCATTGATCCTATCATCTGAACGATAATTTACCATTTAGGCACTCTTAGCCTAACAATTTGCAGAGTAATTTTAATTACAGTGCCTAAAGAAAAAAGCATTTTATTTTGCACTCTGCATTTGCCTCTGTTGTAAACATGCCAGCACGTGATCATTCCCGCCCCAACAGAGCACCTCTACCAGTTTCAGTGCTTTCTTTCTAGGCATTACTTGATTATTTTTTTTTTCCAGAATACCTGTTTTCACACTTCATCTACAATATACTTTACAGATTCCTCTCTAAAGGTAAAACATTGTTTCTTACAAACTTTTCTACAGTGTTTTTGTCAAGGAGGCCTGGGTTATGTCCACGTCAGTGATTCAGAGCCCAGGAGTTCTTTTTGGTGCAAATTTTCCTTGTGCCTATGCTTAGCCTGGTGGTAGGCACTCCATTATGCCACTGGTATGCTCAAGGTAACTTCCTTGCTGCTGCAGACTGAAGTTGTGTGCCAAGAATTCTTAGGCTTGAGAACTAGTGTAAATGTGACAGCCATTAAAGATGAATGTGAACATGCAATTTTGAAACCATAATGTGGTGCATTGACCCTGGCTGGATGCCAAGTGCCCACCAAAGCAGCTCTATCACTACCCTCCTCAGCTGGACAGGGAAGAGAAAATATAACAAAAGGCTTGTGGGTTGAGATAAGGACAGGAGGGAGAGATCACTCACCAATTACCATCATGGGCAAAACAGACTCAACTTGGGGAAATTAGTTTAATTTATTACCAATCAAATCAGAATAGGGTAATGAGAAATAAAACCAAATCTTAAAATACCTTCCTCAAACCCTTCCCTTCTTCCCGCACTTAACTTTACTCCCAAATTGTCTACGTCGTCCCCCCAGCAGAGCAGGGGGACAGGGAACGGGCACTGCAGCAGTTCACACGTTGTCTCAGCTGCTCCTTCCTCCTCAGGGGAAGGACTCCTCACACTCTTCCCCTGCTCCAGCATGGGGTCCCTCCCACGGGAGACAGTCCTCCATGAACTTCTCCAACATGAGTCCTTCCCACGGGCTCCAGTTCTTCACAAACTGCTCCAGCGTGGGTCCTTTCCACACGGTGAAGTCCTTCAGGAACAGACTACTCCAACATGGGTCCTCCCCAGGGTCACAAGTCCTGCCAGCAAACCTGCTCCAGGGTGGACTCCTCTCTCCACAGGTCCTGTCAGGACCCTGCTCCAGTGCAGGCTTCCCACTGGATCACAGTCTCCTTCAGGCATCCCCCTGCTCCAGCATGGGGTCCTCCATAGGCTGCAGATAGATATCTGCTCCACCATTAACCTCCATGGGCTGTGGGGGACAGCCTGCCTCACCATGGTCTTCACCACAGGCTGCAGGGGAATCTCTGTTCCGGAGCCTGGAACACCTCCTCCCCCTCCTTCTTCACTGACCTTGGTGTCTGCAGAGTTGTTGCTCTCGCATATTCTCATTCCTGTCTCCCGCTGCAATTACCATTGCACAGGGGTTTTTTTTCCCCTTCTTAAATATGTTCTCACAGATGCACTACCACCATCGCTGATGTGCTAAGCCTCAGCCAGCAGTGGGTCCGTCTTGGAGCTGGCTGGCATTGGCTCTATTGGACATAGGGGAAGCTTCTAGCAGCTTCTCACAGAAGCCATCCCTGCAGCCCCCCTTCTACCAAAACCTGGCCACACAAACCCAATACACATAACCATTTGCAGCAAACTGAACACTCCCTCTTTGCAATACACCAGTCAGTAACGAATAATTAACTTTAGTCTTTAGCAAGTGTCATGCAAGTATCTTCAAAATGCCCCAGCAAGACAAAACAGTATAATTATCTCCACTCTACAGGAAAGGAACAATGGTATGAGTGTCAGAAAATAAAAATGTCAAAAGAAGAAAGTACCAATAAGAACTGTATTAATCTTCATTTTTTCAGGACATTAAACATTGTATGACATTTTACTGTGAAAAACCACAGGCCACTGACTTCAGCTACAGGCGTGAAAAATCAGGATTTTTTTTTACCCCAGTTTGAAGTTGGTTATCTGGAACTTGAGAAGGATGAAAATTACACAGAAATAGCAGCCTGCCTGTGAAAAATGCAGTAACTACGACTCCTTTCTTCATTCACAATATGCTTTCTAACTTTCAAAGCTAAACACAGGATCATAAAACTTTATTTTTTTCTAGGACCTATCAAGAGAGATGCTATAGTAGAAATTACAACCCTGTGACTGAACACAGGTTCCAGGGTGCATATATGTCATCATATATGTGCATACACCTAGGGTCAAAGCACAAATAGGTGGAATCTGACCTGTTCACACAGTATTTTTTTGAAAAAGAAATAATAAATGTATATATTTACACTGTTATTGTTTCTGATATCTCGTTTTTATTCCTTCCATTTCCTTTAAGCACAAGAAATTGCAACTGAAAAGTCTGTATTTTCCTGAATTCAACTAGTAATTAATTGGCATTCAACTGCAAAATTTAAGTTATTACCGCTCTTCAAATCCTTTCTTGAAACCCTTGTAAGGAAATGCATTTTGGATTTCTTTTTTAACAAAATACATACCTCCTCTTAAATCATATCCCGTTTAAGGTGCTAGATTTACAGAGGTTTAGGTACTCATTCAAATCATACCTTCAAATCCCTTTCCCCTTCCCAAAAAATCTGCAGACCAGTTGATCTATCTTCTGAGACTTGAAAAAAACATACATACCATAATTCATTGCATTACTTCTTCACAGCATTCACAGCATTACTTTTTGCCTCATGTCTTGTATAAACAGCTATGTCCCAGGAACCAAAGCTAAGAAAAGACTGTCTACTAAACGCTCCAAAATACTTCATAGTACTCTGGAAAGCTGAGATGTCACAATATTAAATGCCAAGTATCACAGTCCAAATAAAACTGACATAAGATCTGAAACTTCTGCTCTAACACATACCACAGGCCAGGCAGAGACGGGTAAGAGAGGAAGCCTGCCTGATTCTACCTAGGCTGTTTAAGGAGCTAGCACATGTATGTTACACTTTCCTCACTCGCAATGCTCTCAAAAATATTAGCAAGGGTTAGGCCAGTGACTAATATGTCAATAATACTGCCCATTGAACTGCACAGCATTTTCTCGCTATTTCCTTAAACATATTCGTCTGTCTTCACCTCCAGTTTCTTCTTTTATTCTTAGACTGTAAATTTGCTAACGCAAGAGCACCGCACACACAGCTGTCCAATTAGTATTTTTTTCTGTACTGTTTGTGATCACTTACCTGTTTGGTGAATTAATTTAGTCACATAGTACCTGTATTTCATAAAGGACATTGGTTTCCTAGTGATTTAGTGGCAAAGTAAGATTTTTCTAGTCCTCATCTATAAAAAGCCTTTTTGTGGCTTGCCTTTTTTCCCCATGCTTCAGGGGAATGACCAACAAAACAAATAAAATCATAAGCAGAGAGGAAAAAAAAAAAACCCACCTTTAAAAGACATAACTGTGCCTTCTGCCTAATTATCTACTTTAACAAGCATCTATTCAAATATATAGCACAATGTATACACTAACTACATCCTCACACACACATATTTAGATATTTTTCATTTCCTGAATTACCTTGTCTGCATCCACTTTTCCTCTGATAAATTCTTTCTTCCAAAATTCCAGTGCCTGTTCCAGAGTCAAGCCAATGCCTTTTAAGAACAGTCCATATTGCATACGGCCGCCGTGACGGAGATGATGGTTATCACGTAGGGCTTTGTGCAACTGGCGCATGCAAAGAGGGTATGATTTCACAGAAAGCTGTCAAGAGAAAAAATTGTGTTTAAGGCATACTGATCATTTAATTTGTCGGATATATGCTTATTGTGATTATTAATTAGCTCCACTTGAAAATGCCAATGGCTGGAAGAAAAGATATGCATGTGCAGAGCACCTTGAGACTGATCATACCACAAGTATGTCCGTAAGCCGTCAAATCCAATAACCATCTCAAGAACAAAATCCAAAGGACAGAGTAATACAGGTGGTAGCATCAGACTGTCTTCAGCTACAAAGTACCACAGGTTTACTTGCTATCAGGAAAAATATATCCACAGTTCCATTACAGTGCTTCTCGCTTCTTCCTTATTTTAGCTTCTGGAATGTCAAGGTGACCTTTTTTAGAGTTTTTGGGGGTTAGAGAAGGGATGGTGTTTTTTTAAACATCTTTGAAGAACTACAAGCAGAAGTTAAATCCATTGCAACTGATCTGCAGGTTTTTTCCCCTGAAGAACACTATTTCTTATAAAGCAAGATCTCAGGGAAAAAAAAAAAGTAACATTCAAGTTTACTTGGGCTTTGCATTTTTACATTTAACAGCTGAGTCATGCCATGGAGTTCACTATCAAAGGAACACTGCCATGGTTAAGTTGGACACTGAAAACAATTTCTAAAGTTCAGGTAAAGGAGTTGCAATGTGTTTTTAATTGTCTCTGCACCACTGATGTGGTCAAAAGTCCAAAAAAGAGCATTGAAAAGACTAATATTGCAATGCAATAATCAAACTAAACATCATGGATTGCAAAATTATTAAATAAGAAAATTTTGTTCAACTCTTTATATTATGTTAGGTATTTGTGAAAGTACACAAAATTAAGCACCAAATCAAGCAATTCACTATAGCCCAAGTCTAAATCCTGATTAGATGCATTTTCAGCTAGTTCTGCTCCATTTTAAACTTTATCATAATTTCATTCAAGTAGTTCTCAAGAGTTACAAAGCAAATAGGAATCAAAAAAAGATAAAGGCTGTGCATAGAGTACTTGAATTTAAAAAGTTACGTATCAACATACAATATAACTCAATAAACAGAGAGGACTTACAGCATCAATCTGCTCTAGAGAAATTTTTCCAGTGTTCTTTTGCACGCTGTAATCTGGGCCAACGTAAGAATAGCTGAAAGGCAAAGCAAACAGTACAGCATCGTTTAAAACTGTTAAAAAAAAAAATTAAGGTTACAAATTTAGAAAGGAATTATTTTACCTATTAAGGGCTCCAAATATTTTACATCAGGCAAAACCAAGAGAACAGCATTTGACAGTTATGTAAGTAATTAAGATTTATAAAACCAACATTAGAGTCAACACAGTAAAGAAACCCTCCCTGCTTTTATCTGAAAGGAGTGGTGAGGGGTCATTCAGAATTCAGATCACCAGATCACGCTACTGTTGAGGTTGAGGGAGACCTCTGAAGATCATCTAGTCCAACCCCCTGCTCAAAAGCCCTACAGCAGGCTGCTTAGCATCTCATCCGGCTGGGTTTTGAGCATCTCCAAGGACAGACACTTCATAATCTCCTGAGCAATCTGTTCCAGTGTTTGACCACCCTGGCAGTAAAAAAGTGTTTTCTTTTGTTTAAGTGGAACTTCCTGTGAATCACTTTGTGCCCATTGCCTCCTGGCCTATCACTGGATACCACGGAGAAGAGTCTCGCTCTGTCTTCTTTACTCCCCCTTCACGGAATCACGGAATTTTCAGAGTTGGAAGGGACCTCTAGAGATCATCTAGTCCAACTCCCCTGCTGACGCAGGAATGCTTAGAGCACATTACTCAGGACTGCATCCAGGCGGGTCTTGAAAATCTCCAGAGAAGGGGACTCCACAACCTCCCTGGGCAGCCTGTTCCAGTGCTCGGTTACCCTCACTGTAAAGAAGTTTTTTCTTACCTTTGAATGGAACTTCCTATGTCCCAGCTTGTGCCCGTTGCCCCTCGTCCTGTCACTGGGAACCACTGAAAAGAGTCTGCCTCCATCCTCCTCCAACCCACCCTTTAGATACTTATAAGCAAGAATAAGGTCTCCCCTCAGCCTTCTCTTAGTTACCAGAAGTTTTCTAAACAGATCTTGCAACTAAACATCAGTACATGCATTCACACCGCTATTGACCAAGAACACTGCATCAATGTTTTCCAAGAATGGGATCTATGTCTTTCAAATAAACAGTTGTAGGATCATTCTACTAAATGCTGTATCATTCACAGATGTGTTAGTATATCATGAGATTTAGCAAGGATATGAAGGACACTTTGTAGGTGTTGAGAATAGTAAATGACACCAGTCTATTAAGGAGTGCATTCTTTACTTGCTTGTGAGATGAGCATAAGTGAGAAGGAGGGTGAACGTCTGCATGAGTATTGTGTTATCCATTAAAAAAAAAAAAACAGTCTTGCAAAACACTTGGTTTCTGTATCAACCTTATGAACTATCATTTGAAGACAGACTTAATAGAATCATATAAATCTTGGTTGTAAAGGATGTTAGAAGACCATTTAGTCCCACACCCCACTTTAAGTGGGACTACTGCCAATACTAGTCAAGTGAGCCATGGCTTTTTCTAGCTGAATCCTAAAAACCTCCACAAAGCAAGAGTCCACATCTCTTCGTAATCTGCTGCACTATCATTCTAGCATAGACATTTTTCCTAATGTCCGATCTAAACCTCCCAAGCTGTGATATGTGACCACTGTCATTTGTTACATCCTCTGGCACCATCAAGAATTCTAATACCGTGATGTTTGTCCCTCAAACAGTTGTAGGTTGCTATTTGATCATCCCTAAGCCTCCTCGTCACCAGACTAAAGGAAGTCAGCTCAGCTTCTCCTTTTAATTCATGTACAAGCACAGTCCTATAGTAGTTTCATGGGATTACATACGACAGTTTTTGACTATCTTTGAAATTATTCCTGCTGAAGATTTTAAACAGTAGAGTGTTACGACCCTGTAACTTCATCAGAAAACCCATATAAACTCCTTTGAAAGCAGCAGTTGCAGAAGTGTTCTTCTCATGCATAAAGTTTCCATTTCTATTAAATTGCTAAAGTTTTAGCAATTTAAATCTCCTTGTAGCCTACTGTGAGCATGTGAACTCCCTAAGCACAATCTTGCATCAAATATTTTAACATTTTAACTAAAAATGTTCTTTTTTTTTTGTCTAGTACAATTAATATTAGAAAGCACCAATGAAACAGAATAGGACAAAAAGAGGACCGAAGTCATAGATAAAATACATATTTAGTCCAAAACAGTCCAATTACAAAAGACATGTTATGTCCATTTAAAAAAAATGGGCATGGATTAAAATATCTGTGCAGACATAATCGACAGTAAAATGACCTTTCCTGAGGACTAGCTAATTTAAAAGTCACAAGCAGATACAAAAAGGTGCCAAAAAAACATGTGGGGCATTAACAATCAAACAATACTCTGTAACCTTCAATTGTATACTCTCTTCACACGTTTCTATCTAAGCTGTTGCTCCCCTGATAAAGCTCTATTGACATATGCCAAAAATAAAATACTGCTGTAAGAACTCACATAATGAAGGCAGAGGAAAGCCTACAACTAACTAATATTCTCCTGTCTCATGAGCAAGATGAAGCAAAAATGAATCACAGATTCACAGAAAGAAATAACAGAGAAGACCTATTTGGTCATCTGTCTGTTCATTGCCAGAGCTTGTTTTTCAGGTTGTAAGGTTTGATGTATTTTGTCTGTTTTAAAGGAACTTCCAAAAGGCAACTCAGAAGCATTTTTGTATTTTTTTTCAATTGGTGACAAAACGTACTGGGAACAGCCCCTCCATTTTCGCAAAAGCAAAATGGAACTAACTTAGCAGTCATTAAACATACATACTCAAGTTAACACAAGAATGTGCAAAAAATACTTTATTGCATAAATGTAGGACACAGTATCCCTGTTAAAGTAGCTGATATTGAACTAGCTTTTTTTGCAACCTTTCCTTTTCCCATATTTTAAAAAAGAAGTGCAGAGGATTGTGATTGCTGTGATACTGAAGGCTGTTCCACTTACACAGATGCGTAGCACATATCAAAGGAAATTTCAAATTTCTCAGTAATTACTCCTAGAGAGCACGATTTATAAAAGGCTAACCTAATTGCTCTTTGGCTTCACATGGAGAAAGCTATGCCACTGAGGTGTACTTTTTTAAATCCCAGTACGATGCATGGTAATAAAAATATGGAAGGTTATTGGCATTCAGAAGTATCCCCTAACCAGCTACGTAACACTTATACTGGAATATTTATTTCATTTATTGCTCTTGAACAAAGTTCAATCATATGTAAATAAGGAGAGATACAACGAAAGCTATTTTTTCCTATTCTGATTTACACTAAAAGCAATACCATATGAAACTGTTCCTATGTAATAAAAATTATGATTTTTTTTTTTAATCAAAATGTAATGTCAGATTTTGAGTACAGCTATCTCAAGCAGCAGAGCATCATAGGAAATAAAGAGCACGCTAACTAGATCTGCATCCTAATTCCAGTGTAGTGCTGTCATACTGGAGCCTCACCGCTTCCACTTCTAATTCATCCAACATCATTTCAGTGATCTTAATGCAAAGCTGTACATGTTCAAAAACAGAGCTTTCACTATTGACATTCAATATTTAAGTAAATTTCTACCCTTAGAGATATTAAAAATTCAACTGAATAAATACCTGAGCAACACAATCTAACTGGATCTGCATTGAGCAGGGGCTAGATTAAACGATCTCCAGAGGTTCAGTCCAAGCTAAATAATTCAATGATTCTAAGCCAATACATCTCTCTCTCTAATGGTCTGGTCTTTGTCCTCCTGCACACTTCTGTAGTAAGAAAACTCTCCCAAACAATATAAAGTGGTAAAAAGCAATCATGTATATAAGAAAGAGACCAGGTCTGTGCTTAACCTGAAGAACATCAGAAAATTATTTTTTTACTCTTCATCTCCAAACACATTCAAAGAAAGTAGAAAGCTTCTATATACTGTGTACTACTAAGAGAGAGACAGGCTATTTCAGCTGTGTTGTAGAGCACCCTTAATGGTTCACATTTTCAGTTCTCTCCTTAGGTCCATTAAAAGGAGAAAACAGGACTCCATTCATCAATGACAGTGACGTAGAAATCTTCCAAGAAGATCACAGAGCATAAAATATTTGCATCAAGGAAGGCACATACTCTGGGCAGTGTAATTTGGAATTTGTTTTGTTCATGAAGAAGCTTAACAACTTTGCAGTTACTATAAAAAAAAGGTTCCATAAAAGCTACAAATATTTTCTTGTTACTTAGAACCAACACCAGTTCTGTAAATTATGTTTCATGTCATTTAAAAGCTTTCGTTAAGTTGAAAGTATGCTTTTAGGGGGTTTTCCAGTCAAAGCCAATTGCACAGATGAGGTGTCTGAAAAAAAAATTGTAGCTAAAACTTTCTAATGCAATTATTTTAACCTGTATGAAAGAATACACTCGTGCTTTCAGTTTATGCTACCTGAGATGATTAAGAAGAGGTTGTAGTCTCTCATCAGATTGTACGGAAGGCAGCGATCGTGCTGTCAGCTAGAAGAAAACAGAAGTTCAATTAATAAAATATTAGCTTCAAAAAAATTTGATAGCACAAAGCAGGAACGATGTAACAAATCATCCTGCATTGCTACAACTTCACACAACATTGGATAAGACATACTTTCTCCTATTAAAAAAACCTAAGCACAACCTTCCAGAATCTGAAGTTAGCAGAAATATTTACAAGTTAACAAAGTCAAAGAGTGAAAAAAACTTTTTCTAAAATGACAATGTTATTGGAATTAAATAGCAAGACATCACTGAAAGTAGCATACTTTTTTCCAAACATATTTGAACTAGAAGCCATATTCTACCTAGACAGCCGTCTAGCAGTCACATAATGTAAATATAGTCCATTAAGCCACATTATATACAATTTACATTTGTATAGAAAAAATTACCTAATATTTAGCACTCTATGACTTTTATATAGACATGCCTCTGCGTACGTTTTTTTTTAAAATGGGCATAACCTGTATTTTGTAATTTGACTGTTCTAAACTAAATACATACATTTTTCTTGTAACTGTTTCATATGACTAGTTAAAATATTAAACTTTTTCTGAAAAAATAAACCTAGTAGTCTATAAATCAACAAGTACATGTCACACTATTGCAGAATACTAGTTAATTGGTGTATTGACTAAAATAATTGGAAAAATGTGTGAAGTTTGCTTAATACCAGTACATAGGTGTCTACCTTCACCTATAAAAGTTAGAAGCATAGCAGTTCTGATACTGCTGACATACATCGAATACAGACTATTTAATATAACATGCATTTCATGATTCTATTGCTGCCAAGTTAGGCTGTATTTTGAAAACTACCTTTGTACAAATTTAGAATGTCAACATTTCACATTGTATAAATCACCACAAGCTTCTTAAGTATTTTACAGGTAACTTAAAATAGCATGCATATAGTTATCCATACTTTTCAAAAATCTTATTTAAAAAAACAAAACAAAACAAAACAAACTTTTAGCCTCAACAGTGTAGCTTCACCTTGCTGGCTCCAACACACCAGGAAACGCAGGCAGGCTGCAACTTCTATTTATAACCCATAAATAAATATACCCCAGAAAACACTGTGCTCAGTGTTTAGGTATAGAGGGTCATTTGTAACTGTAAGAAAGTCCATGCCAAACTCCATCGGCTCATAGGTAGACCATCTGAATATGGAGGAGTTCAATATTTTCCTGAAAGCTCACTCGTTCATCACATCCATTTCATAACCTTTGCTGCTAGGGTTCAAAACAGCCAGTCTGTCCAGTGAAAGTTGAAGCTACTGAACACAAAGACAGCGGGGAAGAAGGAATGGGCCATTTTGGCTGTTAAGCCAGTCCTGGCCTGCAGTAATCACCGCTTCAAAACGCTGCTCTGCTCAATTTCAGGTCATCCAAGTGTACTCATCCAATCTGACCGCTGCAGTAAAGGTAACTCGGGCAGTTTCAGCAATCCATTCATCTTTCTTTCAAAAAATTCTTTAAAAATACAGACATTGTTCTATATTCATGTCCTCTGTAAAGTAACCTTCTAATTTTGTT
The DNA here is from genome assembly GCA_013397275.1 of Burhinus bistriatus. Classification (NCBI taxonomy): domain Eukaryota; kingdom Metazoa; phylum Chordata; class Aves; order Charadriiformes; family Burhinidae; genus Burhinus; species Burhinus bistriatus. Next base: position 327,406 of record VYXH01005908.1, read on the forward strand.
TTAAACACAAACAGAAAACCAGAAATTATTCTGAAGAGAATTCCGAAGCCCTCTAAATACTGGCCAAGTTATTCTACTTGGCTAAAATGAGAACAGAGCCTGAATAACCTGAAATATCATCTGCTTCTCTTTCTATTAATAACTTAACTAATACAGAAAACAGTATTTGTGTGCACACTCACATACATATCTATATTTTTATAAGACAAGAATACAGTATTTTTTCTATGCAGTACTTCAAATATTACATTTAATCAGAAAAACAATTTTTTCCTCATTATAAACAATGCATTTATGACAAGATGATGTTTATGAAAGTCAAACAAGACAATCGTGTAAGAAGCAAAAAACAGGAAAATTTAAAACCTGCAAATGTATTGATATTATTGTCAAAGTTATATATACAATAAACTACGTTGTTATATAAACATCATCAATGAACAGAAGTACTGTTTTAAAACTAATTTGGGAGACTTGTAGGAATTGAGGTAGAACCAAGAACTAGTGATCCTGGTGTTTAACCAAGTTTTTTTTCTTGATGTTACAATGAAAGAATATGGAAGAAGTGGCCTATGCTGGCTGTTTCGGGAACAACCATTAAAGAGGAAAAAAAACCACAACCTCTTGAAGTCTTGGGAGAATCTACGTGGTCAATGTTTTTCTTAATTTTTTTTCTTACTGTCTTGTGTTTCATCAACAATTGAATCTGCAAATTTTAAGAGCCAAATGAATCCCCATTTTCCTCCATTATGTTGCCTGGAAGGACAAGACAAAGTTCTCTACAGAATATGCTCTTGTGAAAATAAGATCATACACCATTCAACTCTTAAAACAAACACTTTGTTAGGTTAGTTCAAATGTTCATTTTCAGGAAGATGTAGGATCCTCAGGGTGCTGTTCTTTTCTATCTAAAACTAAGGATAGTTTTCCTTAAACACAGATGAGGAGACCTCAACACAGTTGAGGAAAGCCCATCAAAATATCTGAACAATTTAATCGGAAGAGCAAATTTTCCTTTAGCTTACCTGGATTATAAAACTAAAAGGTAAAATTTTAATAGATAAAGTCTTTCCTCACAGCTGTATTCTTTCTAAATGAGCCACACTGCAAATAAAATTAACTTTTACAAAGGAAGTGGTAAATTAATGCTAGTGGTTTCAAACAGCTAAAAATTTTATGTCCTTCTTCCTAAAAAATAATCCCAATTACAGAATTCAAACTGAGATTCCACAGACTTTTTCCAATCACTCTGAAATCAAATTTAGACAAATTCCTGCAAGCACAGCCTTGCCTTCATCTCTATATGGTACTCAACACAAAGATCATCTTACCAGAAAAAAAAGCAAAAACATGCTAGTTGATATTTTAAATACATGAAACACATCAAAATGTTGTCAAGTAAGGAGCATGGCTCCAAACTCTAATCGCACTGAAGCGGTTTAATTTAAAGAGAACATAAAGCACCACAGATTTAAGATAATTCCAGTCCCAAGGCCTGGATGATCGGAGGAGCGGGCAGAGTGAGCCAAAGACAGAACATGCGGACACCTCAGCATTGAGCTGAGACGCTGGAAGCTGGGCTGAGCGATGTAGATCAGTAAGGCAAATTAAGCACCATGTTATCAATATCACACAACATTTAAAATTGAGAAAGGAGGAAGAATATTTAACAATATGAGGAAAAGGAATAAATAAACTGAAATCTGAGGCAACAACAACAGTCCAACTTCATACTAGCTTCAGTACCAGAGTCACCAGCTGTCTTTGCTGCAATTCAGATTGCCAAAAGTTGGGAGGGAGAGGGAAAGGCACAAGCATTGGAGGGAAAAATCAAACCAGAATCTTCATATATTTGAAGTAACCAGAATTTCCAAAAAGCAAGCTTTGTAAAGTTTTGTCAAAATTCAGTAGTGTTTTTATGCGATCTTGTAGAAAAGCAATAAGCTGAGTTGTTCTTTTCTACTGAGTTCTATGCAGCAATCGCATCTCTAGTGTTCACTATGCTGCATTTGTGGCAAATAAACAGGACGTTTTCATATGGCATGAAGGTAACAACAGAAAACATGCAATGATTGGAAAAGTACATGAACACTAGAATTATTTAAGATTTGGCAGTGGTACTTCAAGTAATAATAAAGGTAAAAGGATGACAATTTATAGGCTGATGTCTAATAATTGGTCTGTTTTTCTTCCCCCCATCCACATATGAGACCAGCACATGAAATTGCAAGTTACCAAAGATTTACTATGAACTTGATACAAAGCCTGAAGTTAAGTAGCAGCTCCACATGCTATCAGGAAGGCAATGATATTTTATACATGGCAATTAAGAACAAGATTATCATGGCTCAATTAACTTGTCTCAATTTTTTAGGAGTGAGTGAATTTCTTGATTTTGAGGTTCTCATGTAAAAGCTATTTGCTCCCTAAGTGTTTTTCTGCGCAAAAAAGATAAGAATTTTATTTTCACGGTTTACTTTCTAAATGAGATGTCCTAATTAGCTGTATTTCACAAGAAAATTTTAATATGCTGTCAGACCTTTTGATGAATACTTTTAAAAAAAAAAAATCACATTAAGTTGGATGTCATTGAGAAAAGCACAGAAAGAAGGGGGTTATGGCAAAGGTTACTTTTAGCTGAGGCAGCCTACGGAATTACTCCAGGCTCTTTCTAAAATTTCCCGGGGAGGGGGGGAGAAAAGAAAAAAAAAAAAAAAAAAAAAAGGGAAAGTTCGTGTAGGAGGGTGCATTAGAGAACCTAACATGTAAATTATTACCCAGAGTATTTCTTTATCAGCTGCTAAGTACTCTGACAACAACAAGGAGCGTCTGAAGGCATGCTGTCCACATGCACACCCACAGCCTGTAATTTGCCTCTATACAATTTGTCAAGCCCAACTTTTTTTTTTTTTTTTAAATATCCCAGAACTACCTGTACTAGCATTCATGCTATTTCTTTCATATTTTAATGAACACTGTACAAGCAGGCTTAGCATGCTTTTGCCTACTCAATTCTTTTAAAACCTAGACAGGCAGGATTACATCATATGGGACTCGTATTTAAAAGGGAGGGCGACTGCACCGTGAATATGTCTAGGCACAAGGTATCTCAAAGAATGCTCAGTCCCTGGAAAGTTACATTGCTTTTTTTCCCCCAAGAAATTCTTCCTTCATAACTCCAAGCTTTATAACAAAATTTACTTGAAGGAGGTTTGCAGAGACCTTGAATGGAGAACTGCTCTACCTAAACACACCTCCAAAATACATAGTGCTTTTAAGGTGAGCCCACAGTTCCCAGCAGGCACTCTGCAGTTCTTGGAAATACAGGTACTTCTCTACAGGGGCTACCTAAATTATTTAAACTGTATCTCCACTGGCAGTTCCAGAACAAACATCACCTCCATACATGCTCCACTATTCAGTGTGACAAAGTCTGGACTAAGACCAGGCATAGGTTTGGGAGCCTTCTGCAGCACAAAGACAAAGACATTTTCCTAGAATGTTTTTCCCTGTTTATTTCTGCTGTGATAAATTACACCACTAACAAAGGGTGTGAAGGAATGACTCTAATCCAAATGCAAAGATGAAGGCAGCCATAAAAACTAAAGAAAAGGCTTTAACAAAAACACCCAAAACCAACAAACAGAAAAAAGCCAGTTAACTTTGCCACCTGCAAAATTCTACCATCACCCATGACACCATGCTCAGTAATAAAATTGTAGGGCAGTTTTTCCAAAGTAGCCATTGCTCAGGGCCTGGCTGGGCATCAGTCCACTGGTGGTGAGCATCAGTTGTGGTTTTTTTCCTTTTTCCCCCCCCTTCGCTTAATAAACTCTCTTTACCTCAATCCACGAGCTTTCTTATTTTTGCCCCTCTTGAATCTCTCCCCCCATCCCTCAGGGAAGGCTGGGGGGGGAGGGAGGGTGCAGCCTTTCCTGCCAGCCAGGGTCCACATACATATATAATCTCATTTCACACCAAGAAGCAGATGATAAATTTCAGCTTAAGCCTAGATTTCACAGTATTTTGAAAGCTTAGTTGTCTATCTTACAGAAATCCAAAAAGAGCCGCTACTGGTTTATACAAAAGCTACTGAAGGTGGTTCTGTACCACCTCCTTTTATGCTCAACAGCAAGTCTTCCCAATTAACAGAGGCAAATTAAAAAAAAAAAAAAAAAAAAAAAAAAAAAAATTTCAAAATTAAAAAAAAATTAAAAAAAAAGAAAAATTATATTCCAAATTGAGAAAACATTAAAAATAAAAATAAAAAAGAGACTATATGTGTAACTAGAAACTGAGATACAAAGGGTCAAAATCTGCTATAAATGAGGTCTTTTATATCCATTTTAAAAAAACAGAAAGTTGATCCCATCTAGACAGAAAAAAAAAAAAACCCACAAAAAAAAAAACCCAACCCACTTCAATCCCCACTCCCGTTTCCCTAATAATCTAGAGACCAGACCTGAGGAAGCCACCTCCAAAAGTAACAAGTATAGTCATCATATCCATTTGAAATGGTACTAACAAATTATACTATTTTTAATTATCAAATTTAGTATACTAATTTAGAGCACATTTTTGATACCCTCCCAAAAATGTAAAAGAAAAATGCAGGAAGACTTTGTGCTTACAATATATATTATTACACATTAGCTAACTTTTCCCAACAATTGCACATCTCCCTACAGTTTTCTTGTAAAACTATTTTAAGACTTCACTACTCCATTACTGAGCTTCCACTTTTAAGCTGGAGAGATCATCTAGGTTAATTACTTTTCCATTTTATTTTTAATTGCTCTAATTAAACAAATTTGTACCAAAACTAGTGTTAAATGCCACTGGGGACAACACTGACAGGATAATTATATGGTCTTTAATACTACCCACAAATGTTTTACACCGTTAGTATAACAGTTTCTAAGTCTTGGTGAATAATCAGTCAACAAAAGGTTCCTAAGACCTGTTCTCCACCCACAGAAATTTAAAAAGAAAAAAAAAAAAGACAAAAGTAGACTTGAAGCAATTATACTATTAACAGTAGCAAGAAATCAAAAAATAAAAGGACACTGACAAAAAAGCTCACAGATGAAAAAAGAAAAGCAGAAGAGTATGGGAAGTGTTTACCTTATAAAATTTCATTGCTCAATTCCAATTCTTTCCATCTTTGTAGCTACAGTAACAAAACCAGTAGATTAAGCTAAGCAAAAACTTCTGTGACAAATGTATTGTATGCTGATTTTAAGAATTTAGAAATAACACTCCTATATTCCATGTTCTAGCTCTTCAACTAAATGTCATTAAAGCATTAGTAAAAACACCTACAGCAAATTTCTTTAACAGTGATTTTGATGCAGCATAGAAAACTAAAGTTTTTAGGCTTTTGTTACATTTCAAGTAGATAACTACCAAATTTTAGAAAGTAATAAGAACACAGAAATTAGAAATAAGAGTATTAGAAGGGAAACAAAACCCTACGTGCTTTGAATCTTACACCACAGGTTACAGACAACATTTTTAAAAGGACTAAATTTACACTGTGAAGGCTCTTGCATCTTCCCATTATATGTATCGATGAACAGAAAAAAATAAGGATTAGGTAGTTAAAAGGTTAAGTATAGAGAAGAAATTTCTATTTAGGAAACAAAGAAACAAACCATGGATTAGTGTACTCTCTTACTGTGTTCTGTACTCTTTAGGCCATTCTCCCACGAACACTTATTTGTTCCTATGATCCACTTCAATGCCTTTAGGGCTACAGGCAACCCCCTCCCGCACTTCTGTTGCCCAGTTGTTACAATAAGAAAGGAGAGCGCATAAAGCAAACCAAAATGCGTTTGGACATCAGAACTTCAATTTCAGCCTTCCAAATGAAAGCTTTAGATGGTTCTTTATTGCTTTAATACAATTTAACAAATACTTTTATGAAGTGAGGATGTCTGTGTAACATCAACAATTCAACATATTCAGAGTGAACACACCACTAAAATGCTTCCTTAATAATGCTGTATGGATTTAAAAAAAGAAAAAACCCAACCACTTAGGTCAGACATTAAATTATTACGGTTAGGACTTTAAAAGTTTAAAGAGAGAATCTATTTCAGTCTTTCATTGCTGCCTAAGGAATATACCATAACTTACACGTTTTTTATTTCATTTGTTTTGTAATATGCCACTTCACAGAATGTGCCCTTCTTGTTAAAATGTCTTAATTGTGACCTTTGATTTTTGTTAAGCTCATCTTAAAAACCTTAAAAAAAGTTTTCTATTCACTGTTGCCCTGAAAAAGTTAGATAATTCTTTCTTTTCTGCTCTGAAAAGGATGCAATACATACACGATGTTTCAGAAAAGCATTAGTTATTAGTCCAAAGGGTTATAGTGGTCTGCTGTGTTGTCTAAAAGGAAAACAAAAACACAAAAGTTTAGATTGTTTGCTAGAACTGGTTTTGATTAGCATGAACTGCAGCGTTACAAACCTATTGCCGAAGTGGTACAAGAAAAACAACACAACAACAAAACAAACAAACAAACAAAAAAAACCACACACACACACAAAAAAACCCATCCCACAGACAAAACACAAAACCAAAAACAAAACCAAAAACAAAACAAAACAAAAACCACCACACAAAAACAAAAAACCCCAAAAGACAACTATTACCCAGCAGGCTTAAACATACTAGCAACTTACACCTCTACTGGATTTTCCCTGAGAGATCTGCGAAACAAATAACGTGGAAACCTTGATGTTAACATAAACTTGACAACTTTGTTTGTGTAGGCAACAGCAATTATATCATAACTAAATTAGTGTTCACAAGTGAGTAGAAAATGAATACATGAACTAGACAAAAATAAAAGACACTTGGTTCTATGGATGTAGACTTCACAGGAGCCTTCTCAAGGTGACACTATGCCACCATGTTTCTGCAAGGTCACGTTAAGATTACCCTCATTTTAACCGTGAAAGGTGCTAATGCTGCATCCTGCTGGAAGTTTTAACAACACAATGACTTTTTACAAGAATGTTTCTGTGATCAGTCAGAAACAAGCTTAGCTCAGATTTGAGCTAAAGCAGGATCTGACCTGGTGACCTGTAAGACAGGGAAAGGGGAAACTCTTTTCACTCATGGTACATACGCAAACCACAGCTTTTCCTGAAATTCTTCAAACCTGCTGTTAAAGGTCCTGATATGAACAATTCATCTCCATCAAAGACTAAATAACAAGCCTATTTTCAGGAATTTAAAATCTATTTATCTAACAAACAAACTTTGGCAGAAAACAGAGGTGATACTAACTGCATTGCTCCTCAAACCATTGAATTCTTAGATAATGATTAAAAATCACTATGCTGTACATCTATTAGAAACAGAAGGGGTTCCTTCTTACACCTCTGACTGTGGTCCATTTGTTCCCATTAAATTCACCACCGAGCTGAGTATAAGCCTGCCCAGTAGTGAAGTGCAAGAGGGAGATAAGGTAAAAGATAAATGGAAAAAAAGTTATGAGTAGAATATAACATTGTATTAGTACCTGCAGCAGTAACACATCCTAAGTAACTGTACACAATCAGAAATAATCTTCTGTGGAATGAAATGAAATTATGTTTTAGTCTGATAATCCAACGCTAGTTTACCTAGTCACATCTTTCTCTTGAATTTTTTGAAAGAGAGACTACATTTAGAGATACCTATTTAAAGTTACTGAGCACCACATTTATTCCAACTAACTCCTTAATATTAGACAAGCTTTATTCAAAGATGTGTCTGGCCAGCAATGTTTTAAGTTGTTTTCCAGATGTAACCACTCTTACAGAGTATCAGCTTTTATGTAACCAAGACCAGACATACAGGTTGTTTTATTGCCAGCACTGTAGGCATGACATATCTGAGAGTTAGAAACACAGACCCCAGCTTTCCCCCCTCCTTGGGGATATATGAAAAATGAGAGGACGGTAAGATGTTTCCTGTGAAAATTTTTTAACTTAATTCAGTTTTTTTTTCTCCTTATCCCTAGTCTATCTAGATTAGCTATCCTTCTGGAGACTCTGCTTGATCAAAGAAAAACCAGTCTCCAGGAGATGCTACAAAAGCATTTGAGAGGCATTCCTCCCCTCATCCCCACTTTAGGATACAGAACAGGTTAAAAATAATGCCGTAGAAACATGTTAGTTCTGCTTACTTCAGGACTGTGTCATAATATTCACTATGTTATAGATACTATGAATATGTAAAGAGTACTTTCATGTGTGTAGTGTATTTAGGATCAACATGAACCATGCACATACCCAGCGTGATTACAGTAAATAACAGGCCTTTAAGTCTCAGTTCCCCTTATATTGTATGAGTCCAACTACAAGTGTTTCTCAATGCATGTAACCAAGACCATGCTTTTATTTTAAAAGGGAGACTTGACTATATACTGACATCTTATTTCAAACATAAATCGCTCAGGTATAGTCTTTTTCCCACTGCAATCTGATTGTCGTAGAGATGAACACTAGTTTCGATGTACCTTTTATTCCAGAATACAGTCTAAATGGGGGAAGTAAGAGTCACAAAAGGCTTCTTAATAAATTTCTCTCTGATTAGAAGCATTGTTGATGAATAGGAATTCTAAAACTTTTTAAAAAAACTTTGTTTTCAACAAAACATGAATTTTAGCTAACAATTCCCTAAAAAGTAGTTTTAAAGAATATGAACTCACCAGTAAGGCAGCCCATTTTTCTAACTTGCATTTTAATGCACCAGGCACCAAAATACTTGCCTTAAATTAATTTTCAAATAAGATGTCTAGAAAAGTTTTGTACTTCTGAGAAAGTAGTAATATTAGTTTCTTTTGCCTTTTTTTAAAAAAAGATATTTCAGAATTATAACCTTACATGGTCTTGAAAACTGTACAATTTTGCAGCCACCACTAAGAAGTCATGAGATGCAGATATTGCCAGAACCCAAGAATTCAATTTAATTACATTTCAGAGAAACGCCTTCAACATCCAACTAAATTGCAGGCTGCCTCATACCAACAAAAAATGATTGATTTTGAAACATCAGCTATCTTGCTAATGTTGTAACAAAATGTCACAATGCAAATACTATGCAGCTGGGGAACCTGAAATAAGAGAACAGTGTTTGCATGCCGGTATGCTGCTGTACCTAGACAGTTGACATTTTAGCACTGATCAATTTTCTTTTGAAAAAAGTTGGGGTTTAACCTTTCACAGCATGTTACAAATCTCAAGTGTTGTACAAAATTAATAAGTCATTTTTGCCAAGGCTTTTTCAGCTATTAAAAGTTATTTCAGCAGCACTTACACTGAAATATGCTCAATAAAAAATAAAGCAAACAATTAATATTACATTTATTCCAAATGAATTGTTTGTACACAATCTATAATGCTCTTCAAAACTAACAAAACTATTTAAGCAAAAATGTTTTCAACATTACCAACTCTTTTTTTACAATGGGCCAATATAATTTAATACATAAAGCATTTAGAATATTTTCATATAGCACCACCAAATGTATGGAAGAAAGAAAATAAATAAGACAGATTGACATGACTGGGCTTTTACTACACATGTTAACAAGTCTGACATTTTCAAAGGACAAGAAAAAATTTTCCTTATGAATCTCTAGTGGTTGATAGAGACAACAATATAAGGCTCAAGTTGTTTTTGTGGGTTTGTTTTTTGTTTTGTTTTGTTTTTTTTTTAATTAAATAAGACTCCCCACCACTCTCTTCTCTCTCACACACACAATGTCCTGATTTGAGATAAAAACAGTAACACCAATCAGCCCAAAGAAAATCACAGAGAATGAAAAGTTTTAAGAATGTTTTAAGGAAAGCAAATCAAAGGCAAGAGCTAACTTATTTAAAAAAAAAAAAAAAAGGGAATTCAAGTTATATTCTTAGCACTGTAATTTTCTTTCTTTGGACTCTAAAGGGGGGGTCACCGTAGTTATTATCAATGTTGTTTAAATGCCATAACTAGCAATTTAAAAGCTATATATAAATATAAATTANATATATTCTAAATTATAAATATTATATATATAATTAATATCTTTTTATATTTAGTCATTTAATTCAAGCTTCTATGGCAGAAGAGACAAATTAACAGTTATAAAGAACTTCCTTGCTAGTTTGTCCTAGATATTTACCTAATACTTTAAGAACTTTGAAGAAACCAAACTCCACTAATTTCAGCTCAGCATTTGTCAAATGCATTCAGAATAATAATTAGTGTTTTCCTGAGGCATTTGCTTCTGAAAGTAATTGATTTCTTTTTTCCATTTGGAAATGCGTCGCTTTCATATTCACACTGAGGTATAAATAACATCTGGGTTGAAGATTAATATTTAGTCTTTAAAGCAAATTTTTTCAATAATTCAACCTTGTTTAATTGGTAAGTGAACTGTTGCCGGTTTTTGCATCATTATTACTTGTGCATATACTCCTTCTACTTGCATGTTAGGGTGAAAGTATGTAAATGAACTCATCTCTTGTACTTTTTTGCATTCTAACATAATGCTGAAGTTGACAGTTACCAAGATGCTCATTAGATATTTTTCCTCCAAAACAGATTATTAATTCTATCTTTCTTACAATAGTGTATAGTGTCTTTCAGGCTTTAATTATATGTAGATTGAAGTAGCCACTTAGAAAGCTGCATTGTCAGCAAAATCCGAATCTTCTGTTAAATAATACTGCTCCCCATAATTGTGAAGGTTCTTCAGTGATTTTATCAACTGTTTCACCACTGACTTGCCAGTAAAGACTGATAGCTTTCTCAACGTGTAATTTAGTCCTCAGTCTTTTTTGTATCTAGTTCCAGATACCTAGTAATTTTAAAACGAAGTAATGGTGCACTTGTCTTCACAGGAAGCCTGGAAAACGAAACCATTTACTTTATTTCACTACCAAGTTCTGACAAATGCAAATATTTCTTCATCTCTTCAATAATGCTTATTGTTCTTCACCTGCATGCAGATCTTTTGTTTCTTTTTCTGGCATTATTTATCAACAGAAGCTTCTCCATTTTGCTGTCTTTCTCCCAGGTTCACAGACTAAATATTAATTTCAGTACTCCAAATAACCTGGAATCTGTTCTTCAGTTCAACTGTACATTGCTGCTTTAATTAACTCGCATCAACAGAGCATTATTGGAGGGGGAGAAGGTCACCCAGGCAGCAGTGATTTCCCCAAGATTTTAAGGTTATGATTTTGAAGTTTTCCCCCTCTTCCCTTCACTCATGAGAAGGAAATTAAGAAACCCAACATCTCAGCATAATTTGGTAGAAGTTACTAGCCAATACCACACAAGAAGCAATCAGCTAGAAAGCATGAAAGATTCATTATCGCTTCATTAAGCGCCCTCAAAGTCACCGTCAGAATCCATGGTAGTTTTTTCCCATCACAAACTTCATCAGTCTAGCACTAATGGTATGTTCCAAAACTGCTTTAAGAACAACCATAACCATGCTAACAAAACTTCTCCAATCCTGAAGATAACAGGCAGTCAAAGAGAAGAAACAAGCATCTATATACATATCCAATCCACTCGATTAAAACTTCATTTTCTGTAGTTATCACTACTACTACAGGGCTTCATCAACTGTTCTACAGTGTAGACCATCATAAAAATCTTGAGTTAAGAAGTTGTTATGTAGTTATTAATCTTGACAAATCTTATTACTAAAGCCCTATGCCATTCAGAAGGCACTACAGGCAATAAATACATCTGCCACTGTATAAAAATCAGTTATTATAAATCAGTTTTACTATAGAACATCAGAGGAGGGATTTAATTTTCTTAATAGGATTTTACTACTGGGAATCAATTACTCAGGCCAGTTCTCGGCTCCCCAGTACTAGAGAGATGGACACACTAGACAGAGACCAGCATGGGGCTACTAAGATGATGAAGGGACTGGAGCACCTATGAGGAAAGGCTGAGGCAGCCTGAAGAAGAGAAGGCTCAGGTGGGATCTTACCAATACATATCAGTACCTGAAGGGAAGGTGCAAAGNAAAAAAAAAAAAAAGGGAATTCAAGTTATATTCTTAGCACTGTAATTTTCTTTCTTTGGACTCTAAAGGGGGGGTCACCGTAGTTATTATCAATGTTGTTTAAATGCCATAACTAGCAATTTAAAAGCTATATATAAATATAAATTACCTTATAAAATATATATATT
>VYXH01005908.1:340025-354421 GCA_013397275.1 Burhinus bistriatus
AATCTTCTGTTAAATAATACTGCTCCCCATAATTGTGAAGGTTCTTCAGTGATTTTATCAACTGTTTCACCACTGACTTGCCAGTAAAGACTGATAGCTTTCTCAACGTGTAATTTAGTCCTCAGTCTTTTTTGTATCTAGTTCCAGATACCTAGTAATTTTAAAACGAAGTAATGGTGCACTTGTCTTCACAGGAAGCCTGGAAAACGAAACCATTTACTTTATTTCACTACCAAGTTCTGACAAATGCAAATATTTCTTCATCTCTTCAATAATGCTTATTGTTCTTCACCTGCATGCAGATCTTTTGTTTCTTTTTCTGGCATTATTTATCAACAGAAGCTTCTCCATTTTGCTGTCTTTCTCCCAGGTTCACAGACTAAATATTAATTTCAGTACTCCAAATAACCTGGAATCTGTTCTTCAGTTCAACTGTACATTGCTGCTTTAATTAACTCGCATCAACAGAGCATTATTGGAGGGGGAGAAGGTCACCCAGGCAGCAGTGATTTCCCCAAGATTTTAAGGTTATGATTTTGAAGTTTTCCCCCTCTTCCCTTCACTCATGAGAAGGAAATTAAGAAACCCAACATCTCAGCATAATTTGGTAGAAGTTACTAGCCAATACCACACAAGAAGCAATCAGCTAGAAAGCATGAAAGATTCATTATCGCTTCATTAAGCGCCCTCAAAGTCACCGTCAGAATCCATGGTAGTTTTTTCCCATCACAAACTTCATCAGTCTAGCACTAATGGTATGTTCCAAAACTGCTTTAAGAACAACCATAACCATGCTAACAAAACTTCTCCAATCCTGAAGATAACAGGCAGTCAAAGAGAAGAAACAAGCATCTATATACATATCCAATCCACTCGATTAAAACTTCATTTTCTGTAGTTATCACTACTACTACAGGGCTTCATCAACTGTTCTACAGTGTAGACCATCATAAAAATCTTGAGTTAAGAAGTTGTTATGTAGTTATTAATCTTGACAAATCTTATTACTAAAGCCCTATGCCATTCAGAAGGCACTACAGGCAATAAATACATCTGCCACTGTATAAAAATCAGTTATTATAAATCAGTTTTACTATAGAACATCAGAGGAGGGATTTAATTTTCTTAATAGGATTTTACTACTGGGAATCAATTACTCAGGCCAGTTCTCGGCTCCCCAGTACTAGAGAGATGGACACACTAGACAGAGACCAGCATGGGGCTACTAAGATGATGAAGGGACTGGAGCACCTATGAGGAAAGGCTGAGGCAGCCTGAAGAAGAGAAGGCTCAGGTGGGATCTTACCAATACATATCAGTACCTGAAGGGAAGGTGCAAAGAGGACAGAGCCAGGCTCTTTTCAGAGGTGCCCAGTGGCAGGACCAGAGGAATGGGCACAAGCTGAAACACAGGAGGTGCCATGTGAGCATCAGGAAACACCTGTTCTTCTGAGAGTGACTGAGCACTGGCACAGGTTGTCCAGAGAGGTTGTAGAGTCTCCATCCTTGGAGACAGTCAAAACCTGCCTGGAAAGTCCTGGGAAACCAGCTCTAAAGGACCCTGCTTGATCTGGGAGGTTGGACCAGATGATCTCCAGAGGTTCCTTCCAATCTCAGCCATTCTGTGAAAAACCACGGGACATCAGACAAGTTCCGCCAATCTTTGAATCTCAACTGCCAAAGTATCAAAGATGGTCAAAAAGAATCACAGTTGCTTAAAACCAAATACACAGTACGTAACACAGACCTCCACTACCAAGTATTTCCAAACAACTACTAGCATTCCTGTTTTCCGTACAAGAACTTCCATTCTCTAAGCATCCTCAAAAGTCCACATTTTCATCTGCAATGTAGTGAAATTTTCAAAATTACTAGTGATTAGCAGCTAGACACAAATTCTAACAAGATTGTTAAATCCTTTTTCGGCAGTTATAAAGACGAAATTAAGTGATTTTTTTAGAAATGAGATCATTTTACACTTAGATTGCTTTCAGAGAAAAATAATTAACAAAAATCTTAAAAACACCTGTTGTTAGGGATGAGGATTATTCACCACAGTCAACACTGCCAAGGCTATGTTCCCATTCAGTCTTTAAACACTAGGGTAAAGACATTCACATCCAGGCAAAAAAGATCCTATTGCAAAGCATTTTCTCTGTTTAATGAGCTTGCCAAATTTTCACGTACTGACTTTTCTTCCTGGAGAAAGTTACTATACAACTTCAAATAAATTTAAGTAATCCTTAAGAATTCCATACGTGATCTTTAGTAACAGCAAACACAGAAAAGATTTTATTACAACAGTTTGTGTGATGTCAACCTCTTACTTTCAAACCTCAAATGAAGGCATTTGAATTTCAGTGTTTTATTCTCTCAAGATGTGGTACTGCTCGGAAATAATTGTTCTGTTGCTAAGACTTAGAAACTATCCATCTTCTAAAAGCAAAGGTATTTGGAATACTTTTGCTCAGTTTTGCATATTTTACAATATTGATTTTTTAATATTTTTTTTTTCTTAAAGAAGCAAAATCAAATCTTGCCAACCTTTGGAAGAGTTTTAAGCCCTAGCTTCCCATATGTTCAAGTACCAGTGATTACATTCTTATCTTTAGTGAATACAGCTAAAGACATGACAGGCACTTGCATTTTATGCTGCTAAAAAACAGCATTAATCTGAGCCTACTTATCACCATTTTCATGTATTTTACTTAATCTCAACTCTCAATTGTCAGCAACAGCAATGACATTTCCCAAATATGAGTAAGAGTTAATGTTTAAATATTTTCTTTCCAGAACAGAAAAGGACATTCACATTAAAGAAAAGGCCTAGCAACTTCAACAACATGTGATTATTAATTCCCCTTTTTAAACGTTGATTATTTAAGTTTGCAATTACCACAAATATTTTACTTCTGAATAAAAATACACCCTGACATAACAGCACTTCCCCTAGGACTCAAGTTCATGAAGCAGAAAACCAAACCTTCAAAAAAATGGCTTAATTATAAAACGTAATATTGTTGCCTTAGAACTTAACTATGGCAGTGGGGCCTCCATTTGACCTCCTATTAAGGCCTGTGGCTTGCTGCTTTAAAGTAAAAGCAGAAGTGCACACAGCAAGTTGCCAAAGTGAAGCCAAAGCTGGTGGGCTTCAAGGCCCAGTGATGTTCTCCTTCCCAGCCCACCACAGCCAGGCTGCTGCCACCTCCTGACCCTAGCCCCAGCCAGTAGCAAGGCTGATCATGTACCTCTCTCTCTCTCTCTCGCACACACACACAGACACACACTGTACAGACACCGCTGGCCACCAGAAGAACACCACAAACACAAGAACAGGCAGCACACACACAGACAAACAGCACATGCATAAACAAACTATACTAATGGTCTGATCTGTTCATACAAGTTGTCTGATGAGCCTCTTGTAGCTGGCCACAAACTGTGGTCTCCTCAGAGGCTGCGTCTCAAAACCCTGACTCTCCCCCTGGAAGCTGGCTTGGACGTCAGTCCCTGACTCCCAAATCCTTTGCTCTCTCCAGTACTGCCCTCAGACCTACAGGCTCTGGCTCTCAGATCTCTGAAGCTACCCATCAGCTACTCTGGATTGAAGTTCACTAGCATCACACACACAGAGAAAAGAGAACCCTCAACCAGGAAAATAATTAGGAATAGTGTTTAATAAGATAGATTTTCTTATTAAGTTATTACTGCAGTGATAAGGCACTGGGCACAAGCCTAACTATCAGTGGATGTCTTACACTCCCTTTTCCTGCCTTTGGCTCTTCCAACAGATGATCCATAATAACTTTTAAACAGTCCCACAAGCCCTCTCAAATATCCCATAGTAAGTTTGCTCTTTTCCATGAGACACATGATAATCTTGTTTCCCTCAAGGCTTTGAGCAGCTCCTTCAATGGTCAATCAACCAATATTCTCATAGTTTTGGGTTTTGGTATCTTCTTAATTATCTTCCCTTATTCAGAGTCTGTGTATCTGGGTGTTTAATTTATTACTTGTCCTGTCTTTTGTCCTAGTTTTTCATGCTGAATAGTCATTAACCAGATATGCTTGAATACAGATACGTGGAACACAAGACCACTTCCCATGTTCAACAATTAGATGTATCTTACCCCTTGATGTTAACCAATAAAAATAGTAATAGCACTATATTTTACAGAACCAGAAAGAACACTTACAGACGAGGTAAAGAAAACAACAGAAAGAAACCACAACACAGTTCAGTCCAGACTGATACAAAACCTCAGTTACAGCTCTTGAAGCATTAGGACACAAACTCAGACAGCTTCACCACACAGTTTGGCAAGATCTTGGAACTTAAAGCATGCATACAATAAGATGTAAACATTGGCAAACCACAAGTTGTGGACAATAACTTCTCCTGGGTTGCTTAAATCAGTCCTGCATGCAATGGTATTGTAATGAAATGTAGAACACGGAGCATACTTATGAAAAAAATGGCTATCCCACCAAGATGTCTTTCCTGAATACATCTGGTACCGAAGAGAGATCTCGTACACAAACAAGGATGTTGTAAAGTGGCACATATTGTAGTCCATACACACCTGCTAAAGACTGCCTGAATCTCTAGAGCCATGACACAGAAGCTGAGAAAGTAAAAATCACCATTAAGTTATGAGCTATGATAGTAATCGCAGATTTAGTCCCTCGGTCAAACGGACTGGCTCTGCCCCCTCTTTCTACTACTTTTTTACCTAATCACAGAATCACAGAACTGTTGAAGTTGGAAAGGGCATCTTCAGAGGTGATGGAAGGAACCTCCTCCAGAAGTCATCTGGTTCAATCTCCATCCTCAAGCAGGGCCACCTAGAGCCAGTTGCCTACGACCACGTCCAGCTGGCTTTTGAATATCTGCAAGGTGGGAGACTCCACAACCTCTCTGGGAAACATGTGCCAGTGCTCAGTAATCCTCAGGTATCTCTATATGTCGGTAAGATCCCTCTGAGACATACCTTCTCCAGACTGAACAGTCCCAGCTCACTCAGCCTTTTCCCATAGGAGAGATGTTCCAGTCCCTTCATCATTTTAGTAGCCCTTTGCTGGACTTTCTCCAGTATGTCCATCTGTCTCTCTTGTCCTGGGGAGTCCAGAACTCAGCATGGTACTCCAGGTATGGCCTCACCAGGGCTGAGTAGAGGGGAAGGATCACCTCCTTTGACATGCCAGCAACACTCCTCCCAGTGCAGTCCCATTAGAACTCTTTGCCACAAGGTCAGGTTGCTAATACTCAGTTTTGTCTAGATAGAGCTTTGGTAAAGGACAAAGATGAAACTCAACTATTTTAGTTGTCCAACATGATATCCTCACCCTACACATACTCTTCTTAATAAGCCTCCTGCTAAAATCAAATACATATTTCACACAAAACACCCTGGACCTGAAAGCAAATGACACTTCAAGAAAAAGGGCAACTGCACACAGAAATACACAGAATGACCTCCCTTAACAGAATCTTATATACAGGCTAGCAAATCCATTCCTAACTAGAGCATAAAGGCAATTCAACCTTTCCTAAAGATGAATACTATGAAAAGCATTACATCTAATATCATCAAGACACTGTATCTTTCAGTCTCCATGAACCCTATGGACAATAACTAATACAGCTTCACTGACAAAGAGAGACTCATTTTCAACCAACACAGATCTAGCAAATCAAACTGTAAGTAAATACCATGACAACTATTTTGCATGTTTTTCCTAGAGAAAATGAGGCTAGAGTGATCCTGCTATCTACACTCATCTTTAAGTGTCAGAATTAATAACTTTTGCCCATCTTAGCCAACCTCACCACATCTGATAGAGAAAAGAATCTGAAAGACACTAAGTCCTAACAAGTTTCACAGGAAAATATTGGGTGAGAGACACTATTATCTCTCAGAAAGAAAATACTACAAAAAAAGAACATAAACTGTACACAACAGCAGAGACTCTACAAAGAAAATGTGTTATGTCAATTACAAGAGAATTTTCAGAGTTTTCAGTTTGTTAAATTCTAAAGTATCCAAACAACAAAATAATCACAGGAAAGTAGTCCCCTACTCAGATAACAATGTAATTTAAAACACTACTGCACAAACAGAGAACAGTTTACTAGCAACTGAGGTGCGTTTACTACTTTTCAAGGTCAGATTTCAAGAACAGGACACTAGCAAAACATCAGAGGGCTCTATTAGGACCATGACTCTCACCAGCCTGTATTTTTTTCTGACTACTGGTCATCTGGAAGAAAGTCTGCAAGCTGCTCCTATTAGCTAATTCATCTGACTTACTGTGAGGTGACTAATGAAATAATTATACACTGAACAAATAAATGCACATAATGACTGCAGCACAAGGGTTGAAAAACACCATGAACTCCAGTAACCAAAAGCGTACAGGACTGAAAGATACAAGCGGCTGTTTGAAGCCAGCTGAAAGTGCAAAAGAAGAATAGCCAACCTAAAGAAGTGCCAAACCAGGTATTACCACTGCATTTCAGGAGAGAAGCTACTTTACAGTAATGTCCTCAAATAAAGGGGGCATTAAAAAAAAAAAGTATTTATGAAGAACATACTCTCCAAGCATTAGTCTTTAAACAGATCCAGTATCCATTTTCTAAAGCAAGATCAAATTTTCTTAGGCAAAACCTGTGAGTAAATATCCTTTGTATTCTTTGTATTATTCTAGCATTCTTCAAAACACAGCTTATGATCCATTGGGAGCCATGAAAATATACAATGGGTACCGGCCAAGTGTCTGATAGCAACAGACAGCAGAAGTTTGGTTCCTCCTGAATTACAGCAGTTCACCACCCTTGAGACAGAGGAAAAGAGGATGTAATTACTATTGGCAGAGGATCAGAGGCTGTAATTACTAGTTCAAGTATTTATATTAGCCAAGGAACTCCTGCTGCTAGCATCAAATCTGTTTTGCCATGGCAGCTGAGTAATTGTAAAGCCCTCAAGGATCTAAGCTGCTCACAACTACTTGTAGCATGCTCTCATGACAGAAAATAACCTGTGTAGAGGAAGACTACCTAAAGTACATAAAAAGCTACTTTCTACATAGTTCAGCAAAGCCATTGTTAAATATAGCATAAAAAATAAGGTCCATATACAGGTTAGAAGTGACTAGGCACAAATATGGATCAGTCTGTTCTGGGTAGTTTATCAACACAGCAATAGCAAATAATAACAAATAATCACTTGTCAATGAGAGTCAACTTACTAATTCTTTTGCAGATTGTTCTGGCATAACACTTGGACACCAAAAAGGCTCCAGTGATCTTTTCACTAAACTGTGACTAGATGTGTTGAGTGACACTATTTTTTTTAAATACTTATTAAATACTTTATTTCCTGAAACTTTCTGATGACATGTCCTATTAAGCATACCTCCTAGCAGTCAACATATTCCATCATTCCTATGACCATAAAAACCCAAACTCCAAATCTGCACAGTTCTTAAACTTTGATTTTGCTTTTTACAACATTTTCTCTAATGGTTACTGAAAATCATGTGAAATGCCACTCTCCGTTTTGCATAAGAAAACTAACTTGTGACCTCACCAAGACTAAGCCTGTACAGAATATTCACGCAGCAGAAAAATTATCCGGGACAAGGACAATAACATTACTGAGGTTGGGAAAAAAAAATTGTTTTCAAATATGTACAAGAGACAATGGAAGAGATAAGGAGAAAACAGAAAACGGCTCTGATAAAATGCCAAAGCAATGACAGTCACTCCACAGCCCACAAATGACATTGTTTTATGAAGCAGGGATTAATGGGAAATTATTTGTCTAAAAGATTATCTCTGCTCTTTAAGGTCATCTCAGTAAGTCAAAATGAAAGGGCACATACAACAAAATGCTAACTTTTTTTTCCCCAAAAACTTTCTGCATCTAATGCCTTTAATAAGTGGCAGATGAAAACAACTGTATATCATCTGAGCCTGCTTCGAAGTATCACTCAGAAAATAAAACTTTGACTACATTTGTCTAGCTCTAAGTCATTGGATGATTCTAGTATACACTGGGAAAATGAGAAAAGCACAGATAATTTTTATGGGGGTAAGCTGGCCCAAAAGACTACACTTGCCTTGCTGTAAGGGTTTAGGTATGCACAGGACAAAAACAAAGAAGCATGGATGAACTCGTAACAGCTTTACATTCTTACAACACATTTGGGCCAGAAAGCCAAACAATGATAGCACCTCAAGTGGCCTTTAGATAAGGAGGTCAAAGAGATTACATCACCAACAAGGCCACTGACAGCTTATTCTAAGAGTCTAAATTAGAAAACAATAAATAAGTGAAAAATAATAGTCCTGGGTAGGAGCAGGTGACACATCCATGAACATCCAACACTGCAAAAGGCCAAGCCCAAGGGGGAAGCACTATGCACAGAAGCCAGGCCACCAGCCAAAACCTGAACCCCTTGACCAGCTGGAGTGCCCTGTTCAGAGTTCAAGGTACCAGTCACAGTTTGAAAAGAAATCCTAAAACACTTTGGTGGTTGGACCTTGGCTGACGTCCAAACTCCCACCCAGTCGTTCACATACCACCTCCCTCCTCAACAGGAGGGTGGGAGAAAATAGATCAAAAAACTCACGGGTCACTTACCAATTACCGTTACGGGCAAAACAGATTCAACTTGGGGGAAAGTAATGTCTTGTATTGACAATTAAAATAGATCTGGATGATGAGAAACAAAGACAAAACCCAAAACACGACCTTCCCGCAACCTCCCTCTTCTTCCCAGGTTCAACTTCACTCCTGTATTCCCAATTTCTTTACCCAACCTTGCCAAGTAGTGTAAGGTAGATGGGAAACAAAGAAAGTAAATTTAAAAAAAAAAAATCAGTGTGCAGTGTTTTACTTCAGAAATTGCAAAGTTTTTAACTGTGTGCTCAAAAAAGGCAAATTCATGGTATGCTGTCATGCAGGCTTTTTTTTTGTATCTTTTTTACTATTTTACCAATTAATTTATCTTTTACTATATTCTTCAATGAAATAATCTATATAAAAAACACAAAATACAAAAACCTTACTACCAGTAGAGTAGTATTAAAGATGGGCAGCTTTTCTGTATCATCTAGCAAGAGGTAGTTTTCTGCCATGTAAGGCAATACTTTTTTTTTTTTTTGCTGAAAAGAAAAGAAGAGCTTTACATGACAGCCTATTATGCTCAAAAGAAACTGGTATCTCTTTTCAAAACCTATGAACTTTAAGTTGTTTACGATACTCTGTTTGTGTTTTTCATCTTCCTTATGTGTTCTAGAGAATTTTTAATTACTTAGCTGATATAAAGAAGACAGGGTAAGTCCTCACCTTTTTGAGAAAAGTACTCAGGACTGATAGGTAACTTGAAAAGGTATAATAAGCAAACAGAAATTTAAACCATTCTCACCATTTACCTGGTTCATTAGTGAGGCAAATCCTGTTTTAGGAATGAGACATTCACAACTTCACTATTTCAAACACTAAATGAATCTGCCTCCTCCACAATGACTGTCTGACCACAGCAGTGATACACATCCTCAACTTTAATTAAATTAATAGTAAATTCAGTGACTACACTGACAGATCTGTTTCATTCTCCTAAATTAATGTATTCTTTTGATTCAAGTTTTAGATAATAAAAAAATGCCTGAACATACACATTAAATATATACAATTTATACTACTCTTTTAGTTGGTGATTACAAGCATTTAAATGCACTGTAAGGTACATCAAAAAATAGTGATAAACTTCTTAGTAAGCAAAAAAAAAAAATTTATTAGGACTAGCATGCAAAATGTAGAATACCTTTGCTTTAACTCATACAGTGCAGTTCTAGGTTTGGTTTAGAATCACTTTGTATGCCAAAGACCTTTCTCTTCATCTTGAAGATAAATAAAATTTATCTTTCTAATAACAAATAATTAAGTAAGCACACCTGACACTGCCCTTCTTCAATAACAACTTGCAGTTTCATAGGTCTACGATCAGCAAGAGGCATAAAAAAAAAATCCTTTCAAGTGCTCAAAGTATCTTCAGATATCTGTTTTTTCAAAACAGATGCCTGTTTCTAAACAAATGCCCCCTGTGGGGCCTTCAATCTAATGCTGCATAACTGGATCATAACAGAGTTGATTAAACTGTATTTTCAATTCAATGCAGCACACAAGTATATAGAGCACACTGCTATTCTGACTCAGACTTCACAAACATGGCTTATGGATGCAAGTAGCTAACTGAAAAACACAGGAAAGACAACTTTTATCACTAAGGTATCATTAACATCTTATGGTTAGGATTTATAAGTCAGATTTCTACTACTGACAAAGTACTACTTCTTTTATAACTTTTATTACTTTGAGAAAGACTGTTGCAAACTGTAGGAGAAAACTTTGTTACAGGAGGAAAACAGCAAAACCAAGCTATAGAAGAAATGCTGCTTACAAACAAACAATGTCAGAAAATGTGTCAAATATTTTTCAAGGCTATTTTATTGCTTTATCTTGCCACAAGAGCAGACCACTGCAGAAGCAGATAAGCACATTCCAAACTGATGTATTTTGTTACTCGAGCCTCTACTTCTTCATTGGTTTACCAACTAGAACATGGGCAGTAACAGGGTTTCAGCCCATTCCTGATGTGTGAGACAACCTGAATTTATAGTGCCATTTAAATCAGGTAGACCTGAGCTGAATTAGAAGCAAATCTGAACTATGTTTGCACTATAATTCCAGTTTACATGCAGTAAAGCCATAATACGTAAAATCATGTTCAGAACATACTTGCCTCCATGTGTGCTAGACATGCACAGCCTTCACTAGAGATACCACCACAAATCCTAAGGATAAAATCATTATCTTAGCATGGAACTGCATCTGTTAGTACTTTCATCCACTTCTCACAGTTATTATCAGTCACAGCATGACATAGCACAGATATGGAGCTGAAGGTATGAGAGCCACACGTAGCTAATTCTGTTACCTCTGCAGTAAGCTGCACAGTTACCATCTAAGCGTAATTTTTTTTTTTTCTTTTTTTTTTTTTTAAGGCTG
This sequence comes from Burhinus bistriatus, assembly GCA_013397275.1. Classification (NCBI taxonomy): domain Eukaryota; kingdom Metazoa; phylum Chordata; class Aves; order Charadriiformes; family Burhinidae; genus Burhinus; species Burhinus bistriatus. Next base: position 351,101 of record VYXH01005908.1, read on the forward strand.
TGGCTCTACCAAGAGTAAGCAGTGTGGTTCATTTATTTATTTATTTTTGTTGTAGGCCTCTGTAATAGAGTTGTATTTTGGTTTTTTAAGCTTGCTGCAGAATTGGATTTGTTCCCAGGCAGGGAACACACAACACAACATAAGATAGATCTGACAATGAACAGAATTCAAACAGAACACAAGTCTGTGGGAAATAAGATTGTAGTATTGAAACTTTATTTGTAAACTACCTTGGGTAAGCTGATTCCAAATCTTCCTATTAGCCCAATGAAAGAAAAAAGATCTGGTTTCACCAATAGATCGAGAGAAGGTGATACAGTATTTAGAACAGTAGACGGCTTAGTTAAAGATGCAGGACATCAAACTCTGACTGCAGCAATGACTTGGAAAACTGAGGATGAGGAAGGCCACTGCAAAAAGTAATCTGGCTCCTTGGGTCTTGTCCTAGACCTGCTGCTAAGAAGACATGGAAGCTACATAAAGTGATTGAAAAGGGAAGGTTAATAGAAAAGCCAAATAAATGAAAATTAAGTGAATTCAAGTAAAACTTCTAAGATTGCTCTTGAGTACTATGTATAGTTATGTCATATTCTTGCACGTATGTCCAGGTAAGCAATGGTGATCATACCAGTATGCAATCATTCTGAACACTGAAACATAAGGTTGCCCACAAGTATGTACATCCATATTAAATACTGAAATACATAAACAGATCGGCTTTAATATTGAACTCTCTGAAAAAAACAAAGAAATGAAGTTGAGGGTTATTCAGGGCATTAAGGACACTTGAAATGAATAGACACATTTAAGGTATTGATTGTAATGTGTTCAAGTGACAAGGCCTGATTGAAGTCAACTTCCACTGGCATGGCCACATTCATGACTTGAACTGGCCCATGACTGTTGAGTTTCTTGAGGAGGTCGCTCTCTTCTACATTAAAAGATGAGAATGTACAGGACCCCTCTCCAGACTTATCTGTAAGGAAACGTAGCTGATGGGGATGAGAAGGATGCACGAACACCTCCCAGTTGCTGGTTCAGAAAGACATGGATGGATTTGCACTTGGTAATGAGGATTCCTGCTCCATCAAAATACCAAAATCAAAAATCAGTGTGAGACAGTAAAGCATCTCCACAGAATATCTAGTCTTGAGAGATCTAGATAATGAGCAGGATTTGTAAATGTCTTTCTCCCTCCAGTGAAAACACAGAGCTTAAGGCTATCCCAAGCTCTTATAAAACATTCCAGTTGCCAGCATGACCCAGTATAATACAGTCAAAATTGAAGACCTTTTGCAAACTCTACATGTATAATCCTTTCATCCTTCCCCCACAATGGGTTGAAGATAGAGATCTCCGGAGGTCAGGTCAGTGAAAAAAAAACCTGAACAGCTCAGAACTGAGGGTATGAATGCTACATTCTCTCCTTGAAAAGTTTTAGATATAACCTGGTGATGTTAGCTAAAACCAGAAATACTTCTTTTCTGTAAGAAACCTAACATGCAAATTCATAGCTGTGCTGACAAAGAATAAAAATCTGGGACTGGAAACAGTACCACCGTGACTCCAGAGCAGCAGGGATAGCCTGTGCTCTTCATACAGTATCAAATGCAGGACATCCCTCTAAACATCCAACTGGGAAAATGGTATCTGCAGAGATCAAATAAGCTACATTTGCAGGAAAAACCAAACACACACACAGATCTTAAACCATTCAAAGAATGTTTAGAATACTTGTCAGATTAAGGTTAGGTGTAATGAATAGAACCACTTCAAGGCCAAAAACAAAGCTCTAAGTACAGGATGACTCTTACAGCCAGATGTCCACTGGTGATTATGCACCTGCAGTATTGCAGGTTATAGAAGACTTGAGGGAACCTGAAAGCATGCTGAAGGAAAATGCCCAAGTAGTAATCTTAGAAAGGTGAAAAGACATGAAAACAGGAGAGTTTTCGAAATGGATGAGTAGCCAATTGAGTAATAACACAGTTTCTTGTTTTATGGATAAGTCCAAATAGCATTATTTTCCAATATCAGCATTAGTTGGTAAAAAAATATTCCAAGAGAAAGAATCACTGATCTTCTAAAGATGATACAAAGCTTTTAACGTAGATTATTAAAAAAAAAGGAACAAGAAGTGCCCTTTTAATATAATGACATCAGGAACAAAATTAACTAAGAGACTAAGGAGAGAAAACAAGTACAGAAATTGCCCATAAAAATCAACACTAAGCAGTCTCAGCAACTAAGAGAAAAACATAATTGTTCATTTATGGTCAGACACTCAGTTTAGTTGATGCTAAACCTTACGGAATGAAGTCTAACGACTCAAAGATTAACCTGTGTAGTCATAATATCATGGACAAAACACAGCATTACCTCAGACACTGAAAACTTCGAATGCATCAGGTGATATCTGCTACACCAGATTAAAAACCAGAATGAGCTACGCATCGCAAATACATAAAAGCCTAGCAACTATGAATGACATATGCAAGCAGATTCATGAGGCCACTGTTAAGACATCATCAGAATTTTTAAATGTTGATCATTTCTTAACTTTTGCTTATCAGTTCATACTGACAGATACAGATCTAAAAATTAATGACATTTAGTGAAATGCTTATTTGCATTTGGTGTATACCAAGAGAATAAAAACAACCTCAGTTACATACATTCCACTTTAGACCAAATACAACACATTTTTCTTCAGAAATAAGAACTCAATCACATGTTTTACCTCCTCCTTAAAGGAATACCATTGCTATACAGAAAGGCTGTATTTCAGGCAGTTTTCCTGCGTTACGCTGTTCAGCACTCTTGCAGTGCCCTCTGATGGCCAAGGCCAGAAGGTGCAGCTACAACCTCTCAGGCCAATTAAGCACTTGGACATTGTAAGCATCATGTGCCAGTCAAGAACGTTAAGAAAAATGCATCGACAATTTGAGTGTAAGCAAGCCTAGATGCAGTAGCAAGCCAGAATTTTCTCCCAAACCACATTAACTGTGTGCTGACCAGAACTAAAACTGCCACCACAGCTTACAAAGAGAGTCAACTTATAAAACATGAAACTGATGAAGTTGCTCCAAACCCCACGCTCAGTAGGCAAAAGTTTGGATTAGACTGCATGATATAAGATGTGGAACTGCAGCGACCTGGAAAGAAAGCCGATACACATCATTTAATTTTTAGCATTTTGCCTGGGTTTGCTTTTCTGAAAGTGAAAGGTTCCTTGAATTCAAGCTCAATGCAGAAAATGCTTTCACAGAGCTCACTTTAAAGAGCTGAATAAAGACTTCAGACCAAAAAAAAAAAAAAAAC